>CM061536.1:57113435-57456636 GCA_030545055.2 Neoaliturus tenellus | reverse complement strand
CTTAATAAAGTGGTATTTCTCTAAAGTTATAGGAGATTGCAGGGATACAATTAGTTTATTTAGGAGACTCTTCATCTTGGAGTTTAACACAATTTCCACTTTGACTTTGCTTCCTCGGCTCTCACAGCCTAAGCTGTACAGAAATGTTTCTTCTAGTGCCAACTCGGGCCAAGAGAACAGTGTGTTGACTGTAGGACAGCTCATGGTGAAGTGATGCGATACTCCAGCGTACCACCTCACCTTCCCCCACCACTGTGACCTTCCCCACTCCTGCTGTTTCCCCACCTCTTTTCCCTTGACTCATGCGCTACAAGCAGTCTCTCAGTATTGTGCGGACTTTTGTGAGGTGAAGCCATGTCGCAGGACACTTTAGGTAAGAAACTTAGCCGTGTTAAGACTTTATTAGTTGCTCACTGTCCACCACTCAAAGTTAAGAGAGTTTCAACTTTAGCTAAGTGGCGCAAACTGTTGCGCGGACACCCTAAGTTTTATACCAAACAGACTAATGTCAGTTTTACTGATGAAGATTTGTTTAATATATTGGATGAAATGACTTTTCCTTGCAAAATTCAGTTAGTTACTCCCATTCCTGACAGTTTAGAGTCTTAGTCTCTCAAGCCAATATACCTAGAGTACACAGAGCCTGACAGTCAGTCACTCGGTGGCTGTCGTGGGGTGCGCATCGGTGTCGGCGCTCCGTTGTTAGGTTTTTCAAGGTCACAGTAATATCAAATTGTTGGTGTTGTGCTGGTTCAAGGTCACCTGAGGGATAACCGATTGCCCATTTAGGCAGGGTCATGTCAGAAACTCGAGTTTAACTTGGCACTTTTGCCGTTTCTCGTCGAAAATTCGCTCCAAGTGGTCAAGGTCACGGGGACTCTGACTGAAACTCGGAGCGTAGTGCGAGAAACGGCAAAAGTGCCAAAAAATTTTAAGTTTCGGCGTGACCTTGACCTCAGTGGCGTCGGTGACGTCATTTTGATGACGTAAGGGGTGATGACGTCATCAGCACGTCATTTCTGTGACGTCATGGGTGTGACGTCATAGAAATGACGTCATTAGTGATGACGTCATCGATGACGCAATCGATGACGTCATCGATGACGTCATCGGTGAGGTCATTGACCTCGATGACGTCATCCCTCAGGTGACCTTGAACTGGGCCAGCACCAACAATTTGACACTACTAGCGTGAATGGAGCTTATATAAACTAAGGTGAGTGGAGGGGGAAAGGTCAAGGCCATCCAAATGGAGTTTTAAAAAAAAGTCAAAGAGTAGAAAGACTACTCTTGTGAGTCTATAGCGATTTCATTGATAGTGAGTGCTTCGGTATGCCAAGTTGATCTGTACTGGCATGCTCCTAAATAATGTTTGCAAAAACCTGCAAAATGATTGTTGCACATTTTGCAGCCAGTTAGCTGTCTTAGTGTGAATTCAATGCAACGTTCAGGGCAACAAGTGTACTTATGCCCTCTCATCTGGTACACATGGAATGTCTTCAACTCTGGTTTAGGCTTCTTCCAAGACTTGCACTTGCACATGCACTGACCAAAAGCTTCACATTTTCTACACGCCAGGCCATCCACCATATCAATGTCATTTGCCCATGAAAAACATTTCTGTTCGCAACAGTAGTTGAGTTGACTCTCCATGTTGCTGTAGTGAAGGCGCGCGATGAAATGATGCTGCAGTCAGTGAGAGTGCACTTTAAATAAACTCAGTGGAGGGGGAAAGGTCAAGGCCATCCAAACGGAGTTTTAAAAAAGATAACTAGTCGTCCTCCTCCTCCGTTGTACTTGGAGAGCTGTCAGACGAAGAGCCCCGTGCAGGTGCTCCCCAGATGAAAAACAAATCAATTTTAAAACGAAGACCAGGATCTTGCATCATCAATTCCTTTAATTTGTCACATACTAAGTCGACCTTGTGTAAGGTGTCAACAACAAGCTTCCAATTTGTTGGCTCAATATAACTTGTAGTAGAGTCCGCCTCGCTGATAACCACATCCTCCGGCCGTATTGGAGTGTAAAGATGTGTAAAGTTCTTTGGCTGAAGCTGAGGCTCAGGCTGGCTTGAAGTGGAAGGTTGAGTGTGGACCCCTGTCGCATCGAAATCCATAGTCATTCTACATTCAATGTTGGGGTTTTCGTTTAATACATACACCAATTTCTCATGCAACATATCCACTTCTGCCGAGTCTTGCAAATGAACATTCCAGGAAAATGGCCATTCTTCATCCGTAGTGGAGTCAACTCGAGAAAGAGTGCTGTCCGCCATGATAGCTAAGCAAGGAATGATGTGAGCTACAGACTGTGGTAACAGTATTGAAAAGTAGAGGGGGTAAACCAAAAGTACGTGGAGGGGGTATTTTCAAGGTCATTTAATTTGGGTTTTAAAAAAAAGGAAATAGTGGAGGGGGAATTCTCAAGGTCATCCAATTTAGGTTTTAAAAAAAAGGAATGAAGCTTACTCCTCTTCAGCCTCGTTGTCCCCTGCATCTTCATCAGCCTCATCTTCATCGACGTCAGACTCGCCGTAAGGGTAGATCGGGGACATGGGCGAATATTGTGGAGATTGTTGACCGTTGTTGTCGTCCCCTTGCATTCTAACTTGGGACCAATCATAATTTAAATTCATTTGTATTATGATCCCAGGGTTGTCCCGCAGTATTTCCTTCATACGTTCGCAAATCGACTCCAAATAGTGTACACTATCGATCAACAATGTCCAACCCGTACTTGTACCGACATCAGTAGTGGAGTCAGCTTGGCTGATGGTGTTGTCTGCCATGGTTGCTTGTCGGACAAGGAATGACGGTTGATGTGATGCTCATGCAGGAACATGGTGAAGTGGTGGGGGGCGTGGTGTAGTAGTGGGGGAATTTTCAAGGTCATCCAAACGGAGTTTTAAAAAAAAGGAAAACCTACAAAGTAACATTAAAACTTTCCAATTGATGGTGGCGGGCGTTTTCTTCCGCAACCTTGCCGACACATGTGACTATGCCATACAGTATGAAAAGTACAACCATAATAAGGCCGAACAATAAAAGATAGCCGTTGACTATCATGATATTTTCTGAGTGGATCTGCTTTCTTCTTATCGCCCTCTCCTGCATCCTCTTCTCCAACTCGTGGACGAAGTCACAACATGCGTGAGGACATCTTTCATCTGTTGGTAGGTTTGCCATTGTTGATGTTGTCGGTGTGGCTGTTGAAGATGGAATGAGGTTTCCAATTGCGATGTGCCATGTACACCAATAGTCAAGTGGTGGGGGTAACAAAGCAGTGGAGGGGGAAGTTTCAAGGTCATCCAAATTGTGTTTTAAAAAAACCTATCTTGTTACTGAGCTTATATGTCAGTAACAAGATAGGTGTTTTTGCTCTTTTACTTCTTTAATATAATGAAAAAATATACATATTCTACAATGGTTAGGACAAGAAATACAACTGCTAGTCAGCTGAAGTAGTCCAAGTTGTCTGGCTCGGTCTTCATGGACGCTGGTGAGGAAGCCGTTGAGGAGTGTCCAGGCTCTTCCTTTGACTGCCGGGTGTTCCGTATATTGCAAGCGTAAACTTGCACATTTATACGGTAGCCTCGTGCCACCATCAGCTGCAACTCCTTGTATAAGTCGTTTAGCTCCTGCTGAGTCTTGATGCTCACCTCCTCGTAACTTGCGCAACTGACGTTGAGAGACATCCTGATGTTGCTAGGTTGGCCGCTGGAGTAGAAATGAAGCCGAGGCACAGCGTTTGGAGGTACATGGAAAAGTGGTGGGGGTAATGGTGGTGGGGGTATGGAAGATGCAATTAAACACTTCTAAACTTTTTCCATTGATACAAAGGGATGGAACAAATAGCACAGGTGTCCTTGTAGTTTTCAAATCTAAACATTGGTGCTAGAAATCCAAACTGTTTTCTACCACCTTCATGTACGAACCGTCGAAGGTCTCTGACGGCAGCATTGCCACAAGGCCTACAAAACTTTTCCCCGTCTTGGAACCTATACCAGGAGTATCCCGAATACCCTCTATTATCTTTCTTGTACTCTTCGATATCCTGTTTTACTGTTATAGGGATATTATCTCGTAAAGCCGTCTGGAATAAAGATGCGTCAGTTATAACTCGTTGTAAGCAAAGCTCGTACAAGGTGCTCATCGTTTGCTAGTTGGCAACAGAATGACCGTTTTTCGCATCCAAGCAGGTTTGAATCCTAGTGCGGTAGTGGGGGTAATTACGGTAGTGGGGGTAGTTGTGAAATGCAAAGGTCAAAGGTCAAGGTCACCCGCGAAGTTTAAAAAAAATGCAACATATCAATACGTGAAGTTTGTCACATATTGATATGTTGCATTTTTTGTTTTTTTTATTTTTTTTTGTCTTTTATGATTCGTTTATTTATAAAACATTACAACAACAACAACATATGTACAACATTAAAACTTAAATCTAACACTGCTGCTTGTCAGCGATGTGGATGGTCAACTCTGTAGAATTGCTACCCGTGCAGCCGTGCGACACCAGGTATAGACACCCGGGTTGAATAGAGCGAAGATCCTCGTTTTGTAGAAGATGGACGAATCTCTTGGGCAGGTACACCTGGAACTTTGGTTCATCCCCCGGAGTAAACGGCGCCTCGCTGAGACTGCAGCAGATGGCCTCCCCAACTGTAGTCTCCATCTTCTTCATAGCATGGATTATGTAGTGCTTCTCGTCTTTTAGTTCCGAGCACTTCTTTACAGGTAATATTGTTGACTTGGAGTGAGCATTGAACTGCTCGACCAAAGTCTGAAGGAACTGGTGAGATGCCATGGTCAGGTTACAGATCGTCTTCTTGCTCGGAGATGTTGTCGTCTCGGAATCTCGAGTAATACTCATGCCAGGTCCCTGTCTGCTCCCCGCTTATATACTCTCCGTTAC
Organism: Neoaliturus tenellus; assembly: GCA_030545055.2. Classification (NCBI taxonomy): domain Eukaryota; kingdom Metazoa; phylum Arthropoda; class Insecta; order Hemiptera; family Cicadellidae; genus Neoaliturus; species Neoaliturus tenellus. The sequence continues at coordinate 57,451,725 of CM061536.1, read as the reverse complement.
CCCCACCACTCCCCACTTCCCCATTTTGAAGGTAAGAGGCGAGTTTATAGGCATTTTTCAAAGCGCAATGTCTATCTTTATCATGTTCTGGGCTTTTTGTACAAATACATATGGTTTCCAGCATGTATTGATAATTCTTATCCAATTCCACATCATTAACCGGAACATGAGTAAATCCTTCAATCCATCTTTTCTTTTCCAGCCCCTTTGTGTAAATATTGGTAAACTTGTCTGAAAAGTGATGCATAATGTGATACAAGTCCGTGTAACTTGTAAAACCATCATACCAATCGATATGATGGAAGTGTTTTGAAATCCATCTGTTGGTAGTAGCGGCTTTACTAGTTAAAGACGAATAAGAACATGGTGGTTTAAATAAAAACGAATAAGGAACACTTGTATTCATGTCCAAAAACACAAGTTCTTTTATAATGAATCTATCATCATTACCACGAAACGCTTGAAACTCAATAATACCAGGCTTGGACTTTACTTGTTGTTCTTCTCCCTTGTCCATTTTGAAGGTCACACGTCTGCTCATTACGAAGTCAGGAGGTCAACTGATTTCCACACCACGGTAGGTACTACTTTTATACCCGGCCGTACAGTTGTTGGCGCGTTGGTGTATATTTAACGTGGGCACCGTCCCCAATAGGCCTAACCCCACAAGATTTTGGTTATTGTTTTAAAAACTAACCATTGTTATTTAAGTTTCCATCTTTATATTTTCCTTGTTTTCATTTTCATCACTAACACTTGATTCTTCTCCTCCATCTTCCTCTTCTTCCTGTTTTACTGATTTCTTATGTAGTTGAGCGTACTTTTCCAATTGTCTCCACATCTGTACTTCATGAGGAACTCTATTAAATATAGAAGTATCTACAGGTCCGTATAATATAGGTGCGTCCGGTTGTTTGTCCAAAGTGTCTTCCAAATAATCTTTAATAATCGAACTTGAAAACACCAGTTGTCTCAAGTATCTTGTTATAGGTTCAGTAGCACAAGTTAAAATGAAAAACTCCTCTCGATTAAGTTGAATTTTGTTATCATGTCTTGTTGTGTCTCTAAACCGTAGCTGATGATCACCACGTTGTTTAATAATATCAATTTCCACATTTGAATCCAAAAGTCCTACCCTTGTCTTTCTTCCAAACATGTTACTACTTAAATAGCATTCTAGTAGATGCAAATGTTTCATAAACGATTCCCAAGCACTGTCCGTAAACAAAATCATTTTGGGTCCATGAGTTAAAATTACAGTAGGGGAATAATCTGTAGATTTCATAACACCGATTAAAACACTTTTATCCAAACTGGAAGAGATTGGGTAAAATATTCGCAAAAATACCTCACTTAATATGTTTGGAGAAATATTATCTTCAATATCCCTTTTTCTCTTTTGTATAGTCTTTCTTCTTTTACCTTTTTCTTCAACATTATTACTGGCGTGAAGTTGTCCGCAAACGCTTTGTTCACCTCCTTCCTGGTGACCTTGAGGATCTAAAAACTCAGATATCTCCTTCTCAATATCTACCACATTTTCAGGTGTACCACTAGGAGAAGCCATATTGAATACGATGCTACCCATACAACAGTAGGCAACAAACTGATGAGGAGCGGTCTGTACGCTCTGCTTTTATACTCGCGGAATGAAACAAAACCGGTTCTTACAATACATTTTTAACAATTCCAGTTAAAGGTGTGTATGTTACGATTTTATCATGTAGAATTAAACAGTATGCAGTTGTATTAGCCGGTATAGCATCGTTGAATTCCATTTCTATTTTTATATCCACACTTGATGACTTTACTGATTCATTTTGTTTAGAACAATCGATTACAACTATTGGGTAGGCATCGAAATATTTGTCAGGTGATAATAAAGGTGTATTTGTTTTATCGTAATATGAACTTTGGAATCTCGCGTACATATCGTACAATATACTGTATTTCTTCTTAGTGAATGACACATTTAAATTGTCGTATGGAAAGAATTGTGAATTTAAATAAACTTTAATATTTTTCAAGTCACAATGATCAAATTGTCCTGCATGTTTAGTAATGGCGTCTCTTCTACCTGTTTGTAAACCAAATATAATATACCTGGCTCGTTCTACATAATTCGATGTTTTAACAGTCCAAGTGTGTCGATCCGTAGTAGGTAAACTGGGATGCTCATGAAATTCCCAACTTCTAAATGGAATAACAATATCACGATCGGCTTTTAATTTTCTTAAAAGTAGCATTCTATGCTCGTCAGCCAATTTAACATGTGGAACTCTCCATACAATTTTGTCTAATTTTAATTTCCATTCTAAAGTCGCATCTGTAGTAGCATCTGCAGCTTTAATAATGTCTTTATCGTTAGAAGATCTCAACAAAACTAATTCTTGTTTAACGTTTAATATTATTTTCCTATAATCTTCAGCAAAACCAAGCAGCAAACGTAATGGAATATGAAAATCAAAATATCCATTTGGATTTGGAGTGATCGTGTCAATCGTAGGTAATACCCATCCGGCAGGTTTAAGTAAATTGGTTTCATTGGGTGTTATAGATGTTAATCCTTTTAAAGTTGTCGTAATACCTACTTTTTTAGTGGAATCAACTGTTACACCCGATATTTCATATCTAATTTCATCAAATAGGAAAGCCATAGGATTATTTATAAATGGAACTGTTGTACCAACAGTAGTACCGTCCTTTTTAGTAACTTGTCCTTCAATATACAAGTAACTTTCACATGGTAGTGTGTAAATGTCTTGATTTTGTATGGGAATACGAATTTCATCGTTATTGTTTAATTTCGATGAAGTGTAAGGGTTGTGGGTGTGATATTCTTTTTCCCATAGGGTTTCGTCGAATGTTGGACCCTGCGCTATATCCAGTATATCCATACTCGGTTAATTTTAATCCAATTCTCTCTAAGAAACGAATGTTCTCGCGTGTTAACTCCTCCACAGCTGAAGAGCTACTAATGCGGTTTCCCGTAGGTTGTTCGCTTTTAAATGTTAAACCCATGGTTTTGTATTAAAGTGTCGATTTTAAATGTAATCTAATCGTAATAGGCTCTTCTCTGAAGTCTACCAAGTTACCGTCTTGATCCAATACGCTCAACACGATGTCTGAAATGAAAGTGGTGTTCAACGGTAGATATACCAGGTTTTGTGGCTTTTCAACAATTTTAAATCCAGGTGGTACACTTGGGTAAAAAGTATGTATGATGTGGGTGTTAGCCCCATCCCTGTAAGCACCTTGTATAATGTTACAAGTTATGTCTATACTATTGACTTTTAATATTGTTACTGTTTTCTTACCGGAATGTGTTACATCTGGTTCTAATACAGGCCCATCGTTGGAAAATCCTAATAAATCACCAATTGAGTTTGGTTGAGTGAAATCTATATAATATTTGGAAGTAATTTCAGCTTTCATCGTATTATTATTACCTTTTAATGTTATATTGTCTTTTCCCATTTTAGTTTGCAAAAATTCATTTATATGATCAATTTCATAAGAACCTGTGGGTAACCTGCACTCTTGTAAGTCTGTAAATTTTCCACTGGCATCCTTTCCCTTATAATAATGCAATATGTTATTTTTACCTTCCGTAACATTGGGAATAGAGTTGTACGTTGTAAAATCCAATAGTGCCGCCTCCCAAAACCTTCCTTTTTGCAAGCGTAACGCTGGAAAAAGGATACTTCGTAAAGTGGACGATTTTCCTGTTAATGATACCGTATAGGAAGACATCTCAATAGTGACTGATACTTTTAGCTAGAAATTCCAAACATAAATGGCCGCATATTGAAGTATTATCAGGTTGTTCTCTTTTATAGTTATAATATATGTTTTTAGCAGATTTAAAGTAATTTTGAAGTTCTTTTGGTGGTGGCAAATTACCGAAACTATCAAAATAATATACATTGTTATTTAGTTTCTTATAACAAACCCAATGGGTGCCAGGCCCTTCAGTATTATCCAAATTTACAATTCCAGTCTCATTTTGCCACATTTTCTTTGGTAAACTGTCTTTTATAAACACACCACGAAAAAATGGTATTTTTAAACAGGAAATATATTTAAATAATTCAATATTGGTTAATGCTTTATGTGGTATGACCAATTGATTTCTTTCATTTAATATGCACGATAAGGTCTTAGGTAAAGACCTGCCCCGTTTTTTACCATTGACCACACGGTGGGCTTCTTCCTGCCTTTTCTTGTAGATCGTCGTCTTCTTTTTATATTTCCTCCATGTTTTCTTGTGGTTGACCTCCTTTTTACTCTCCTTCTCCTCCTTCTTCCACCTCCTACTGCTGTTTTAGCCTTCATACCTGCTGTTACTGCTAAAGCTGCTGCTTTTTCTGCTATGCTAGCGTCACTTGATTTTACTCGTTGCCAAGCTATGTCCGCAAGCTTTTTGTCAGCTATTGATCTATTTTTTGAATCGGCAAACGTGGAATATGCGATATCGTGTTCTTTACAAGCCTGATCTAACTTGTTTATGCCAGGATCGCCTCTTTCCAGTCGTTTTTTCAATTTAGTTCCTGGTCCGCAATACTGATAACCTCCTGGTATATGAAATTCGTATGGTAATGCGTCTATTGCTCTATTTACTATGGATCCTACTGGAATTTGTTTTAAAGCTTTACTTAACAGAGAAACCGCTGTGGACGTGATCCCACCTCCTTTCCTTGCAGTGTCTCGATATGGACTGATGTACTTGAACGTCATTATTGTCCTTTTATAATCGCAATGTGCAACTCATGTGTTAACTCTATGACGAGTTGGAAATAAATGAAGTTGTTTATTGTGTTCTTTTATTAAATATCAATATCACCCCAATTTGATGATCTAAACTGTTGTGTATTAGGGTGAATAAAGTACTTTTTAAAAATTTCCCGTTTAATCCAACCACCTCTCGAGGCTTCATCCCAAATTTTATGACCTGGCCCTCCTCGAAGAACTTCCGGTGTGAAATGATTGTGTAAATCAAATATTGCATTACCTAAAACTTTTACAAGAAAATTAACAGTGACAGCATTATCTACATGTTCAGGGTCTTTAAGGTTTGTTATACGTTTATTATTACAATCATACACTTTACTATCCTTTAATGATGTTGTAATGGTCTGTCCTACAGTTGCAGCATCATTTGCTTCTCTTCCTTGTGCCAAGTCTCTTATCACTCTATTATTACATGTAAACCATCTAAAATATTTATCTGGATCTAGATGTACGGTTTGTGATAAAGCAGCTGCATCATGTTTTTCATAACCCCATCCCATATTTGATAACTTTTTATCCATGCAATCCCAAGCATCATTTTTGTATGTTAATAAATTAAATTTTTCATTACCTTGAACAAATTCATCCCCTTGCTTCGATACTACTTGATCTTGTTTTACAAAAGAGGTTGTTTCTTGTTTTAAGGTTTCCATCATTTGACCCACTGTTGCACCATCTGATGGCGCCGAACCATCTTTAACATTTGCTAAACAATTATTAAAACAATCTATAACCCCTACATCACGTATGATGCAATGATCTTTAATATATTTTAGATTTACAGCATCGTTTTCAGTTTTTGGATAGCCTATATCATTAATAACAAATTTATAAAAAGAAAATCCATCTTTTGTCTTTTCAGGTATCAAAGAATGTAAATAGCGTCTATTTACGCTGTCTTTTGCATCTTTAGGGTCATCTACGTTGGATATACGTTTATTGTTAGCACTATACGTTTTCCCATTGAATTTTAACGTATTTTTTAATTCAGATGACAAATAACCTTTGTTTATTGCATCACCGTTTTGATTTGGTTTACCAACGTTGATGATTCTATGATCTTCTGCGTCATATGTGTTATTTTGTAGTCTTAATGTTGGCGATATCTTTTCCTTTAATATTTTTAGATTTATTGCATCGTTTTCATCCGTAGGATCTTTTATGTTTTTTAACCTTTTATTACTCATATCATAATCTCCATCAGGTGTTTGTGGTAAACCAGCACTTCTTTTTAAACTATTGGCATAATATAACCCATCCGAGGAGTAACGTCCGAACTTGTCGACACTCATGGTGCAACTGAATAGTATTCTAGGGAGTAACGCATTTTTATGAGATTACCCCACGGTTTCGGAGTTCATCCACTAAAGCCACCCATTCGTTTTCCAATCCAGTATGACCCGCTTCTTTAGCTTCATGTATTAGTTTCATTCTATCCACCAATTTATTGATATTATTGTAATAAATCACATTTGTGTTATATAGTTTCTTCATTAAACCTGTACCTGTAACAGACTTACTTCTTTTTCTTCGTTCCTGAGCACTTACATCCAAAGTGGATGCCATAAATCTTCGTTTTACAGGTTTTCTTTGTGTTAACGGCATTGTTTGTCTTCTAGTTGGTATTAACTTGGATACAAATTCTTTATATCTTAAAGACTTAGATCTAAAAGGAGGCTGGTCAGGTAAATACTTTCTCCTATATGCATTTGTCTGTTCCAAAATATTTTTATATGCTTCCATGTCTTTTTCTTTCACTAACGATACTGAAGGCTTATTTTCAAATAATAATTCAAATAATCCTTTTGTGCCCTTATACCTTTGATCACCAATGACAATATTATCATGTTCGTCAACGTTTAACGGGCTATTACCTATCATTAAACCATCTTCTGTTAATCTCGCTCCATAACTATGGTAATTCTTATTAGGAATTGTTCCGAGTAACATTTTTACCATGTATTTCCTTCCTAAAGGTCCTTTGTTATGAATGTTTTCACCCAACAAGCTTATGTTTGACGGTCCTTCTCTTGCCTCTTCTCTTTTTTCCTCTTCACTAGCAGTTGGTGCTTCTTCAGACCCCCTTTCACTATATCCTGGTGATTCTAGCTCTCTTTCAGATTCTGCTCCGGTAAAGCCGCTGTATGTAGAGGATTCCGGGTCTTCATCACTAAAACCTTCATATTTTACTCTTTCTCTTTCAAACTTTGTGATAGGTGCAATCGCATCTCCTTCCAATACAGGTTTCGCGAATTTTTTGTTTAATTGTTTCAAGGGTTCAGTTATAGGTTTAAAAGTAGATTCAAGGAATTTCTCCCTCTCGCTAATACCTAGTTTCAATGCTCTGTTTTTAGCCCGAATAGAATCACTAAGTGATTTTATTTCTTTTACTAATTTTTCTTGGTTAACCATGTTTGTAGCAAGACGTGTTGTACAACAATGAATGTGTTATACCGCGTTTAATGTATTAATATAAACTTATCAAATCCTATCCTGTATCGACCATTGTTTAGCGGTTGTTCCTTCATAATTGTTAGGAACCCATACTTTTCAGCCCAAGCCTTTCCACACAACTCTTTAAATCGTTCAAATGTCATATCCGCATTTACATGATCAAAATATATATGTTTTAGGTTGGTTTCGTCCTGTTTAAATACAATTAACATGTTTGCATTGTCTCTAATGAGTTGTTTAGGTATTTTGCTGTAAGTTTGGCCAATATAAATGCTATCTATGTTGTTATGTCGACCCATAGCGAAGTAATTCCTTATTGTGTTTTGGTTTTCACAAGATACATCGTCGAATATAAACACGGAGAATGGTTTAGCTTCTTGTGGCTGCATGACACTCTCGCTTGCATTAAACTTTAAATATTTAACTTCAGGCACATTAGTCAGTATCTTTTCCAATAATTGATCCTTTGGTTGTTGTAGTGATTTTGAAAATACGCCTGTTTGAACTACCCAGTAGTGAGCCACATAGCGATCTTTATTCTCCAAGGTCATCATCAATAAAAAATAGATTGTTAAATCGTAATCCTTTAGGGTTTGTAATAAAATTGAATACTACATTAGTTTTTCCACAGTTGGAAGGTCCGGTAACCAGACAACGAACGGTGTTTGGTAACAAATTGCCATGTTTCCCACTATTGAATTCTGAATTATCCACTGTGAGTTCATCTATATTATTAATAGTAAAACTCTCTTTTTGTGGTACTATCTCCATCCTTTGTAATGGTTCAACCTAAAATGATTCTCTATCGTTATATCAAATCCTTTTTAGGTATCCAAGAATCTTCCGTCTTATTAAATCCTAACCATCGTACTTTGACCTTATCTTTTTTCCGTTGCAACACCTTTTCAACTAAATATACATCGCCTACTGTTGATTTTAACATTTCATGTCCATAAAACCCTCCTTCAAGCAATTGTCCTTTATTATCTTTTAAAATATATGTCTCAGGTACTGTAGGTTGTACTTTGAATACAGTAAAAACCTCATTGGTCCAATTTGGCAGGTATCTTTTACTGAATACACCTTTATATTTACTTATTCGCACTTTATCACCCACATTAAATTTTTTAGGCTTTAGTTTTTCAACTTTTGGTTTAGTATTCGTTTTTATACGTTTTAATACAAGGTTTTCATTTTTACTAGTTACTTGGTTTGGTTTCATCCCGATAGTCCTATGAAATTTGTTATTGTAATCGTTTATAAGTTTTGGTAACATATCAATCCATATGTGCGATCCTCTGTTGGAAAACATTTTATACATTGCACTTTTTAAAGTTCTGTTGAATCTTTCGATTATTGAGGCTTTTACTTCTGAATTGGTTGAATAATGGTTTATATTGTGTTTTTTCATTAAATTTGCAAATTCCTTATTAAAATATTCTTTTCCATCATCTGTTTGTAAATGTTTAATAGTATGTTTGTCTCTTTGTATAGCTGTTTCCATTGCTTTTGTAACACTTTTGCCACTTTTATCTTTTAGTGGTAAAGCATCTGCCATTTTTGAAAAACAGTTAATAACAGTCAATATGTATTTATATCCTTTATTTTGTTTGCTATAAGGAATCATTTCGATTAAATCCGCTTGATATAAATCATTAATTCCTTTTATCACCGTATTTCTTCGTGGAAACTTTCTTCTTGCAGGTTTATGAAGTTCGTTGACAATTTGTTGCTTCAAGTCCTTCATATTGCAGGTTTCAATGTTTGTTGTATCACATGTATAATCACAATGAATGTTGTTTTAAATATTCACATCATTTATATGGGTCAAGGTCATCCAAACTTGTGTAAAAAAATGGGGAACACGGCGTTGGACTTGCCGTGTTCCCCATTTTTTTACGGAAGGAGAAAGGAATAAGGTCGAAGTTGTAGAAGGACGAAGAATAGGTTACTAGTTGATAGGGTTTAAGGAGTAATGGCCGAAAGGAAGAGTGTGGATTTTGTCGGGCAAAATATGTCTTTTATCATCCCGAGCTGACAGTGCTTTTTTAATTTCGGTGACACTGTAGACTTGATGCTTGAAGCTTCGGATATTGTTGAATGTTGCTGATATCGTAGTATCTTCAAACAAACAAGTCTTGTAGTGGTCAAATGTTACGTGTTTTTTCAAATAAGATGTCTTCACTCCTTTTGCTTTCTTGACTGTCGGTGTGTTGTTCTCGTGGTACATCTTAAATGAATATAATTTCGCCATCAGCGCTACTATTTCTTCTAAAGGCATTCCATTTGCTTCATCTTTGAATTTTCCAATTACTTTTTTATTTTTTTCATTGAAATTTGGATGGTTCTTCGGATAGTCAGAAAAGTCGAAATCTTCTTTGTATGGAAAAGTCCTTAGGTCTTCATACATGTCCAAAGTCTTTATCCAGTAGATAAACGCGTCCGTATCCATGTATGCGACTCCAATGTTTTCCCTTCCGTAGTGTTTAACCATTTTGTTATAATGGAAATCATACATCAGGGTTTTACTTATGTCCAAAATCGACATACCTATGTATAACGGACGGTCCATGACTATTGTTGTTTTCTTCATACTGACAGCGACTAGATTTTCGTTTATAATCATGGATGTTCCGAAAATTGGTTTTTGCACTAATTTTTCCAATTTCCTAGGATCACTCACTAATTTTACATTTTTGTGTTTTCTTTTGTTCTCCAAGGTCTTCCCAAAGATGGCATTGTTCATTAATTTATAGAAGTCCTTTTCAAATGCTGTTGTCGCTGCAGCTCTTCTTGTAGTGTTGGAATCAATATATGGTTTCAACCAACAAGACTGGGTGAATTCAATTGCTCTATGAATTCTCACTATACGTAGACCCAATTCGAGAGCCTGTTGAACTACCCAGTAGTGAGCCACATAGCGATCTTTATTCTCCAAGGTCATCATCAATTTTGGCCATCTTCCTGTCGGTGAAACTTCAGTCTTGGCTAGGAGAGGCAAGTCGTAGTGATGGTCATGAAGGTGCTCCGGGTATTCAAAATCACAGTCCAAAATATAGCCTTTTGGACCATCCTTTGGAATCTGTGAGATGTCTCCGATGGTGGCCGGGTCGATCCATTTGAAGTCAGCGTAGGGAAGCGGATTTGACATTGCCCAACCATAAAGGTTGTTTGCGTCAAAGTAGCCAAGGTAGACCGATGGTTGTTGCTCGTCGAAGCCGGGGATGTACTTGTTGTTGGCTTTGACATGACGTGTTACAGCTTGTGTCAAACCGCCCCGTACACCAGATTCCATCATGAGCACCATATCAATATCCGTTAGAAGTTCCAGTCGACAGTTGGTTGACTTTAGCATAGCTTGCCATGCTAATCCTGGAGATGTGTACGAGTGTAGAGGGTCCAGTCCATAGGCGGAGAAGCAGGTGTTTCGAAATTCTTCCATCACATCGCACAGCAGAGTTACGTCCAATTTTATATAAAAGTCAGAATATTCCCCTAAGGTTTGAATGTTTAGTTGGTTCCAAACATTACAAGCATGATTGTAGTCTTCAACGGAGATTTCACTTTCGTTTAATTTGCTGTTGAAGGCTTCAATCGGTGGTAGACTGGTTTCTTCAAATTTTTCTGTAGAAGTTATGTAATCGTAGGGGAACACTCCTTTACGTAATACTAAGTCCAATTTATCTTCAGGTACAATCTTGCTGGTTTCTTTTAAGTCTTCTCTGCGTAGATTCTCAGACAATCTGCTCAAACTAGATGCCATAAATCTATAAGAGTCTACAAAGCGAAGTTTAATTTTACCTACTGTTTTTGAGAAACTGATATACTTTTCCAATGTTGTAGCAAGAACATCGATTTTACCATTATCTCTTCCTAATTCTGGAATAATGAAGTGGGAGTCGTAGCCGCTAAGATTGTGTAACACTACAGGGATAAAGTTTGGCAGTTTGTAATTTATATTGCATGAATTACAAGCAGGTCCTCTGTATAACCCTGTGAGGTGATCATGATCTCTTACTTTTGGATTTTCTTCACTGAAGCTCTTCTTACATAGATAACATCTTGTTGCTGAAATGTATTCTTCTTGTTGATTTTGGTTCAAAGGTTCCATGGGTAAAACATTACCGTATAAGCGTTCCGCCTTTTCAGCAATCTCATACAACTGGTCTACAAAATACTTAGCAGCTTCTTCCCCACGGTAGAGTATCGGAGTGGATGTTAAGCCATAGTCTTGCAATTGTTCTTCAGGTAAAGTAGATTTCACCAATAAGCAAAAACTGTTAGGTTGATGCAATTGATATTTGGTTCTTCTAGTTACTTCACCATCCGGAAGTTCCTGCGGCACTAACGTGGATTCAAAGTCAGCATAGATAACTAGTGGAATCCGGTATTGGTGAACTGTTTTATTGAACTGGACAAATGCTCTAGATGGTGGTGGCAGACTAATCTTCACTTCATAGTTGTCATTACAAAGCCGCTGGTGTTCCGACAACCACTCCGATCCTCCACGTCTCAACTCTTTATATGTGAAACAGAAACATCTTTTACACACTGTTAACCTACGTTTCTGTTTTGATAATTGATTTTTAACCAAGGCTGCAAAGTCCTTTATCCACACATAATGTGAAATTTCACCCTTAGTTATCAATAACAGATCCGTGTGGTTTCTTTCCTCAACTTTTGATACTCTCAGAGGATAAACACTATTGGAATCATCTAAACCAAACACATTTACAGAAACACCTGGGTTTTGTTTCTCAAAATTACCAATACTTTTAACACTAACAGGGTATGACAAACCTCGAAAGTTGTAGCGGTGTTGGACATTTTGATACGCTCTGCTAACTCTACAAGGATTTTCTTGCACATATTTTGTTAGCATAGCATATTTAAAGCATTCATTGTCCTCATTTTGCACATTGATACAAGATTTGGTAGCTTGTATCTTCTTTGGCAAAGGTATATAACTACTACCCCTTATACCATATCCGTGCTTGTGAACCCTTACATCCATACCTTCAATCGATGACAGACTCCAGCCGGATCCTCTTCCTTCATGTTCTTGCAGTTTAACTAGCAGTTCATGCAAACATTCTTCAATAATTTCATTGATATCAGATTCAGTTGTAAGGGTTCGGTTTTTGGTAATGAATGCTCTTAATGCCGTTTCACCATCAGTATTGGTAAACTTTGATTCTAACACCAGTCCAAATTTAATGAAGTTCAATCTCTGTAATTCTTCTTTTAGCGTTTTTCCAACAAGTACTCTGGCCTGGGTTATAAAATTATCTAATTCCAATTGCACATTATCAATTTTAAAATGTGTTACAACTTGTCCTGGTAAGGCCGTGGTGCGCAGTTGTCTCACATCTTCCAGTTCTTCTTCCGTGTCCTCTTCTTCCGTGTCCTCTTCTTGCATATCCTCTTCTTCAATAGGTCTTCTAGTAGTGGATGGTCCAGCACCAGCAAATTGGATCACACTAGGTCTTCTTCTTTGCATTTGCTGTAGATAGCTGTCGTAGTAGTCCATCTGCTTCTGATGCTCTTCCAAAAACCGGTCAATTGAGTCTAAGTCTATTTCATCGATGATAATATCTTCTTTTCCATCTTCTTCTTCATGTAATTCTCTGTGTATGGTGAAAAGATCTTCGTCTTGAAAGATTTCCCCACAAATGTCGCAAAGAGCCATTTCAAACAGTTTGGCTTTGAATGCACACTCTGTGAATGTCCACACAATAATGAGCATCGCGCTCCACCGGGACCCTTTATATCCGAGGCAGATAGGTGGGGAAAGTGACGTCATATAGAAACAGGTTATCACTCATGTGCTAAATTTAGCCTTTACACAACCGTTTGTAATACATTTATCAGTAGGCTTGATAAATTGATGATATTTGGTCTAGATTCAATAATTTGTACATGTTTTTCAAAGACATCTGTTTGAGCAAGTTTATATAGGTCAAGGCCATTTAGAATTATTATTTTGAGCGGGGGATAGAGCACTAAGCAGCATCATTTACTACAAAGTGCTCTATCCCCCGCTCACATTCTTTTTTTTTAACTTTTTTGTTTAAGCTTTTTTACAAAGGTGAAACATCACCATCAGAGTCGGAATCATCCTCATCACGGAATAGGCAGCGATGACAATACATAATTCTTCTGGCAACTAACATCCTATCCATTGGACGATGAGGAGTGTCTTGTTCTTCTTCTTCTTCAATTTCCAATTGGAATTCCATCTCCGACTCAGATGATGACTCTAATGTTTCGTAGGCGTGCAAGTCCACTTCATTGTCCGTTGAACCAGCTTCGTCAGAGTCCGTTTCAATATCCATTATCTCTTCCTCCTCTTCTTGATCAACCGCAGGTAGTTGGTCCTCTACTTCTATAATTTCTAGAGGTATTACCTCCAGAATAGAGACAATTCTGTTGCGATGGAACACGGTGTTGTCAAGTGGAGCCATGGTATGGAAGTGTTGTATCCATCCAATTTGCTTACCCTTTTTATACCCCCACCAACTATACAATTTATGTGGGTCAAGGTCACGTAAAGATACCCTTTGAGCGGGGGATAGACCACTAAGCAGCATGCTAGTCCATTGCCGCAAAGTGATCTATCCCCCGCTCTGTTCTACAAAACCTCAATCAAGTCCAAGTCCAAGTCCTGTTTAACACATTTTATTCTAATTCCATATCCAATTTAAAAATTTCAATTTCACATGGTTTACATTCCTGATGTATCAAACACTCCAGCTCCCTAAACATATCGTCCAGTTCGTCCAAATTATGATGTCCTACTTTTAACACATGAAGGTGGTTCATGCTTTGCATTGTAGCATGACCATCAACAAACAAGTTTCTTTTCCACGCTAACATAAATTGGCAGTTTTCTTGAAAGATTTTTCTCACCAAACAATCATACACAGCCGTCAACATGTCTCTACAATCTTCATAGTGTACCATCACAGAATACCTGTCCAAGTTAGCACCAAGCAGCGATCCACTCATTGTTTCTAGCGTTCCACTGGAAGGTCCAAAGCAGAATGAAGTCGAGATGTATAGACCCCCTCTTTTATACCAGTTAACCGGTTGTCCTTGCTGTAAAGTGGGTCAAGGTCATCCAATGCTACCCTTTGAGCGGGGGATAGACCACTAAGCAGCATGCTAGTCCATTGCCGCAAAGTAGTCTATCCCCCGCTCTGTATTCTACACACACACACACACACACATGTCCATGTCCAAGTCTTTCATTACATACCCAATATATATTCAGTTCCTTCATCATCACTATCACTCATCATCACTGCTTCCACAAACTCCACAGGATTAAAGTTAAATTGTTTCAATTGTTCTTTTAAGTTTTCAATTTGTTGGTCCTTTACTTCTAAAACACTGTGAAGGTGTGATATGTAGTCCGCTGCCTCGTTGATGCTTGCTACTCTCGGATCGCCTAACTTCAAGCTGGGAACTACACCCTGCAGCCTGAAGTACGCCATACGCCTTTTTTGCTCCTGCCGTTGACCAGGACTGAGCAAGCCTTGTCCGTCTTGGCTTACCTCCAGCAAGGTCCGTAGCATCGGAGCTTTGCAGGCGTTTGCCCGAGCAACAGTTATGCTGTGGAATGGTCGAGCAGGTCCACGAGTAGCAGGCAGAACGTTGGCAGCACGCCTTCTTGAAGAAGAAGAGGAAGCCTGAGAAGTTTTGGAGTTGAAAGCCATGTTACAGTGCTGTATTCAGCTAAGCGGTACAAAGCAGAATAACCAAACTGCACGTTAATACCCGTATATATACACTTATCAGTGGTGGGGGTACTAGCTAGCCTTGGTAAAGTGGGTCAAGGCCATCCAAAAACATTACCAGAACGGGGGATAGATCACTAAGTGGCATGTTAGTCCATTGCCACAGAGTGATCTATCCCCCGCTCTGTATTCCGCATTCACACACACATTCATACAAACACGCAAGTCCCAGTCCGAGTCTTTACCCACACCTATCCACTCTCATCCTCACTATCATCACTATCATCTAACAATCTGTCACACTTCATAATTAGTTTTTCCCATTCTTTCCGGATCAAAAGTATTTCACTGTGTGCACTCTCCAACAACCTCTTCTTTTCCTCTAACAACCTGTCCTTTTCCTCTATCAATACGTTACAACCTTTAATATATCTTATAGCAGCTCTAACAGTGTCTTCCTGTGAAGATGCACCAACCACTACACCTGGCACTACCTGCTGGAGTTCTTCATACAAGCTAGACTCTCTTCTGGAGGCTCCACTGCTGCACAACTCCGTCTTGCTCGGAGTGAATCCGAAGAACCGAACGCGACTCTTTGACAGGCGGCCCCGCCGGATCGGTCCAGAGCTTGAGCCAGAGTTGGATGCGGTCGGGCCAGAGGTAGAGGCTGGAATGTTCATGGCTGACATGGTAGTATTCAGCTAAACAGTGTAAAGCAGAATGAGAAGACGGTTGATCACCACTCCTATATATACCCATTTTTAGTGGTGGGGGTAACCCCGGGGGGGGGGGTAAGTTTAAGGACTTCCACTAACTTTCCCTTAGTCCTCGCGGTCATCGGTTTTACATACCTTTAGCACACCCATCATTTTGGTTTCTTCAATAACATTACACACCTCAAAACCCAAGCAAACAGCTCATCTATGTTGTTATAATTAATTTTTGTCCAGTGTTCATACTTGTGGGTTTGTTTGTTTATAATACATAGATAAAATGTAGACCCATCTCGTCTTATACAACACTTAACTTCCATTCTATGCCGGTTTAGCACTTCCCAAGCATTGTGTTCATTTATCAAGAAGTCACCACCTTTGTAATTGTACTGTGACATGTTTACCACAGAGCATAGGAACGGACTGAAGCAAATGAACGGCTCATACAAGCTTATTAAAAGCGTTAGAGTGGGGGGTATCACGTGATACACGACATAAGTTGTAAGGTTAGCAGTTTACTTTAAACAGTAATTTATGTGGGTCAAGGTCATTCAAACTTTAAAAATTTTTTACCTCCAAACGCTTGTAGCTTGCTACAAGCGTTTGGAGGTAAGTTTTTTATTTGTTAAAGATTTTTGTAACTTAGTCTTCACCCTCAAGGACACGGTTTGAGATTGTCCCAGTGATTTTACATCACCGCCAGGTTAAAGTATTATACAAGTCAAGTATTTTTTTTTTATTAGTTGACTTGTATAATACCCCTCTCCCTTACTTTAAGAGGGTTAAGACTAAATTTAGAATAATTAATTTGGAAGAAGAAATTTAATTAATGTCCAACACTTTTAAACACAATTTTGATTTTTTGGTGAGCCCATGTCCTAGTCCATTTCCCAAACAGATAGGCATCCTTTTCTTCGAATTAAATAAGCCCCGGGGACAAAAAATTCTCTTTGTACCATCGCAGGTGGTGCTTTCATTCTATGAAGGCGGCCATCACCTTTTAGAATGATTTGCACATTTATGTTAAATGCTCCATAAGCTTGAACAATGAAATAATATTTTTTGTCCCTCTTGAGCCTATTAATTTTCAGCTTCTGCGGACTGTTGGGGTGTTTGAACTTGGACTTTTCAGGCATAATATTAAGGCTATAGGGCTTTGGTGTCGGAATTTTGATTTTCTTATTCAAGTGTCGTTGGCAACGATCTTTTTCTGGAAGAGCAAAACTCGGACAACAAAGAACCACAGCCTCTCTGCTAAACCAAACATAATCGCATTTATCACGCTTGCCAGCAGGGCATTTAACACGATTACGTTTCTTTTGTGTTGGACTCTTAGTGTTTTGGAGCGGCGCTTGATCTAACTTAGGCTGGCTGGAAAGGATGGAGGGTGATGGTTTAGCACGGTCAAGGGGTAATTTGCAAAGAATTTTGGGTCGGGTAGGAGAATGGGTTAGATCAATAGTGGTTTTAGGTGAGGTAGAATTGTCTGGGGAGAAGATCGATTTACGGGATGGTTTGACTGTAGATGGAATGTTGGCTTTGGGTGAGGTTGACTTGTCTGGGGAAAAGATCGATTTGCAGGATGGTTTGACCGGTGTGGATGGCATGGGGGATATGGGTAGTGGACATTGGGTCTTTGTATAGGAAAGGATTTTCTGTGTACGGGAGTAGGGAATGATTTTGGACCTCGACTTCTTCTCCTCAAAGACCGCTGACTCCGAATCAGAATCTGACAACAATGAGATCGGCGGTGATGCTATGAGCACTCGGCTGCTTGCAGGGTGAGCGCCAGCCCCTCTTGAAGTCGACGGAGCGTCACCAGCACCACTGACACTTGGACTTGTTGGTTCCGTTGGTGGCAGCGGAGATAGGCTGGGCATCGAAGGAGCCGACGGCATCTCCAAACAGCTGAGGATTGTGCTCATCAAACACGTTTGGAGAATCGGAGCAGCGGAGGTTGAAGTTGGAGTAGATGTGTTGGTCGGAGTAGACGTGTTGGTTGAATTCGATTTGATGTATGGGAGAACTGGTGGATAGTTCTTGAAGCGCATGTTGAGGTAGAAAGAGCGTTAAATGCAAATAACGGAGAAGAACTTCCAACGAAGGCTGGAGCAGGAATGAGAAGTGCGTGCAACCGGGCCCCCTTATATCCCCACCGGGGCTGCCACGCCCAGGATATCAGGGGTGGGGGAGGGGGTGGGGGTGGGGGTGGGGGTGGGGGTGGGGGGGGGCTCGCACTTTTTGTCGGGGGGGGGGGGGGGCTCGCACTTTTTGTCGGGGGGGGGGGAAGAAGCCCCACTTGGGGCATTTATGTTGCCATCGCTGAAGCCTCCCAAGAGACCCAACTATAAACAATTCCAAACTTGTGTGTTACTAATACCTAACTGTTAACTTTTAAAAGACCTCTATATATATAAACTGTGTTAATAAGACCTGACTGTTAAAGATTTTGAAAACTTTTATATTTAGGTCAAGGTCACGAAAAAACTTTAAAAAAATTAAGCCCCACACCCCCCTATGGGGGTGTGGGGCACTTGGGTTGTCATCGCTGTAGCCTCCGAAGAGACCCAACTATGACAACAAGGCAACATCCAATGTCGTGTACCCTTCGCCACGCAAGACTTGTAAACATTTACTGCATTTCAAACTAATAACTTTTCCAATAGCTAACAAAATGTCATTTACATAATTTTCAAAGAAACTGAGGACGCCCTAGTGGCTTACGTCCTCGGTCCGAGTGCAGAGGCCATCGGCTCATTACCCCCGTATAAGCGTACAAACGGACCACCTCCTATTTCTCAGCCGCATTGAAGCATGCATGAGAGGAGCCTAACAATTATAAAAAAAAGTGGCTTTACACGGGGGCCTACTCCCGTAACCCTATCTTTAATATTTTTAATTTAGCAATGCAGTAAATTTTTACAAGTCCTATGTGGGTCAAGGCCACACGGACATTAAAAAATTTCGGCCCCCGTACATCCATGGCGAACCACGAATGTTCGGGGGCCTTGGGGACAAAAAAAAACACAAATAGCTAACAAAGTTTCATTTACATAATTTTGAGTTTCCAGAAGGGAAACTAACTGAGGACACCCTAGTGGCTTACGTCCTCGGTCCGAGTGCAGAGGCCATCGGCTTATTACCCCCATATAGGCGTACAAACGGACCAACTCCTATTTCTCAGCCGCATTAAAGCATGCATGAGAGGAGCCTAACAATTATACAAAAGTAACTTTACACGGGGGCCTACTCCCGTTCCCTGTCTTTACGATTTACTTTGAGCATTGCAAAAGCTCAAGGGGGAAATGCTACAACAAGCGTATACACTTTAGAAAAATATAACACACTTACAACACACAATTGAGCTCAACGTAGTCAATGCTGGAACAAGCACATACATGTTAAACACATATAACGAACAAGACACAAAGGATAAAAGACACACAGGAGACATAAGGTACAAGTAAAACACTCTCATATAAAACAATTCGCAATACCCAAACGCAAGCGCAATATCTTACAACTAATACAAGTCTTAAAGTTAGAGTAGACTTCGCTAAACACTGAAGGCGCCATTCAATGTTTAGTGATGCCTATGGCGGTCCGTCCCGGTCGTTCACGTTCAACGCGCGGGAGCGGACTGCGAGCCGGCTCTGGCTGGGCCCCCTTATATCCCCACCGGGGCTGCCACGCCCAGGATATCAGGGGTGGGGGAGGGGGTGGGGGTGGGGGTGGGGGTGGGGGAGGGGGTGGGGGTGGGGGGGGGCTCGCACTTTTTGTCGGGGGGGGGGGGGGGGCTTGCACTTTTTGTCGGGGGGGGGGGGTCGAGGTAAGTTAAGTGGGTCAAGGTCACCCACAACACTTGTACTCTAAGTGTTGGCTGTACCCCCACCACAACTGGGTCCCTAGGCTGCACAACACCGCTTCGCCAGTATGTCTCCGGCTTCCATGCGGTGCGTCTCGCTGTTCCATAGCTCTCTATATGTAAGTAATTTTACAAGTTCTGAATGTAGGTCACTACACTTTAACTCTGGGACGATATCGACTTGTAGTATTTCAGTGTTTTGACTCAAGGTCATCACACTTTAACTCTAGCACATCGGTTATCGTACCAGAGGTGCTCAATAACCTAACTTGTAATGTTTAGGGTGGCGTTTGCACGCCACGTGGTATCGCCATGAATGTCCAGTCCAAGTTTTAAGTTAAATTAATTTTACTGTAATCTTTTCCATTTCTGCTTCGTTTTGCCAAAGTATAAGGTGTCGCTTAATAAAGTGGTATTTCTCTAAAGTTATAGGAGATTGCAAGGATACAATTAGTTTATTTAGGAGACTCTTCATCTTGGAGTTTAACACAATTTCCACTTTGACTTTGCTTCCTCGGCTCTCACAGCCTAAGCTGTACAGAAATGTTTCTTCTAGTGCCAACTCGGGCCAAGAGAACAGTGTGTTGACTGTAGGACAGCTCATGGTGAAGTGGTGCGATACTCCAGCGTTAAGCCTCACCTTCCCCCACCACTGTGACCTTCCCCCGCTCCTGCTGTTTCCCCCACCTCTTTTCCCTTGACTCGTGCGCTACAAGCAGTCTCTCAGTATTGTGCGGACTTTTGTGAGGAGACGCCATGTCGCGGGAACCTTTAGGTAAGAAACTTAGCCGTGTTAAGGCTTTATTAGTTGCTCACTGTCCACCACTCAAAGTTAAGAGGGTTTCGACTTTAGCTAAGTGGCGCAAACTGTTGCGCGGACAACCTAAGTTTTATACAAAACGGACTAATGTCAGTTTTACTGATGAGGATTTGTTTAAAATATTGGATGAAATGACTTTTCCTTGCAAAATTCAGTTGGTTACTCCCATTCCTGACAGTTTAGAGTCTTAGTCTCTCAAGCCGATATACCTAGAGTACACAGGGCCTGACGGTCAGTCACTCGGTGGCTGTCGTGGGGTGCGCATCGGTGTCGGCGCTCTGTAGTTGTTAAGTGTTCAAGGTCACAGTAATATGAAATTGCGGATGTTGTGCTTGTTCAATGGTCTCTGAGGACTAGTGGATGACGGTTTAAGCAAGGTCATGTCGCAAACTCGAGTTTGACTTGGCACTTTTGCTGTTTCTCATCGCAGATTTGCTCCGAGTCGTCAAGGTCATGTGGACTCTGACTGAAACTCGGAGCGTAGTGCGAGAAACGGCAAAAGTGCCAAAAAATTTTGAGTTTCGGCGTGACCTTGACCTTAACAGTGTCAGTGACGTCATTTTGATGATGTAATGGGTGATGACGTCATTAGCATGTCATTTCTGTGACGTCATGGGTGTGACATCACGGAAATGACGTCATCGATGGTGACGTCATCAATTACGTCATCGATGACGTCATTTTGATGACGTCATGGGTATGACGTCGTCGATTGCGTCATCGTCGATGACGTCATCGATTACGTCATCGATGACGTCATCGGGGTCGTTGACCTTGGCGATGACGTCATCACATTCCTCAGAGGTCATTGAACTGAGCCAGCAACCGCAAAAACACACTACTAAAATTCATAACAATTATAAAATAATTATCTATAATAAACTACATTAGACTATTTTAGGCGTTAATTTAAAGTTCATTTAAGTTTATTTTTCCATTAAGAAAGTCATTTTGGATTAATTTCTAAAGGTAAATTCAGATTTTATTGGTTTAGGTTTTTAGTTTGTCAGGTAGCGTTCATCGTCAGACCAAGGTAAGAAGAAAAAGCATTATTTTTACTTAAAACGGAGGTTTGTTAAAAATGACATCATTTTTCTGAGAGGGGGGGGGGGTCAGACAAATTATGATTTTAGGGGGGGGGGGTCCAAAAACGGCCAAAAGCGATGACGTAATTTTTGGACGGCCCCAGAGGTGTAATAATACACCAGACAAACAAGTGGTAAACTATACAGCTTTTAACAAACAAAAAAGATAATAATTTTAAAAATCCTTAATTTTTATACATTTTTCAGAAACCCGTCCCGCGAGCAACGTTAACCAACTAGAAGGAATCAAACGGATGATAAACCCGTTGCTAACCCGGCCTCCGATCGTGCGAGAATCATGAACCGATCGCCATCAATACCGGATAAAGCAGCTACAAAGTCTAATCGAAATCCAAATTGAAAATTCGGCTCGTAGCTTGCGGTCTGAGTCGATGGACCATTGCATGCCTGGGTAATGGGGTCATACATCAGCCTATGCGAGCCGCCACTGATCTGAATGCAGCCCACACTGGGGCTGGCGTTCGATATCGATACCGATATCGGTAGTTTAGTATCGATATAGGAAACATAATCGATAGTAAAATCGATATTTTTCAAAGTCAATATTTTACGATAGTATTATTAATTATCGTGTACTGAAGACTTTTTCCAATTTTGGTTGATACAAAAGTGATTAAATAACCTTTTTTTCTATTAATTAATAATATTCTAGTTCTTTAATGACTGACAGATTGGCTTCATTAATGTTGACAATTGAACTGCTAATTTTAAATGCCTTTATTTGAGATATGAGACACATTATGATAATCTAACGAGTGATAGTATAGTGTGATAAGGTGTTGAGTTTGTATAGATCAAGTTGAAGAAAGATAACGACACCTTTTCTTAGTTTTAGATATCCTATTCCTATACTATAATACGAAAAGTGGCTGAAGGGATGTGTGTTCCACGATCTCGAAATCTAGCGGATAGATTTTGCTTAAACTTTGCATTTAAGAGTGTTTTGGCCAAAAAATAAGTTTAGAAACAGCCTCAACCCCAGGAAAAATAGAATTTCGTCTTAAATTAAGTTTTAAAATCGTATAATTTTAAACATTGTTCTTAAGGGTTGCTATTTTGGTAACGAAATAACAACTAAAAGTAAACAAAATAAAGGAACAATAATGTGTAGAGTTTTTTTTAACTCCTGTTAACTGTGAAGAGTCTGGTGTAAATTTAATAGCTTGATAACCATGACACTATAATAAATATGACCTGTAACTGGGAATAAACTAATGAAATGACTTGCAATACCTCATGAAATAACCGTTATATTTGTTCTAGTCAACATGATCGATATTAGATGTTATTCATGTTGGCATAACATTTCAACATGCATAGTACCGTAAAATAAGCTCAATAAGTCTTCACCTCGGTCGACAAAATTAATTTTCAAACTATTAGCTAAAATTGGAAAGAAAACGATTTTGCTCCTTCGATTCACTACTTATCGATAAATACCGATCGATACTATCGATATCTAATCATCCGATGCCCAGCCGACCGGACGGTCCGTATTTCTTGTTTAGGGAGTGCCAATTGTTATTAAGCCTGCCTTCGATTCATTACAGACGATTATCAAATTTATCAGCGCCAGTTGGGGCGAACCAATTACCTAGATTGTAAATAATATCGGCCCGACTGGCCCCGTAGTCGGTAGCCTTGCGCTGGGTCTGCATGTAGCCTATAGTGCGTGCTAATCGCTGAAGTTGTGATAGAGGATTTGAAGTTACTTTATTCTGTCTATTAATATAGGGCTTAAGAGGTTATAGAGAAAATCCGTTAGTATAAATTTAGTGGTAATAGAGTGCATACCACGTCCACAAATGAAATACTGTTGTAAAGTGTAGACTAAAAGTTTGAAACAACTGTATAAACTAGACAGTGCAATTTGAATTATTCTTTTAATTGCGTCATGCAAGATTTAGTTTGGTTACGCTCTTAATTTGTGGGTAGTTATAGGGCTAAGAACTACACAATACAATTTTACTTAATAGGTAACTATTGACAAACTGCTAGGAAAAAACACCCACTCTAGGATATATGGCGTGGAAGTCTCTTTTCTATAATAATCGTCTCTATGAGTATTGAGTAACTTCTTAGGTCTTTAAAAAACAACTTGTTTATCAATTTAATTAACTTGCCTAAATGACTAGTTCATCATAGGACTGAGCAATAATTCAGATTCAGATTCAGATTCAGATAATTTATTCCAAATTTAAAATACATTCCAGTACAACAAAAAATAAATTATTCTAATGTGGAATTTCCCCACAAAGACTGTGCGTCTGCGTGTGGGGAGAGTCTTTTCAGTCACTCAACTGGTATTACACTATACATTTATAATTACAAAATTAAATAATCACTAATAAAATAATAAAACAATAAAATAATCAACTAATAAATAAACAATAACTGTAAATAGGTTAGGAAAAAAAAATTTAAATTAAAAAAAATAAATAATAATCCTTGAGTTATTAACACAAGAAGAAGAAAAAAAAACAGAAAAAACAGAATGTTCGTTGTCACGCTATGTCCGATACCGGGATTGCAACAGAGTTTCAGCAGCATCATCACTGAGGCCCATCAGCCACCGCCCCACCCCCCTCCTGAAGACGTCGACGCTGCCAACCTGCAATTCTTTTACATCAGAAGGAAGATTGTTGTAGACAGAATGGGCGATATAAAAAGTATTCGACTGTTGAATTTTACAATTTAATTTTGGTACGTTGATGCCTAAATTTGTCTTATTTCTTGTTGAATACGAATGTTGTACTGAGGTAAATATTTTATCTTTGTTTAATTTAATATAAATTATTAAAATTTTCAAATAAAGTTTTCTAATACTCATTACGGGGAAATCAAGAAAAAGTTGTGACGTGGGATATCTAGAATCCTTTCTAAGTATTTGTTTGATTATCGTTCTTTGTGTGACAGCGAGAGGCTCAAGAACAGAGGCAGACACCGCCCCCCACGCCAAGATTCCATACTGCAACAACGATTGCACATACGCATAGTATACACTCCTACAGTGATCCACAGACAGCACCCGGCCGAGCTGCGAAAAAGCAAAAACAAGTGATCTTAACTTGCCCTTAATATATTGAATGTGGGGCAACCAGTTCAGTTTACAATCAATGATCACCCCTAGATACTTATATTGTGACACACGTTCAATGATTTCACAACCGCAGGCAGAGGCCGGCGCCGTCCCCGGACCACTGCAGGAGTGCAACCTTAGTATCCTCTGACCCGGGTCGCTATCCTGTCTTAGGTATATTGGTATACATTTGGTTTTTGTTACATTTAATGATAAAAAGTTGTGGTCGAACCAATTCTTTAATTTAATGAGATCAGAGGACGCCTGGCAGTACACCTCATCCCAAGAAGAGCCATATGACACAAGCGCGGTGTCATCAGCAAACAAAAATAATTTCCCTTGTATTGTCAGTTTTGCAATATTATTTATATACATAAGAAACAATGTAGGCCCTAAAGTACTACCCTGAACCACCCCATAGTTAATTAATGAGTTTTCACTGCTAATTTCATTTATCGTTACAAACTGTTTTTGATTTTCAAAATAACTTTCAAACCAATCCAAAGCCTTATTTTTTATACCTAGAAGTTTTAGTTGATTTATTAAGATGTTCCTATCAATCGAGTCAAAGGCTTTAGCTAGATCCAAAAACGTTATCATGACTTTATTCTTTTCCCCAATTTCGTTTGAGATTAATTTAGTTATGTCAAAAAGAGCATCTGATGTATTTTTCCCTTTTCGAAATCCGTATTGATTCCCAGTGATAATATTTTCGCGTTCTATGTAATCCGTGAGCTGAATCTTTATACATTTTCAGCTTCTCTTTTTATTGTTGGTTAGAATAGTTAAGACCCGTAACCTTTCAGACCCATCCCCTAGGTCCTGAAGTTCTTAAATATTGAAAAATATTTTGCCTTTCTTTTACGTAATAATATTTGCTTAACCGGTACTAACTAATCAAAATAGTATGTACAAAAATTTTGTCAAGCCCATTTAAAATATTGAAATCTTAAAGTGTAAAGAAATTCCCAAAAGGCGCTTCAAGATTGTCCACACCCTTTTATCACTTTATCTCAGCTTCTCATAAGAGTGATCACCAATCGCTCTCTTTTATTTTACACCCCTTCTTAGCTGACACTCTTCTTTTTTTACAAAACCATCCATTCTTATTGGTGGTTTTAAACTGGGCGGAGCTCATAATACATGAACAATGCACTCGATTGCTCAAACGGAGGTCTTTGAAGTCGAATAAATATCAGTAGGCTGTACAAACCACTTTACCGTAAACTGAAGACTTGCGGAAAATCGCGCGTGCGGAAATTGGCACCAAAGCGTGAGACCGCGCGGCCGGGCGGAAAATCGCTCACATGGCGCCCGCTAGCGGAAATAATGGTTCATAAACGGCTAATATACTGTTTACTTTTCACATCACTTCGACGCCCCTAAAGGATTTGCAGGGTAGGCTTTGATCATTGGTTTTCTAGATAAATGTAATATTCTAATGGCAGTTGTGTAAAGGGAATTGTCCACTTGAACAATCACAAGGCGAGTTAAGTTCAATACGGATTAGAAAATTTAAATGCTCAAATGCCTTGGAGAATTGTTAAGCTTTTAATTTCTTTCAGGAATAAGTTATCTGAAACTATGGAAATTTTTTAAAGTTACTGAAATAAATGATTTTATTTGCCTTCACAACAGTTTTAAGCAAATATTTAAAACTATAGAGAATTTGGTCTCACGTGAGCGTTTATTTTAAATAGACTGAACGTTAGTACAATCGTTAATGAATAAGTTTTGGAAATTATTTACGTAGAATCGAAATACATTTCAATGCACTAGTTACATGAACTTTTTAAAGATTAATCATTGATGTTATTCTTATTTAATTTGTATTGAATAAAACAAATTAAAAATTAAGAGATTTCAAAACCCAATGAAATATTAATTTTTGTATAGTTTAACAAATAAATGTCACTGTTATGTTAAAAATATCTTCAATCCTTTTTTAATAGGATAAAAGTTTTTTTTGTTAAGAGAACTCCTCCTATAATTTTCAACTGATTTTCAAGTTCGTTGGATAGGGCTTGGTCTGTAGGCTAGTTATTTCCCCCAAAATTGATGAAAATCGGACTTAATTATGCCTGGGGCATTTTTAACGTTTTGACGGGGAACGGTCCAAACCCCAGTCTTATTAATATCTAAAATCGACCAGTTCTTAGAAAACATAATTAATCAATAACCCAATGACAAATGGCAACTGGGTCCGGTATCAAACATTTAATAGTCTAAGCTTTAAATTGTTTTATCATTTATTGATTTTTTATTAATGTGGTCTTGTGAATTAAAAGTAATATTTATGCTTAATTTCGAGCAACATTTGCACTACCTAGTATGGAAAACTATGAACTATGTATAGTAGCCTCTTTATTGTAAGTCGAAAAAACGGGGAAAAGTTCATATCATTCGTATCACCACAGAATAATAAGAAAAAATTTTCCTCCTCCATCGCAACTATCCACTACAACAAGCAATTACATGTAACGCCAAATAACACATTCTTCTTATCAGCATAATTAAAAACAACGGCAATGACGGGCGGAAACAGCACGCGTTGTTTACGGACGCACGCACACGCACGCACAAACACACGCACAAGTTCAATGGCTCCTCTGCTTATCTAGCCCTATATAAATATACGCTGATTAAGTGGGCGCTATACAGCTAATAATAAATGGCAGTGGTTGCACTCGGCCGGCTTCGGGTCGGTTCGGCCGTCTTCGCCACTTCGTCTTCGTTAGTCTTTGATTTATCGTTTCCGCATCTGATCGCCGGCGACTGACGAACTGTTTGTTTATTTGGCACTCTCATTCGAAGGTCTTTGTGGCGCGATTAATTTCCTGGCTTCACACTTCCACGCAATTCGGAAGGTGGTGGTATGGGTTTTTAGCGCGCGTTCAGCAAAATAATAAAAAAAATTAACTCAATAAAAAAAGTATAACAGATTCTATTACGAAGTACTACTTTATAAAAAAATAAAGGTTAACATATAAATATATGATTTAAATTAAATGGTTGGACAGTGGGTAGTGTAGATGTATTGATGTAACGATGTTATATTTAATGCTTTTATATACTTTGTCTTAGAAACTAATAGACACAAGAGGGTCTCACTTGCTGGGTGACAATACTGTTTCAAATTAACTTTGACATATGTTTATAGGGTTTATTTCATGTTTTACAGCACCGTGGTTTTCCTCACATAAAGTAGCCTATAAAAACACCGCCAGGCAAAATTCAGGGCAAAACATTGGTCTAATTCAAAGAAAGTTAGATTTTTCATTGAAAGAGATGGATGAAACTAAGATAAAACTTTTGTATATAAACCACATTTACATAGTATTTCTTCTAAGAGCTATAAAAACACAGTTGGAGATTGTTTTGTAAATTGCACCTTAGAATGTTCTTTACATTTATGTATAGTTTGAGCTAGTTGTAAATCTTTAAGAGTAATCTTCCACATCGCAGCAACAAACCCAATGTTTAGGATTACATTTTTACGTAAAATATCGTATACAAACTATGCGCCTTCGTCCTTCGTCACATATGACTGCTTAATCCCAATCAGAAAATCGTCATTTAAAAAATTCCTATTTTCTTATGATAGTTTTCTGACCTAATCATAAGATTCTCACCTCGATTTAACCAACCCCCAAACATCTCTAGCACAACCTGCACCCCCTCACCCCCGTCGTCCAACACAACACTCCGTGCGCCCTCGCCCCACGGGGCTGCTTAGCAATGGACAAAGCGGCAACTAGTCACAAAAACCGGTGTAATGGTCCCAGAGTTTTACAGCTTTGTAATGCGTTTCCCCGGCATAAATCCGCCCTTTCTCTTAGGACTTATCGTGTGTCCACGGTAATATACGACCTCCACGAGGACCTTTGTTCGGCCGGACCTCCTGACTTTGACGACCTTTTTTATTGTTTCATGGTGTAGAACCGAACAGTGGACAACGGCTACTGAAATTGAACTCATTTTGGGGTTGTCACGCTTTGACAACGGACAAAGATGGTTGTAAGGTCTGAGAAGTGAACGTCTCCGGCGAGTCCATTTGAAATGGTTTATTTCATATTTTAGTTCAGCCAGCACACCCGTCAGAGACAGCACTTACCACAATTAAACTATTAATTTTGACCCAATAATTTTAATAAAAATTTTGATAGAATACATTTTTATATTAATTTTTTTATTGACAAAATTATTAAAAATCAAATATAGAGTATAAAACACAAAAAAATAAAATAAATAAAAATAAAGATATCATACACTACAGGAATGACTCTTTAAGATGATGAAATCCAATTTTACTGAATGAAAATCCAACGTCCAAATGAATTGAATTATAACACATTACCAAATTCTACACCAATCCTATACCAAATTTACTGCTACCTTCGGCAGCAGTAAATATAAAAGTGTTGACAATACAAAATGAAGTCCCCCGGATTCATGAGCCATTCTTATTCTGAGCCAATCGGACAAAAAAATTATATGACAATTGTTTAGGACAAGTTTAGCATTGCTCATATGGGAAATATATCCAACATGTCGGCACCCCAACGCCCTCTTAAGCCTTTTTGATTGCCCATAAGAAAATCAAGCTAGGTATTGGTATTGGTTTTTACCGATCATCAGTTTAGCTAAGCTAACAGATAAGGCAAATAAAAGTTTGGAAGAGAAAAAACTCGCAATGGTCCAAGACTTATACATCTGAAGTACTCATAAAGGGCGAAAAGCCAAAGATCGGCTTTGCTTTCAAATTAATCACCAAAAGGCAATGGGTGATGTTGATGGGGTGGTGAAGGGGGGGGGGGTGAGCACGTGGCCCCGAACTACGGCTTATAAACGGGCCGATGCAAGAATGCAAATAAAACCGTCGTTAACACAATCTCCGGACGAGAGTGAACCTCAGCCACAGTCACAGCTGCGGCTAAAGTTCATAAACGCGGACCCGGTCCAGCGGCTGTCGAGTGGAAACCGGGGGGTCACAAATATCAGGGAGTAAATGGCTGTGTAATGAACTTGCTTTGCGATTCATAAGCACTTCGTTTCGGCGCTGCGTCTGAAAATTGAAATGTGCGCAATGAATCACATTCATTGGGTTGCTGGTTGCGATAAATATATCATATGGAAATAATGTGTGCCACGATCGTGCAATGTACAAACTCAAACTCTGACTACGTACTATTCATTTGAATTGAAAATCAATATTCATTAACATCTTTGGATGAACAAAAAATCCTAGAAGAAGAATAAATCTTGTTACTGTACTTCGTTTGCTCACTTCGTTGCACCTATTAAACATTAGGCAGAACACTGGTTTAACCACTGTGTTCTCAGTAACTATTACACAATTATTCACGGTTTAATCAAAGGGAATGATGTCTAGATGGCAGAATTACCTTGAAGTGCATCAAGCTCACGATTAAGTTCAAAAATCTTAAATTTTAAGTTAGGGTCGATCCAATTCTTATCAAAGAATAAAATGAAGTTAAAATTTCCATTTTTAATAATCGATTGAGAGAAGTTTGTTATTTGGCATACCGCTACCGCTACCAATTTCACCGTAGCGGAGTATGTTCATTTCGCTAGGTACATTGAAAACGCTGAACCTTATAACTGTAATGAGCTAAGTGTTTTACTTAAAACCCAAACTATATTAAAATCGATAAACAATTCTCTGCACAAACTTTATGGTGATTAAGGCACGTTTTACCGATGACATAAATGACTGTCATAGTTGGTATAATGTTATAATTTAAAGTCAGAATACGAGTAATATTTAGATTTTTGACAAGTAAAAACAATTAGTCAAAGTAATTTCCATTCCTGTAAAAAATTCCCTCCTTATAGGTAGACCTATACAGTGCCGGTATTTTAAAAATCAAAAAAACAATGAGGGTTATAATAAATTATATACCACTTTCACTGTAATAGTTGCCTTCTCATAAAATCCGCCGATCTCCAAGTGAACACCAAATCGTTCCAGAATTCCGAATTCCCAAACTCTTCCGATCCAACCTCCACTCCCACGAGTCCCCGAGTGTAGGACGTTCTGTGGGGGGGGGGGGACATATCGCAGCAGAATCGGTGACAGCGCGATAGTTGTTCTGGAATCCGACTCGGGCCATTGCGACATTAAAATAACGAACGCTTCATTAAAGTTCGGGCGCCATTGCGTGGAGGTGAACCAGTCTTGCCCAACCGACGGCTATCCGAGGCTAGAGCTACAGAATATAGAGCTGTAGAGCCTAACTTGTACACGGGGTAAGCTGTGGTGCGGGCAATTCGTGCTGAACGGATTTACCGGAGCTTTATATGAAGTTGACTTGTTACGACATCTGCTCGTGAAATTGGGATTTGCTGATAAATATGTCGAAACTATTTCTATAACGTTCAAGAATCATTTATTACAGATAGTTGAAATCATTTGATGAAGAAATTTACATTTTTATTACATGTAGTATATTCAAAGCTAAATAATAAAGGTATTAAGTATCCAAAATGTGTAAGTTAAATTATCGTTGTGGAAGTTGATATAGTAAATTGATCTATTTGTGTTTCTAACTTGTACTGAGGCTAACCTGCCGATAAGTTTACTCAGCAAAAAATAATTAAGATGAATTCTAATTCCGTTTAGGAAATATTAAGATAATGAAAGGATCACTTGCTACGCCTTAGGAAAATATTAAACAACACTGAATTTGTTTTCAAAAGCTTTTAAATCTGACACCGCCGCGGGATTTTTGCATTGAAGTTGCATAACTAAAATTTGGGTTCGAAGAAACGGAAACAAGTTTTTAATTCATTCTGTCGATTGTCTTTCTAACGGTGCTACTATAATTTATTACTTTTCACAAATCAATATTTAAGACACACGAAAAAATAACATTGACAAATTTAACCATGATTATAAACGTTATTCTAGATCAAATTTCCTTAAAACCACACGTCCGTAGGTCTTCGTTGGAGGCCGGGCTCAAATTAACGTTTAGTTTTGGACAATTATCAATTAATCAGCATTTCCGGTGATTGCCGGAAGTCCTTAGCACGGTACAACCGCGGTGATTACCCGCTACCGAACCTGATGTATAAACAAGGCGCAGAACACACCTCGGCCGCCCCGCGCCTCCAGGGTAACACAGAATTATTTAGGATTTAAGAGTCTGCACTACCTTCGCCATCTAGGTAGTTTGTCCCATAAGAGCAATGTTAAATTTGAAACATGAGTACATGAAACGTGAGTTTGTTTTTCGTCAGAAAATTTCAAACTTGATGTCATTTTAAATGTTACCATAGTATCTAGTGCTTGACGTGATAGAAAATTAATTTAAAAGAAATTATCCAATTGAATAACGAATTAAATATTAATGTATTTAACACCATTTTTAAACCACTTTTAAACAATTTTTAGCAGGTTTATTGAAAATCTATTAACGTCATGCACTCCTCTATTCCCTTTATGTATTCAAGTTTCATACAAATCCGATGCAAGATTATCGAGATACAGTATAGTGTTACAACAGTAATGTTTTGAATTTAACATTGTTCTTATGGGACTAAAAATCCAAGACGGCGCAGGTAGTGCAGACTCTTAAGGACAGGATTAGAAACCATTTCTACGGTAAAACTAGCTCAGACGGTTGGTTGTTAACGCCAAGCTCAAATCATTCCGTTACCAAACAAAGTTATCGACAACCTCTTCTTCAATAAATCATTTATAAGCGAAAAATCGTCTTCTAAGAGTATCAAATCTTATAAGAATAATTTATTTTAATTCCATAGATTTTTAAGGATTTAGAGTATCAGCATTTGCTATACTTATTTTTGTTCGCAATAAGTACTAAGGACGCTTATGCTCGGTGAAATTATTAAGCGTCAATTTCCTTTATTTCTCAGACAAAGCTCGTTTGCTCCGCTCCTTTTTAAAATGAGCCAGATTGCTCGCTCACTCTCCGGGGGAAAGGGTGATGCACTTTGGTATAAATTGTTGAACCTGTGCTAACATATTGGTTAATATTATCTACAATTATCAACTGATATTTGTTCAACTAGGGGGCCTGTGCAGCGCAATGCGCTGCATTTATTAGGGTACCTGATGATCAAACTTTGCTCTATGGTAATACTTTGAAAAAAATGTCAATATAGTAAAAATTAGATAGAACATTAAGAGGGCGTTGGAGTCAATCCAAATTCCGCTTTTCTCCCATAAGAGCAATGTTAAACGGGATGTCAAATAACTCTTTTATTTATAATCAGAAAATAATGTTTTATAGCTCTAAATAAGGGGTTCATCGAGGCGGATTTTGTTTGCGATAGGAAATTTTTATAAAAATTAGTGTTTTTTACTAACTTGAAATAACAAAGCAAGTTTTTTACTACTTTTAAAACATTTTCTACAGAATTTTATAAATTATTTACAAAGAATCGATCTCGCAAAAGGAACGGGGAATTTAATTGTGATTCAAACGCTATCTATTCTGAACCAATCGGACAAAAAATAAAGAAATTATATGACAAATGCCGGAGACAAGTTTAGCATTGCTCTTATGGGAAATAAATCCAACATGGCGGCACTCCAACGCCCTCTTAATGGTGCTTCATCGATCGATCTTCTTTACCAATTCTCCAACTTCCCAATGTGATAGTGTTGAGATGTAGTGCTCGTTCTTTTAGGTCTAAATTAGCTAGTTGTTCTTTTGCCGATATGTCTTAGGGCCTTTGTTTAAACCCTCCTATAAAATTTAGAATTAATTCACAGAAGTTGGATCCACATAGTTCATCAAACATAAAACGTAAATGACAACAGAATAACATTTCATTAATCCCCGGTCCTGTATGAGTTATGCAGCACTTACTGCGACTGT
This sequence comes from Neoaliturus tenellus, assembly GCA_030545055.2. Classification (NCBI taxonomy): domain Eukaryota; kingdom Metazoa; phylum Arthropoda; class Insecta; order Hemiptera; family Cicadellidae; genus Neoaliturus; species Neoaliturus tenellus. The sequence goes on along the minus strand of CM061536.1, from coordinate 57,418,288 downwards.
TTTTGTAGTAGGCTACTACTGTATGAGGTAGTCAATGACATAGTGTATGAGTCCACATTACTATTTATACCTAAATCCTCTTTAACTTAACTTTCCATGACATTACAAAATTTAAATAAAGAAATAACAAACATTAAGAAAATCTGCATCTTTGTTGGTGTGGTCCATTTTGTTTTTAGTGGCATTTTTATTTTGGTTAAAATTTCTCTTTATAAAAACCATTTAAAAAAAAAACAAAAAACCTTTTTTTTTACATTTTCTTTAATTAAAGTTCAAATTTTCGGCATTAGCCTTCATCAGGAACATCAAATAAAAAGTAAATATGATAATAAACAATGATTTTGACATTATAAATTGAACATATGGATGATTTTTTGAAACAATTACATTTGTGGGTAAGTTGCGTAGAACTTAAAATTTTGAATGTTATATATTTATAAAATCATCTTAAGTTAAGGCCGAATGGAGTTTTTGACTTTAGAATTAGTTGATGGGCCTGTTCAACTTCTCGAATCCTTCTATCTTGTGCATTATTAGCCAATTTGCAAATTCCTTTTAATGAAAAACATTGCTGAAAATTTTGAGCGTGCTCTCTGGCATGAATGGCTACAGGCTTCTGTATATACGGGTGATTTACATCATGCCTGTGGCCATTCATGCGTACTCTTAGAGCTGTTGTGGTTTTACCAATGTAATCCTTTGGGCAGTTGTTACAGGAAAGTTGATATACTACATTGGTAGACTCACAATTGATTTTTCCTTGAATTTTGTAGGATTTATTTGTTTGGCTGCTAGTGAAAGTTTTAGAGGTAAGAATGGAATTGCAAGTAGCACAACGGGATTTTTTACAAGGATAACAAAATAAAAACCATTTTAGTAATAAGCTTGTTTTCTATACTCTAGGTAAAAAACATTTAAATGTTGTCTCTTTTAAACAGGTTTTTTAAAATATGTGTAGCGTTCTGCATAAAACATGTTTATGCTATAATAGTAAATAAAAAGGTTATTACACTTACAACCAACTATCCCTTTTCCTTATAGTTTACAGCAGTTTGAAATCCCATGCACACAAATTTAGTGTTCTATTTTATTTGTTACCTTTTATTATTGTTTCAATACCAGTCGGACAACCAATAAGACCCATGTCAAAAATTTCAATTTCCAAAATTGTTTTCATAAAACAAAAATGAATTTTTCCAGGGTTAAGGGGATGAACACACAGAACGCGGCGCGGCGCGGCGCGGCGCGGCGCGTCATGACGCGTGAAAAACAAATTCATAGTTTGTTATGGAGTTGAATACACAGAGAGCGGCGCGGCGCGGCGCGGCGCGGCACGGCGCGGCGCGTCTTCACTTGGACCAGTTGAGTTTGATTTTTTGGAGCGTCAACACGCGTTTTCGCGCGTCTTCCCTGCAAATATGATGGATGGTGAGTGTTTAAAGGTGCTGCTATACATCGACGTCACGTCACGTCACGTCGCGTCACGTCCACGTTCGCATGGTATGCTCCCTGTGTATTCAAATGGAACCGGCTATACATCGACGTCACGTCACGTCACGTCACGTCGCGTCCCGTCCGCATTCGCACTCGAATGCTCTGAGGAGCATTCGGGTGCGAATCGGTGCGAATGGGTGCGAATGAGGACGCGACGTGACGTGACGCGACGTCGCTGTATAGCCTCTACCAACGTCCACTCGGCCGTTCGGCTTTCGCCTCGGGTATCTTCGTGCGCAATCGGGAAACTTCGGAACCAATGAGAGCAAGGGTGGATTTTGTTCGAATGTTTGTTTTGTTTCCTTCCGTCTAGGCCTAGTTCTTAGGCCTATCAGTTGATGAGAGTGAGTGGTCCGCGTAGGGTTTTTGGCAATTGTTATTGCCATGGATGATGAGTTACTAATTAGTTTAGTGGAAGAAAAGAAAGAAATTTACGACCCTTCCCACAAACTGTACATGAGCAGAAGAAATGCTGTTTGGGAAGAAATTGCGAAACAGATGAACAGTACTTCCATTTAGAACCCTACTCAAATATTGCCCAAAAATTCTATGTGCTGACGACGGTTGTTTATATAATTTATCGAAACACAAAAGGTAACCTCTATATTGCCAGTAGTGATTATGTCGCTACTCGTATGTTTATTTATGCGTTTTAAAAATTATTTCAATACTTTATTAAATATGTTATTAGTTTATGCTAAAATGCTGGAATGTACGTACAATGACAGTAAAATGTTGTATTCCTGAAACAGTTACACAGGAAAACCTAATTCATTTGGAGTAATCACCAATTTGCCTTTGGATACAGTAAAACCCTCTTTATAATATAGAAAACCTTACACTTCAAATATAATATGTTTACAGCCCTTACATATTTAAATACATCTATAGAAAACCCTCAACTTATTATCTACATGGAGTCCATATCTCAACCTTTTTTCAACGCTTTTCCATATCTCCCATATCTCAACGCTTTTCTCCGCACGCGCGCGCGGAATCCGTGAGAATTGGCGGAATGGACGTGACGTCCAGTGCGAATGCGAATGCTTGACGTCGATGTATAGCACCCCCTCCGGAATCGCCGGATCCATCGGTGCGAATGGATGCTAATGAAGACGTGACGTGACGTGACGTGACGTCGATGTATAGCAGCACCTTAACGAAGTGTTTTGTAGGCCTGCACTGTGGCAAGCGAAGCATAAACATCACAAGAACAGGGGAATTGTGGACAAGCTGTGGAATGAAGTGAGAATGGTAGAATATATCCTATACTCTTATACGAGCAATGTTTGCTTGTTTGCTTGCTTGCACAATTATCTCAAAAACGGCTCCGACGATTTCCTTCAAATTTTGGAATATGGGGGTTTTGGCCACCAGAAATCGATTGGAGCTGGTCCCATAGTTGGGAAAAATCCGGTTTTAACGCTAGAGCCCTCCAAAGTTTCCATGTTATCCTTATGGAGATTTTATTAATTGAACAAAAATCAGCTGATAACTGTAGATATTTAAACCAATGTGTTACATCTTTTTTTCTGTAGTTATACCAAAGTGCAGCAACCGTTGGCCTGGCGAGTGAGCGTAGCGAACGAGCTCGTCTTTAAAACGGAAAAGGGCGAGTGAGCAGAGCGAACGAGCTTTGTGTGAGAACGAAAGTAATAATTTTACCGAGCTTAAGCTCGGTCCCCCTGGTACTACTTATTTAATACGCTAAGGGTTTTTTTTTTGTCTTGAGAACTTTTCCTACAATTTTCAACCGATTTTTAAGTTTTTGGTGTCGTTGGATAGGGTTTGGTCTGTAGTTGTTTCCGCCAAAAACTGATGAGAATCGGACTGAAAATAAAGCCGCTATCCACCATTGAAATATCAAAATTCCCCATTTAAATAACATTGGGATTGAATAAAGCATTTTAAACATCTGTCAGCTGTAAATACGTGTAGTTTTGATGATTAAAGATATTCACAATATTGGATTGGTCGGATGTCGTTGATTTAAATCTAAAAGTAACATTTTATTGTATTAAAATAAATTGCTCGATTTCGAGCAACACGTATACTAGTATATTGCTTAAATCTATACCGTACTTATTTAATACACTGAGGTTTATTTTGTAATTGGAACTTCTTTACAGTTTTCACTGACTTTAAAGTTTCTAGTGTCGTTGGACAGACTTGGTGTGTATGTGTAGTTGTTTGGTAGTCCGGATTCGGGATTGTTTAACGACGATCGCAGTATTTGACATTATAAAACCTACACTTATTTAATACGGGTTTTTGTGTGGAGAACTCCTCCTACAATTTACAACCAAAATTAAAGTTTTTGGTGACGTTGGATACGGTTTGATTTGTATTTGTTTCCACCAAAAACGAACGTGTGATACTTTAAATAAGTGTTTTCCAAACGCAGCAAACATCGAACCAATTTGCTCAACGCCATATCGGACACTGATTACTGAAGTGAAAAGAGTAGAAGACGCTCCGCGCCGCGCCGCGTTCTGTGTGTTCATACCCTAAAAACTTATTTTTGTGCCCAAATACGCGTCAAGTAGAGGCCAAATAATAACTTTCAAGCAAAATCTACCAGCTACATTTTGAGAAAAGATTAAAAGCTCAGATTAGACACTCCTCGTATTAAAGTATGAAATTGTGTTGATATTTCAGTACCAGTTCAATTTGCTTCTATTCAGCTTTTAACATAAGTGTTTGTTTGTTTAACTATCAACAGCTGTTTTATTACCAATTCAATTATAAATTGTTCCCCATGTTAATCTTATGGACAAAAAATGAACTTTGAAGGCTTCCATTGGGCTTCAGAATTAAAATATAAAAAATCTAAAACCTTATTGCAAAACTACGAACTGAGACCATTCTTTTGACACTTCAAACTTTAAAATTGGTCCAGAAATAAGGGAGGAGTAGTGTTAACAAAAAAAGGGCATCACGTATTATATATATAGATTTAGTAGCTACACAAATTATCAATAAGGATAACATGGGAACTTTGAAGGGCTCTAGGACGAAAACCGGATTATTCCCAGCCATGAGACCGACTCCAATCGACTTCTGGTGGCCAAAACCTTTAAAAATAAACAAAAGAACTAAAAAAGTCCTTGAAGTGAAAAAAATGCCCGTGCAACAAGTGCTTGTTTTAGAGTATCGGTTTAACCAGCTTGAGCTTGTTTCTTTAGGGATTGCTAACATTTAACACCTCGTATTTCTTATTCCTCTCTTTAATAGGCCTACATATTCCGTGAACTAACTATCTGGTTAAAACGAGATTCCTTTATATGTCCAATGACTCAATGACGGATATAAAATCGTTGGCAATAGTCTGGAAATAATGGTTCAAATTCGAATTACTTTTCCTGCATTCACACTAAGTCAATCGGAAATTGCTTGCTAGCGCCCTAACACATTTTTAAGGTTGCAGCCTTAACTTTTTTCATTTATGAATTCAATCCATAAAACGTGATATTGTTGGCGCATGGACCCCAAGCCTCGCCAGCAGTTACTGCACTGCTCCTCGCCTCCTCAGCCGCATGTTTGATTACACCTTCTCCCCCAGAGCTTCCAGTTCGCGCTGGGCTGGACGTGGAGTTGGTTTAACCCCGTGGTCACGTCAGCCTCGTCGGCCGTGTTTGTTTTCCGACCCCGATTATCCCCGATCCAACCTCTCATTACGAGCTTTCATTTACCTTCGGTCCCTGTGATGTGGAACATCTTGATACTTGATACATCACTGTGAGGTAATAGGCAACAGTGGCGGCAGTTGATAAATCTTTCAATATGATAATTAGCAGTGCTTCAAATTTGAAATAAAATGCAATGAAATCCAACAGAAAGGAGTTGTAATCCAAACTAATTTAAAATTGATATTCGTACTGGTTGGATTTATTTCAACATCTTGTTGACAGTTTTTTTTATAATCAAAGCAACGAGCAGGCATTGAAAAAGACTAAATAACTTAAAAACTAGATGTTGAAAAAGTACTTTTAAATCCTTTTTTCGATTAAGGATCACAAATTAGGAAAGTCCGACAAGGTATTACCTTTAGTCAATTTCCGTCTAAGATTAAAACTTCAGCAACACTTCATAAGAAATCAACCCGACCTAAAAATTCATATAATTAAAGGTTGTTATTTTAGATTCCTTGGTTGTTAGTTTGGTTGTTCATATAAATAATAAATATCACAAATACGTTTTCCTGGATAATGTTTTTTTTAATCGCGTAGAACCTATGCATCTATATTAATAAAATTAGAGTTTTGTCTGTACATTGCTTAGAATTTTAAAATTTTTGGTTATTTTTACTTTTTATGCATTGCAGAATCCAAAATCGGTGTCATCTAAATTTCTTTCCCTCTGTCTGTCTGTCTCTCTCTCTGTCATTCTGTCTGTAACGCTCATAAGTCCTATTTTGTCCTCTTTTCACTGGATAACGACTTTACCTAAGGGTCTAAATTTTTTTCATATCATAGACTAGAGTGGTGTGAAGGTTCATTACAACTTTAATTGACTTAGCGACCTTAGGGCTTTGCCCCATAGTATGTCAAAATAGCCAAGTTGTGCTAAATTACCAATCTTTAATCTCTTTTCACACGACAAGGGCTTTAGTAAATGATATGAAAATTTTTATTATTGTTAAATGTTGCAATTAGAACGATTTTAGCTGCTCTAAAGCATCGTTCGTCAAAAAGGCTCTGCCTTATAGTGAAAGAAATATTCAATGTTAATCTTATGGGAATATTTAATTCTACCTTTTTTATCTATGCTCTTTAATCAGCTGGATTAGACAGTTTGTCATTTTCACCACAGATGGCAACACATAACATTTTAAATACAGACTCTTTCATATCTAACCCTTTAACTTTTCACTGGCCTAAATACAGTGAATAATGTCAACTAATTCTTGGTTCTAAATATGAATATTAAAATAATTTATGGAAATTATTACAAAACGAGTTTTGACCCTTAAACCTTAAAATGTTTCTTATTATCATTACAAACTAATTTTAGTTCCCAATTTAGCTTTCATTGCACGTTCTGACAAAAAGAGGTGTATTTCATCAAACACAATATGTAGTTAAAACCAATGAGGTTTATAAATTGCTCAATCTTTCAAGTAGTTCGGGTATAGTTGGGGCAATATTAATGTGTAAGAACTTAATGAGTAGGGTTCTTATGAAGAAGTGAGAAAGTCGCTCAAAAAACACTCACTGTAATTTTCATTCAAAGATCATGCTGATTGGTTGAATGGAATCAGATGGTTTAAGAACATATTTGCAGATGTTTGTTATTGTTTTTTATTTTGTGTAAACAAACAAATATACTTATTTTGACATTTAGAAGGTAAAAAGAACGCTTCCCGGCGTGGCAATAAGGAAAAGTAATCCCACCATCAATGCTTAATTTTTCTCCGTTTTTCGACATAACTTTTTAACATGGGATGTCACTATTTATTCGGTTTTGTATACATTGCCAACACATGAGGTTTTAGGTAAAAAGGTAAAGTCTAAAGACAAAAAAAATGAATTAAGTAAACCTAATATCTACACTGCGGTGCGGTGCCTATACGTTACTGACAGATGTTGTGTTGTTTTACTTGGTTTAGGAATAAAAATTTTAACTAATTTTGAATTTAGATTTAATATTGTACATGTCTCTACATATCTTTCATGGGTAGAACAAGATGCAGGGGTGGAATACATTGGATTTGGCATATAGCTATCGTCACATCCAATCAAGGATTCAATATTAGATTTCATAAGAATCTATAATATTTTTTCAAGTCTGAGTTTTCTTAAATCGTCCATGAGTTTATACTCATAGAACTATAAAGTAAATCACCATACGAATATAAATGTTTAATCAAACTGCAACAAAATCATTAATAGAAATAACTTCTAGACTAAATGAGAAATGGATTTAACAAGATTTTGACAAATGTACCTGGTAGCTATTAAGCATAAAACTTGATATCTAGATACGTTAGAATGAACCAACTGAAGGTTATATGTTGAATTTTTGAAATCACTAATATCATTCGTACAGTTTATTAAACTGTACACACACCCCGTGCGAAGAACGGGTACACAGCTAGTTGACTATAAATCTATAAAAACATTATCCTCAATTATTAAACGTTTATTGCTAATACTAGTTCAAACAACGAGATTAAACTACTAGAGTGATAAAAACATGTCAATTATTTTTCCCCCGTTGACTTTCACCATTTTATTTACTATTAATTCACGCCGTTTTCTTGGCAACCATCTCACACTAATTTCGTTGCCTTGAATACATTTAACCATAGGCCTATATATATTCTAGATACTGTGCATTTAACTATTCTAATTGGTTGCAACAAGCTTACAAAATCTCAGAGTCTACCTTAAAATATCTGATTGTTGTTTGTTTTTAAAACCACTTTTATTTGATGGTCTGTGATCAGGCTTTTCAGATTGGTTACCATAGAAATGTCATAATAGGAGTTGGTTAAAATGTAAAATGAGTGGTGGAAAATGTAAACAATGGCCTGGTTACCAAGGAAACTGTGGAAATCGAGGGTAGAATGGCGCAAATCAACAGAGGGAGAGGACAATCTTCCCTATCTTTAATCTTTTTAAAACTCTAAATCCAGTATAACCACGTTGAGTTGAAAAGATTAGAAAAAACAGATGATAAGGAAATAAAAATATTGACCAATTGATATTATTTTGATCAAATTCAATACTTTCAAAACATATAATAAAATTTGAACATTTCCCTAAATAAACAAAACATATTCGTAGAAAGTAGACCAGCTTGTCCCAGCCACGGTTGGCATCCATCCTCTGTTTCGCAACCCACGTGTACAGTTCGCTATCCCCCATTATCGGCTCGGCGTCTCCATTACGCTCTGGATTAGTTCGGACTCAAATTGGTGATTTAAGACCACCTAACACCCGCCGTCCTCGCATTACCACCGATCGAGCTGGACCCGATCATTACGTTCTTAGCAACGTATTTCCATAATCTCTTAAAAATTAATGAATAATTTATGTCAAATATTATTTTTGAAAGTGATGGAAGGTGGACAAGAGTGTGAGTGAAGATGAAAACATAATTATCAAGGTATTTAATTTACTCCATAAAAAGCCGGAGTATAATTTTGTAAAAAAGGTTCAGACCTACTGTTAACAATCTGTTGAAATTCTAAGCACAAATGTGTTTACATATAATTATGACATTACTCATTAATGATTACTTTCACTCTAATCAATGAGAAGGGCTACCGATCGATACCATCTAAGTATGTCCTTTACAAGGATAGTTAATCCGTGAATAGTTTTGTTCTTTGTTTTTTTTTTACTTATTTTTTATTGAAGCGTAATTTTTTTGTTAGAGTTTAATTTAATACTTAAAAAAGTATAATTTCTTTGAGCTCAACTGACTTCAAGGCAACTAAAAATTTGTGTAATTTTATAGTCAAAACTTAATAATTAGGCCTATTAGGAAATGAACAAAATTAAATAGCTAAATTATTAAATAAAACGCTGAAAACATTGTATTCTGCAAGTTATAAAGTTTCCGGATCCACATGTGAAAGGAGATTAATTAACATGACGAATCGGCGGTAAATAAGGCCGCTTGGCGGTGATTCAGCAATGAGTCATTGGAAGTGGCTGGCCATATAAATCGCGGTTATTGCTGATGCCGAGCTCATAGACTACGCCGTGGGTCCAACGTAACCAACGTCGGGTGCTAAAACAATTCTATTGGCAATATATGAGTAATTTTATTTACTTTGGAATTAAGTTGAGGAAGGCCTAGCCATATTTTAATTAAACTTAAATAAGATAAGCCTTATTTTTTGAAATGTATCAACGGTTGACTTATGTGAACATAGACACAGTCTAACTAACTTTTTGAGAAATTCGGTGACCAAAACATCGGTTAGATTATAAGTAATTGTACAACATTCTCGTACAAGTGATTGGTGAATTTGTATAGTACCTAGAACTTAAAATATCAAATATTATTTTACTTTAACAAAACCGTGGAATATGATGAGACATCACCAAATATTTAGCTAGAAATAAAACAACATTGTTATTTGAGTTGAAATTATTCCTGCTATGAAAAAATTGCACTATTCCAGCGAACGGCGTCACTAAGAGTTAAGGAACGCCAAAAAACAATCCCACTTTCCAATAAATTAAATATGACCTTTCTGCCTCCGATAATAACTCTAAGATGTTTGAAATGTCTGGGAGGCAAGTAGCACACTAGTTGAGGGTGGAGGGGGAACCAACATGGCGGTATTTGCATGGGCCACCTGTTGACGTTTGAAAAGTTGAAGAATGTGGTCCTCGGAGATGCGATCGATTTGAAGAACAAAAGTAGACTGTTAGTTAGCCTATAAATTGTGACCGGGCTAGTTGTATTTTAACAATACTTTACAAGCGCCTCTCCGCCAAAACCAAACTGGTTCCGAGCGTGGCGTTGTCCGTTGCGCACGAATATATCAATTTTATCTTCTATATTTATTGGCCCCGTGTTCCGTACGCCGATATTCTAATGTGCTCTAGTGGACGCCTGGACTCGCACTATCTCTCATCCCCTCCATTAAATCCCGAATCCTCCGTCGATCGCTGCTGATTTGTGCGGTAACTTATGTTCGACACCTTGCCTTCGATAAGTTGACCAAAGCCTGGGTGAATAATGGTTTGCCTTACAAGGTGGATCGAGCTTAGAGTTTAGTTGAAGAGGATACGTGTTCACTGTTCACGGATTGTAACAATTTTACACCGACGAAATCAATACCTCTCTTTATATGATGTGCTCTTTTAATCAAACAACAAAAAATGCAAATATTTTTCTTTTATCAACTATCTAATGTAATATTCATTTAAAACTCAATTTACAAGATTTGGCAATTATATACATACAGTTTTCCTCTAAACAAACACCGCTGAAGTGAATTTAATCACCCAGTTTAACAGATAATTCCAGAAAATTAAATATTTTCGCGTTATGGACTTGAATAATTAAACTAGTTGACCGGGCACAACTGAAGCCCGTCCGAAATTCCTGTCCCACGTTTCCAGCGGACGCGACGAATGTTCATCATCTTATGCGGACGGCAAGCTACAACTGGGGGCCTGTAAAGCTACCATTACTCCGAGATTTATCTTCATGTTTACCATATTCCGGTCCCGTTGCCGTTTACGGTGCAAGTTCCCTACATTGTGGCGCCCGAACTCGGACATAAAATGTTTGTTGCGACATCAACATTCGGGAATGCGGGATAACTTGGCGACCCGGCTCTTTTCGTAGTTACCCGGCTCGGAGTTGAATTTTGGCGATCCTCGGGAACATATCGGTGGGTAGATTTATGTTAGAATTATCCTGTGTTTATCTCCGGTGTCACTTTACCGTCATTTAGGTAATTGGGGGCCGATATGATGTAGGCTATGGGTTATGGAGCGAGGCCCAACGAACGCAGTCGATGTACCGGTTGGGGCAGGGAGTGGGCTTGAATTTCCATTATGCGGATATCAAAGGAAGCGGTGGAAATGGTTTAATCTGCGAGCCAGAGGTTTTAAAACTCAAGAATGATAGATGTTTCAGTTGGAAAACCACATTAGTTTTAACTCTAGATATGTTGGAGAGAATGTGGATGAAATAGATACAAATGTTCAATCCAAAGTATCCTGTTACAGAACTTTTCTGAAAAAGAGACCAAAGACATTGTATTGAGTTTTCAGTAGAAAGTGTCAAAATACAAAGTTGATTTCCTTGTTAAGAAAACAAATTTAATTAAAAGCAATGCACCCCATTGAAGTTAAGTTCTCGAAACCATAGAAGAGAGTTCAAATGTTGGTGTTGCTCAAACTAATTTCCGTAGCAAGCACTTCTTTTCATCCCATCAAACGTCAACATTTTCATATGTTTACAAAAAGGAAAAACTTTATATTATTCAAGCTGTTTTTTTTTTTTTTTTTTTTTTTTTTAACCAGTGGGCTTGGTCTTTAATTAAATTAACGTGGCGCTATCTCATTTAAGGGAAGGCGTTACCACTTTTCCATAAGGATGTCTACTGATTTGTTTATATATACATTGCTTCAAAATAAGAGTTATAAATAAAACACTTTTGTTTAGATTGCATTTGTTTTCACAAAAGCTGCTAAAAACATAGCGAAACGCCTTGCTTGGAACCAAAAAGACGCACCCTATCAACTATGATTCTTGAGGTATTTTAAATAAATAAACACCGATTTCACCCGCTGCCGCTTTTGGCCGGGGCTCAAAGAGCAGAGTAAACAGACGTGCGCAAGCAGCATGAAGTGTGTGTGAAGAAGACGTAATGAGTGTAACGAGTGTCAGATGCTCGAGTGAGCGGAAAAATTGCCCCTATTATGCCATGGTGGGGAGGGGGGGGTGGACTGTCGAGCAATTAGCGATGTTGTTAAACAAACTGTTAGACAATGCACTGGGCCGGCGACACAGGTACGTCGCTGTAGATTAGCACTTGCGTTTGGACACTGGAATAACACTTACAATGAAGTCTGTTCAAAATTGTATATGCTCTAGGTAATTTAAATTGTCTAATAAATAACTTTAAAAAATTTTTCTTGGTAACGAAAAAATCTGAGGAACATCCTTTAAAGTTTTTATTTCAGGCTGTCAATGCCTAAGAGGAGCAATTTCAATGTAGAGCTTGTACAGTAGTTCCTATGGGGGCAGGTAATACTTTTACAGGTTTATGATTCAGAATGTTCATTTTTAAAGATCACTGCTCCAAATAGCAAAGCTTCCTTGCCAGTCTCACTCTCTAAATGTATTGTACAGCTAATAAGAACAGTTTAACGTGTTAAGAGTCACTGTTTTTGGACAAAGTAAAGAGCTGTTTCACCTTTAACACCCCATAAAGTTTATTTTAAATGATAAGTACCTGAAAATAAATGAATTACATCAAACTATTAGATTTTTATATATAACTGCAAACAAACGTAAGATAAAACAGGTCAAAGCTCATTACTGCCATCATTAAATTCACTATTGCAGAAATGTATTCCCTTTACACTTCAAGACGAATAAATAACCCACTTTTACCTCTGTGGATTGTTTTCTGAAAAACACTTTTCGTAGAAATTAACATAATTAACAAAATCGCCGCGATAACCGTCAAGTGGCTGTATCCGAGGGCGAATTCCTTCAGCTCCGCCTCCCACTGGAAGTGACGCGAGTGTCGAAACTATCGTAAGTAGTTCAGTTCAAGATGCCGTTATTAGCCTTGTTTAAATCATGCGCGGCGGCCGCGCCACCTGGGGGATTGAGTGGAAACTAGTTTGGCGGCAAAAACTATCGGGTGACCGCGGGTCGGTGTACGCATGCGCTGTTACACGTGCGTACGGCCGAGCTTGCGTGTACGGGCGCGGCGTTCCGCCACTGATTATTGCCTGAAATAAATTGGAATACGGCCAGTTTTCTAAATTAGATTTTTAATTTTTTAACGATGAAATGCTTATAACATAAATTTTTCAGTTGTAATAAATGTACCGAGGTTATCGTAAACCTTAAGATTGAAATTTAAGTCTTCGTTACCACGACAAATATAGTATTCACTCCAGTAAAAATGGTGCCAATTTCAGAGAAGAGTTTCTTTGCATTTGTCAATTTATATTCAAGGTGTAGTTCTCTTTAACTTAACCGGAAAATGAGTTTTTGCATATACGGCAAATAACTACGCTATTTAATTATAAGTCGCTTTGTATATCTGAGTGTTTCTCACACGAAAAAACTTGTAAATGACGAATTTACAGTGACGATGCAAAATTAAAATAGTGTTTGGCGTTTCACCGCGCGATAAAACGCATGTTGCAAAAACTCTGTGTTGAGAGATTATCATATCAGGCAAATATCTGCGGCAAACTGCAGTAATTGAATGATAATTCAAACAACTTAGACCTGGAATGAAAGTAATATTTAGGTCTTTAGGTCAGCGAAAATCCTATTTCGTCATAATCTTGAATTAAATCCTAAATCGCCTGGTAATCATAAAGGGAGAATCCACGTGTTACAGATTCAACATGTATTTCAACAAATTTATACCAGAGTGCAACACCTTTAACCGTATTATAAATGAATCATGAATCCATCATGCATGAACGGCTGGACCGATTTCGTTAATTATTTGTTGTTTTGTTTGTTATTGTCAGAAGGTTCTTATATTAGAAAAAGAAGAAAATCCCACAGGGTTCTGCCGCACACATCTTCAAAGTTACCATGTTATTCTTATGGAAGCAACATTTTTGTATAGGAATGGAATATCAATTGTATTTACAGCTGTTCACATTTAATGTTTTGAGGGGTGGTCGATAATAAGAAAACTATAGGATATATAGACTTGAGGCGAGTGAGCGGAGCGAATGAGCTGAACCTGACGGCGAACGGGCTTTCCTGAAGGCCAAAAGCTTCCTCTGGTAAACTAGTTGCAAAGCATGCTGTGTAAACTAGTTCTACATAAAAACCTTTTTAAAGGCGAATGAACGACTTGTGAATATAAACAAGCCTTTTTGCACTGGGCATCTTCACATACCGTTTTTCGGATAATATATTACAGTACTACGAATATTTGTTTACCGAGAAATTCTCGGCCCTCCAGATATGTAAATTCAAACCCGTACAAAATACCATTTTACATTCAAATTCATCTTGACCCTGTTTCACAAGTCTTTTTTATCATGTTTTTAACCCGTGTCTCACAAAGTTAATGTTATTCTTAAAAGATAGAGTCTAAGAAGGCTAATAATGATGAAGACTCTAAACGTTATGCTTTTGAAATAATTTTATATGATTTATTACAAGTTGCGTGTTATTAATAGAATGGCGAGGGATATATGATTGATGGTCTACATGCTCCCCAAAGTTTGTTTGCAGTAAATGCGTTATCAATAGCTAAAAAAACTTTAATTTTTGTTTATTGTTCAACTCTTGATAAGAAATTACCAAGGTATTCTGCATCTCAGAGTTCGTTTATAAGAAAAAAATTTATATTATGTTCATAAAGAGAGAGGAGAATAACATAAGTTTTCACATTTTTAAAAGTTTATTAAAACATTAACTTGAAACATAAAGCCTCGTCCTCACTGGCCGAACATGTTTGATGAACAAAGTTCATCTGAACTTTTGTTTGTTCGTCGCTAACCTTTTAAAACGTCAATCAAATGACCGGTTATTGTTCGTTTCGAAATTTTTGTTTGATTTTTTTGTGTTCGCTGAACAAATTCGCCATGAATGTTCGGCCAGTGCGGACGCGGCTTAAATAATTACACATGCGTTGAAAATCAGGTCATTGAACATATCACAGCTTCGAAGGAATATCTTATGTTTACTTAAAACGACAGGTTTTTCTTATATAATCGAGTTGACCTTGATTCAGGTTAGGAAGAAGATACGTAGAATATGGTAAAATTTCAATAAGCCTCTCATAGTCTAAGATCAACAGTTCTGAAAACACAGCTTTTCCCTCTAGCTCAATGGCCCGGGTGTCTATTTCTAATCGTGATGTTTGGGATTTCCTAAATGCTTCAAATTTTGCTTTTTGAGGAGATTTGTTTGCCACCATTACTCCTTGTATCGCAACAGATAAAGCATACTCCTGAAAAATATCTTTTTCCTGCCATCGAGACATCAAAATGTCACTTTTTGACAATCGTTCAGCAGCGTCTCTGAGGTCTTGAACGTTGCCCATTTTGGTAGGGTAGTTTTCATGCACCTGACTGACGAAGCTTTTTGGCTCAGAGAGAAAGTTTTCGACTATTTCTGTTGTCGAATGAACAAACTTCAAGCCTTTGTCGGTTTCTAACTTCTTCGGATAAAGTACTCTGCCGATTCCATGAAAAAAGTCAAGTCTCTTGTCTTTATCAGTTTCCACCCTTGTTTCAGATTGTTTAGTTTTCTTGAACTTTCCTTGAGGTTTCAACTGTGATATATCATAATCACTGCTTATACTGCAAAAATACAGTTTCGAGACTGCTCCTCTCACGTCACCTTGGCTGGCGACACAAATGGTGTGAAGAGCTTCGTCAGGTAACATTTTGACGTTGCTGTTCCCTTTTGCTTCTTGCGAAAGCACATTTTTGAGAAACTTAAACATTTTCGTATCAGTAATCGCATTGAATGTGATTGTGTGTATTCCAAGACTAGCTCTTGAGCTGGACAGAAAAAGTTTCCTGCATAGTGACTCGTCACTGCAAATAAATACTACAGGGTTGATACAAAACTCAGTGAATCTCTCTAAAACTTCTTGAAATGTTGATGGGTTGTGGATAAATATGTTTGGAAAGTCTTTGACTAGAATAATTTTCTTCGAAGGATTTGAGATTAAGCAACTATTATACCTAGATGATTTGAAAACATAGTCCTCAAACTGTTTGGCAGCACTTTTCAAAAATTCATACTTGGAAGGAAATTCCGCTGAATCGTCGGCTGGTCTATCGAGAGGCGTTATCCACTCCAAAACTTTTACGTTCAGACTCTTGCACACTGTTTGCAGTGTTATAGTCTTTCCACTGCCAGAAGGACCTGTGATGAGTAAAACCTTTTCAGATGATTTGGAATTTGTAGCTTGTTGAAGCCAATCTTCAATTTCCTTCACTTTCTTGATGTTGACGATCAGATCAACAACACTTTTCGGTTTGTGATTTTGAAGCCAGTTACATGAGCTGGTGTGGAATCCGTTTGATGATTTATCAGTTTTAGCAGACTTGTTTGTTTTTGTTTTCTTCTTAGGTGGCGGAGCGAAAGCGAATGCATCATCGCCAGAAAATGTTGGCGATATCCAACTCATTTTACGGCAAAATAGGTCTTCCTTGAAAACTCAAAGGGTAAAAAAGAGTTGAGATGTTGAGATTATAGTTAGCCACTTTGTTTTCGTGGATTATCACTAGTTCTGCAGCAACACACGAACATCTGAAACAAGGAGATTTTAATTAGTTAGACGGATTTACGTGTCAATAATTCTTAAATTGACCAAAATTGTTTAGAAATTTCAAGTATAGACTTATCTTAAACGCGTGTACAAATTCTACCATAGTTAACAAGAGCAAATCGTGCAAAGCCATGAAAAATAGAGGATGGAAGTTTAAAATTGTATGCAATATCAATGATTCAAAATGCAATACGTCATGATAATCCACTCAACGGTGAAAACTAAGAATATAAACCTAGAATTAAGTTAGAAGACACAGACACATACTTTTGATACTAGTTTGTCATTACTAGAGTACCAAAAGTAATGCCAATCTCTAAGTAACATACCAGGTGGGGATCAACATTGGCGTATTGCGCAATAGGAAGTAGCGTGTTCTGTTCGGTGCGGCGATGACAGTCAGTCGTAGTTGTCGCGATCATATCAGCCGCTCCTGCCACCGCTAGTCCGAGCCCCCCCCCCTTACCCAACGTCGCTATCCAAATTGGGATCGACTCGGCACTCTAATTAAACAACAACCGGTAAACATTCGTTTCATTAATCACGACTATCGCGAGCATCTCGGGACTGTACAACGAAGGCACCGAACAGCCGGTGTTACCGAACAAACGCTACCGTGTTACAATTCCATGGTGGTGATTTGTTCAAAGGATTGATTAACAAGTGTAAGTTGTAGGCCACGCCCTGCAAGATTACACATTTTGTAAGATTATTGCAAGATTTCAACTTTTTGATGTATATGTCTACGAATAACTAGACAAATACAATTCCAGTCATGGCGACATGTGTGATCATGTCGGTATTAATATATACACGGTACTGTTCAAACGTACAACCACTTGCTTGGGTTTATTATCTAATATTCTACAAAACATTGGTACATCCAATTTTTTTGCATTTTATTTGTTTTATTTTTGAGTTAATGCTCTGGAACCACAATTAATCGATTGGAGCTCATAAGAATACTAGAGGAAATCAGGTTTCCGTTCGGCAACCCATCAAAAGTGTCCATGTTCTCCTTAAAGACAATATTTACAACTAAATTTAATAAACTGCGGTTTTTTTAAATAAACCGACATGTAACACTTTCAACATGTGGTTCAAGAAATGTACACAACAGCGCGGCAACCCTTAGCCAAACGAGTGAGCGGAGCGAATGAGCCTGCCTTGAAAAAAAACAAGCATTTTGGGTTTAGAATGTTAGGATACGTAATAATGATATATTTTTAAATTGATATACCTTTACAGAGCATCTGCTCGGTCCCCACGTATACTGTGCATTGAAATATTACAAATTATATAGATCATATTTTAAGTTTGCTCAGAAACTTTCAAAAGTTGAAAAAATCCACTCTCCCAAAAGAACTACGGAAAGAATCTCTGTTCACCACTTAAGTCCTCAGAAGAGTTTTAAAGACGTGAAGGTAATCTGCGTTCCAACAGACCTCATGTGTGCAACAGGTCTACAGCTCCAATCGTCTAGTATTTCTGGAGGTTATTCGCACCAGTAAACGTCTTTTGTCCGGAGATTAGAGCTTAGTGCGGGCCACAGACATCTGATCCGAGTGTCCCCACAATCCGCTTACCTCGCCATCTTGTGGCCGAGAACCGCACCACCGGTGGTTCCGAATAATTATAAGGAAATAAGTTTACGCCGTTATACTTTTAAGAAATGTTTTAAGTCGTAAAATTGTAATTCTACAAGGTATTTCAAGAAGTTTAAAAAGAGTCTGGTGTGAATACTGTAATGTAGAGATATCAGTTGAAAATGTACTTTTTAAAGGTAGAGGACATTTTGAGATTATATAAACTTTTGAGGAACACGAACGTTAACATATTTGATAACGATGTCACATTACTAATTTCATAATCACACAGTTATTAATTTCACTCTCCTGTAATTTCTTAAATCGGTACCAGTTTCCATACAATAATGTTTTCTAGTAAGGAGATTTAATGTAAGTGGTTTAAGTTGATGTTAAGTGGAAAGCTCTATTGCATTGCATTTTAAGGCCCTATAATTGTACTCAAATAATGCTAACATATGTCATAAAAACCTTTGCCAAGTGTATTTCAAACTTTGATTGCTTAACCCCGAAATTCTCCGGGTATGGGTTTCTTTTACGCAACACACCATAAAGCCGGTGCGCAATTTACATTTACACAGCTGCACAAGCTGGAGGACAAAGAGGCGCATCGCCACGTGGTGATAATTCGCGTCTAATGTATGCAAGTCCGCGCGGCCAAACCAAGTGCGCATGCGCGTTACAGCGACGGGTTGCGCCACACCCGAATTCAAGAGTGGCGAATGCCCGAGTGTAAATCATGGAGGTATTTGTAAGTGCTGGGAGTTGGGCAGTGTCAGGCAGTGTTACCAGATTTCAAACCCTAATTATCGTACCGACATAAACAAATTATCGTATTATAGGGTAAAAATATCGTACTACTGTATTGACTATGTTGTACTGAATGGAGTAACAGCGTCACTAAACATTGATATTTAAGAGAAAATGGTAAATTACCATATGATGGCCCATTAACTGACATCACTTAGAACAGAATGAAACGAGGCAAAATAATAGGCTACACATCTAAAAACCACCATCTTGTCGTTGAAAATTAGTCAGCCAAAAAATTAGTCAGAGTTTTCAAAGAAACTGTATAGGCCTAAATGTTTCGATATACTATGGACTCCAATATTGAATTAAAAATAAAATTTAAATCAAACTTTCAAACCTATGAGAAATGTGCAAAGCATCTCTTAAAGCAAAAAATACATTATTGAGAAACAATTCAGTAGCCCTTTCTATAATATTTTATGAATATTCCTGACAGCTAAAACACATCGATTAATTGCATAGGCCTTTCAAAACCCTTATAACTACCCTTGACAGGCTCAAATTATCGTACTTTTAGGGTTCGCTACCACAAGGTATCGTGAAATTATCGTAAATGTACGACAACTGCGGTACGTCTGCAACACTGTTGCAAGTACTCCGGGGGCGGGGAGGGGGCAAAGCTCATGAGCGCGTGGCCACCGGACAAACTGGTCCTTCGGGCCGGATCACAATCAGTTATTGTATGAAAGTTCACTTGAGCCGACCTCGGCCGAACAGGTTCGATTGCAGCGCGCTCTGTAAAGTGTGGGATGTACGATGCGGCCCGGTCGTAAACCAGGGCCCCGAAACTGTCGACTTTTTTTCCGCACTGTTAGCACCTCCGATGAAACCCCGGGATGGTGGCGAATGGGCGGCAATGGCCTCGTGCGTTTTTCGTGACTCGAGGCTTGGTTGGATCACGGACTGCTGTTTTTTAAGCTCGTAATAACGGACGAATGTTTAAAAATTTAGGGTGTTCTATATACCTGCTTTGTCGTCCGCAGATTGGTGAGCTGATATAAGGGAAAAAATAAACAATTGCACCTGGTTTCACTTGACGTGTTATTTGAGAGGGGCAATTTGCTCAAATACCGTACTTAATTTGCTTTTAAATAAATAGGAACACTAATGGAAACATAGACTCAAGATTGAATCAATAGTTAGTGGGATCGATGTATTGACCAACGTATAATTTTATGTTAATAATATTTAGCAAACTGAAGAAGAGATATCGAGACGCAACTGGATGTGACGGCGTTTGATAACCCAACTTTACCCAAGTCATTGTTAGAAAGAATTCTCATATGGAAATCGGTATCGAGGTATCGATTTAAGGAATTTCAGAAGGGTGTTTAAAATTAATCATTGAATAACAATGAAAACTCTAAGAGCGGTCTAGAATCTAGTATGAAATATTGGTAAACAAGTTAGATAAATTATCAATTTTTTTATTTATTTGTAATCTGAAAATCTTATAAAATATCATCATAGTAATACTAACGTTAATGATAAAATACATACTAGTACTTCACAATTAACATAAAAAACTTAAAACATTCAAAT
Source organism: Neoaliturus tenellus (assembly GCA_030545055.2). Lineage (NCBI taxonomy): Eukaryota > Metazoa > Arthropoda > Insecta > Hemiptera > Cicadellidae > Neoaliturus > Neoaliturus tenellus. The sequence goes on along the minus strand of CM061536.1, from coordinate 57,397,879 downwards.
CACTTTAAAAAAGGTTTTAAATTATGTTTGTTAAAAGGTAAGAGTTTACTCTGTCAAAATAGTATTATTTAATGTATTTACTCGAGGATAAATTATTTTTATTTATATAAATGAAAAATACAACTTCTCAAGTTAACATCAGCAGAGGAAATCAAGAAAACTGTAACAATAGATATTAATGCTGGACTAAAAAAATCAGATTCTGTTGAAAAATATTTAAAATTATGGTTAATGTATGTTGTTAAAAAATCGCTCTTCTGTAGCACATTGAATGATTTAATTTCTACTAGAAAAGCAAGAAAGACGTGAGGGACATTGAGTTTCACACCGTGTACGGCGAGTTGAACGGTCCACACCGCGGTCATAAATAAACAATTTGGGAAAGGTGCTCAGATTAATTGCACTCGGCTAATTTAATATTCCGGGACCGCGACTCTTCGGGCGACCCATCACCGAAGGCGAGGTTAAAGGCCAGCCGTGCTCCATGTTGTCGGCCACCTCGCGGACAAGGTCGACTGCAGCCAGCCCGGTGACTGCAACACCTCGGGGCGGTCAAGTTCAAGTTCAGGATCAGGATCGCCGGAGTCAACAACACGGTAGTGCTCACCTCAGAATAATCCGGTTGCCAGTTCAGTAACCGAGAGGGGCCAATTCTAGATACGATTGTAAATTTCCATTGCGATATTAATTATTGATGCTCTATAATAACAATCAGAAAAAATATGGGACGACAGTAAGCAAAAAGATATTGAGACTCTGACATCGTTGCGGAAGTTAATAAACAGCAGAAGGTTGAGATGGTTTGGCCATACAGTAATTTGAGGAAAACTACACCACGAAGAACGAACTTTATAAGACACCCCAACAGCAGAAAACCGCTAGGCCCATCTAAGATGGAAAGATCAGTAACATATGAGAAGGAATGAAAAAGATGTCCAAGAAAAAGAAGGCTCGACGCAGCGTATGGGCGACGCCAAACACCTCTTAAAGAGTCAGTGGTCACTGCAGTAAGTTAAGAAGTAACAATTTAAGAACATGCGTCGACATTGATGGTAACAAGATCAGGGTTTGGGTGGTTTTCTACCTAGGCGTTACAAATTAAAATACTGACGTAAAACTATGACAAAGACACAAAAATATTCTTTCCTGTTTATTAAGTCGATTCAAGGTGGACGACGCGATCATCGTTTCCCAACATGGACAAGAAACAACCCCTTCAGTGCACCATCTCGCGTGATAACAGATATTGTATGTGCATGCGCTGTATTCATTATGTGAGTCGAAAGGTGGGCGCGAACGCTGCGCTGTTTATAAGAGTGGCAGGATCGTGAACATCTGCCGGGTTTATGGTTATGACCGCATCGGGGCGCAATTCCCTAATTATAACCGAGTCTTAACATTGAGCTTTGGTCAAATAAACACCCGTCCGCCGCCCCGTCATTACCTTGCACGCTGACTGACGCTCTTCTTTGTTTCGTAACTTGCGATGGTTGCGTCATATTTGATATTAATCCTGTGGCAACATGGGAATGTTGTGGTTTGATCATCGTTGCGATATAGTTCTGTATTCACTTTTTATTACGTTGGATCAGACCCTGGATAAGTAGACATGTCTTTCAAAATTATGTAATATGGTGGACTGTACTAGTTTTAAATTAATATGCGAGGGAGTGTTGACCTAATCAATATAAAACATGGGTTGTTTTTTTAACTTAACGCATGAAACGTTGCAATATTTACCTCCTTATCTACGAATTTGAACCATTTTGGGATACTTTCAGGCCCGATCAGGCCCTTTTTACGAAAATTGTATTAGTTGAGACTCACTCCATACCAAACATTAAATATGTAGCCGTTACATTGTGATTTAAAAGTTGTAATAAAGCCAATAAGTCTGACTGATTTGTACATAAAATATTCTTCAATCGGGGAATTTCAAATATGTCTATTGGAAAGTGGGAAGGTCTGATTATATCCGCTCTTTTTTAAGTATAGCTATAGAAAACATATAAAAACCTAGTAATCTCACCGAAACTAGAATACTCTTAACGGTAGTGACAACTTAAAGCTGATTCCAAGAAAGAAAAAAACACCAGGTACGTCATTTATTTGAAAGTTAGTTGTTATCACCTGAAGCACCAACCACACGTCACTGATTTGTTATTTGTTGTTGTTGATGTCACCTACATTATTATATTCTAGAATTCTCGATTAATATCTGGTAATAATCTAGTAAACAGTGTTTTTGTGCTGTCTACTTTCTATAAATTGCAACCACGGTTTGTATATTACCAACATCAAGACAAACATTAACAAATGGATTACATTTAATTTCTTGAAGTGTATGTACAATACCCATGGAGCTGTAAAATTAGCACACGTCCTAAAAAGAACAAGACTTTACGACGATCTCTAAAGCCAAATATTCTTTGTATCCTAAAACCTAAGAAATTCGATTATCCTACAACACTGCTAATTCATTTCAATGCAAACCTCTGTAAGGCATGTAGCTCATAATTACAAATATGTTTCGTTATTTTCTTCCAGTCGCAGGCCGAGAGTTAAGGCCGGTCTACACGTACAAATTTATCATCAGTGTTGCATGACCATGCCAAGTTTGACAAACAAGACTGTATTGGCTGACGCGTCTACATAGTCAGTTTTTGTCACAGTTTTCTGTATCAGTTTTTGCTCATTCATGGAGGAAACCCTATTGACGTTGGTGACCATGGTTGTGATTTGTACTTATAGAACTAGTAGGCGTACACGATGGTCGCGTCAATGGTTACTAAAGAGACGAAAGTTCTCAAATGTTAATCTCATAAGAGAACTAAAAGGTGAACCATATGCAACTTTAAGATTCTTAGCAACAGGCAAAGTTACAAGGATATTGAGTTTACAACCATAATTTCCAAACAAGTTTTAAGTAAAATAATATCTGAAACCTGTTAAGATATACAACGCTCTGAGAACAGAGTACTTAAAGGTAAATAAATTGTAAAACAGTTTTTGTGTTCAATAGTATATTTGTAAATCAAACAAAGCACAAAACATTTTTGTGTTACAAATCTATGACCTCACAGAAAAAATAATGAGACGAGTGCTTCAGGTCTTGCGATGCCGTTTTTCTGCATTGCACTAAAACTAGTCAAAACAATGTTACACACTGAGTGCGGGAAGTTTACCCGACAAGTCGGTCGCCCGTCCACATGTCTCGACTTTTCGTCAGTCTTGCATGTACCCAAAGGTCTGGCCCATCAGTCTTTTGCCGGTTTGTCAAACCTATTTTTTGTCATGCAAAACGTCAAAGCTGCTGTCCACACGTACAGTCTTGTTTGTCAAACTTGGCATGATCATGCAAAACTGATGATAAATTTGTACGTGTAGACCGGCCTTTAACCGCAATCGTTAGTCTACAGTCAAATCCGGTCCACGCAACTCCGTCTCCAAATTTCAATTAACCCCACCTCCTCGGGTAGTGGGCAGCGGGCAATAAGCACCGGTATTTATTGCCCACTCTGGGGCAATGAGCGGGGCAAGGGCTGCCAAAAACAAAAAGCGTTTAACGAACCCATGTGAGATATGCGCCACCGCCACCAGTCATACGGCCGGTCCGGCCAGTCGGTAGACGGTCGGGCGAGCCGCGATTCGCCAGCTATTAACTAGACCCCCGCTTGAATGGTTAATTAAAAACGAATTATACCCCTGAAAACCCACAGTCGTGATCTGCTCGGTGCCCCGGCAGCCGTGATTGGCCTCGCACGGCCGCCGCCGACTCGTTTAAATTGGGGAATTTATAAGGGAAATGAGATTGTTCGGGGGGTACCTCGGTTGGCTCGGCTAAGAAGTTTCGTTGTGGGTTGGCAAAATGTTCGATCAAATGGTATACAACTTATAGAAATAGTACCTATATTTTTTATTATTTTAGTTATTTTATTGCTGCATAGTTACTAAATCCTCATTCTTTTCGAAATCGTACTGATCGACCTTCTCCACGATAAAGAGATATGACACAACATGAATACGTCTAAAAAGTTCATTAGTTTGTTTGGCATTTTTAAGTCTTTTTATGCCAGTAAAATGTTTCAGTTTGGGTTAACACCTAATCGTGTTAGCCTACTGTACTGTAGAAATCGATGCATATCGAAAGGGTTGTTAACTCAAACATGTCCCATTGCCTTCTCTACCACTTTTTGTCAATTTAATTTTTTTCATTATCGGGAATACCTTTAGGACCATGTATTAATATTTTTAACTTCTTTGAACAAAGAGTTAAGAGAAGTTATACAAGTCAGAAGAAAGTAAATTCCCAACGTTTATGTTTGATGTATTTCGAAGGGTACCAAGCTCAGTAATTTAACTTGCTTTTTATACTGAAATGGATCTCGATGTATAAAATTTTGAAATCTATGTATTTCTTTTCCTCCTTTTTTCTCAGCATGCAAAAAAGAATGCATCCACAAATGCTGATGGAACATGGGCACGTTACATCTTATGAAAAATCGCACATACAATTAGAAATGTAGATAGTTTCTTGTAGATGAGCAGAATCACATTTTAATTTACATCGGCGAAGGGTTATTGATTGGATCATTGGACAGCTGTTAGAGTGGTAATAGGTAATAGGAAATGTTAGCAAAATTTCAAGAACAGAGATGCCTCAGTGATGATAAATTGTCAGTGATAATATAATATAACTGTTATTAATATAATATGTCTTTAAACTTGGGCCCAAGCAGGTCAATTGAAACTTTGGTCCTCTGATCGAATTCGACCTGCGTCTCTACTTAAAACTAAGTTTAAGTAAAGAATTAACTTTTATGCTCTCCGTATCTTTAAGGAGTTAGTATATCAATGTCCTCCTTATTCAGAACACAAATGTTCGTTGGTTTAGATAAACGACTCAAAAACTTTATCGTCCATGCGAGAGCAGAAACAGCGAGATAACTCTGTTTGAATCCTCCCATAGAAACCGGTTGCAATTTAAGTGAAATACCCCCGAAAATGCGTAGATATGGCGAGTAGTTGGGCAGTAAGGCGACAATGAATGAACCTTATCTCGCGATCTGACTGGGAGATGTGTTTATGTAAATATGCGACCTACGCGGCTCCGCCGAGAGCCAAACTCTCACGGAAACGGCCGAGTCGCTGCAGAGACCCGCTGCTACTTCGGCAACTGATACTTTGTTGCAACTCGTGTAGATGTTGTTTTTCGTGAAAAGTAACTGGTTCACGATAAGTAACGGTTGCTAAAACTTGTTAAGAATCTGTTTTGTGATAACAGTAGTATCATTTACTCTACACTAACGTGAGAAGACTTCTCATAGCATAGACGTGTTTGAAACCTATTGCCGGTGGTGCGATCTCGTGCGGTGTAGGCTATATGGAAGTACAAGTAACATATGATAGATAAATCAGTATTGCCACTCTTCTCAACCAAGGATGAAAAGTTTTATAACTGAAAGTTATGTTTATGTTTTGGTAAAGTGTTTTTGCAGCACTGTAAATTCAGGCGCCACGTACACCGAACTTCCAAATTTTTGCCTCAAACTAAATGAATTGGATGAGAGTTATATTCACATAAGTGTACATAGTCAATGGTAGTATAGTATGTAAACTGTTTAAAATTGAGTTAACCATGAAATATCTTGATACTTGCACAGCAAACGGTGTTACTTTATTTCCATTAATAAATTGCAATAAAATGTTGAACTCAATTCTTCACGTAATTGCAACCAGTCAATGTATGTAAGCCTATTGTTTTGTATCCTATGTGTATCGACTCTTGACTAATTTGAAACTTATATCCTAATTAACTTAAGGTATATACCGTAATCAACTTAAGTACAGTATCAATCATAAGTTTATTAAGCTTAAAGTTCATTTTGAATTGCCATATAATTTTTTGTTTGATTTCAGGTCTGTATACGAGGAAAACGAGGTCTTAAAACGATAAGTATATACTTTAAGAGTAAGGGTTAAAAAGTTGACTTAATTAAAGGAAAATAGCCTGTGTAACATCACCATTACGTATTATCTTAGTTGTCTTTCAAGACTAGTCGGACAGCTTGTAACATCAATAGTTGTATTAAAGTTTAATTTTCAGTCAAAATTACATATCCATTTTAGTTAAAACTAGTTGTTGTTGCCCGTTGATACTCGACGGATATAGCTCCATTAGTGGTAAATGTAACGCTATAATAGTGCAAACATGTAAGGTAGTCTATAAAATGTATTTCTTTGAACTGCCATACCGTACCAAAAAAAATAATATATTTTACAGAAAACGCTACGATTTTAGTTGGAGCGTCGGAAAAGTAGGCCTATTCCTTAAAACCAATAATGTTGCATCCTTGTACTTATAGGTCTTTAGTATTTTATAAAAATGTCAATTTGATTGTTTTGGTAGGCGCAAACCTAATTATCCTAAGGGAACCGTTCTATTAGGTTCAACAACATCAGAAATAAGTAGGGCCTAGACCAATATCCACTTGTAGGCCTATTGGATAAATTGTTCTTAACAGTTTTTTTCAAGAATTAGGAAAGGCCTACAGTGTTGTAACTTATGATGGATGGCTTTAACAAATATTGGTATTAGGGTAGGATAGAACGTAGAGAAACCATTTATAACCACTTTCATATAGCAATATTTATGCTGTAGTGTGCAAGTTTCAATAACTATCCAAATTTAAAGAATACAAATTTATTTCACATAAAATTACATAATTTTAGTTAGAGGGTCTGTCAAAGTAGGCCTATAGGCATATTCCTTAAAAACAATAATGCTGCGCCCTTACTATGTAACACACACTGAGAGAAAAAAGGTGTTGAAACATACTTAAAAAATGATGAAACACTCTTAAATAATGGCTTTTTCATTACTTAATGCTATAAGTATGTTACTGCATGTTCAGCCATTCTAAATGCATAAGTAAGTAACATACGTACAGTCCGGCAGTAGTTTGATGACGTCACACTGTGTGACGTCACTGCAACTTACTTACCACTGTATGAAACATACGTATTATAAAGATGATCAGTCATCATGGACCATTCTTTGTTGTATGTAACTTCTTTGCCAACATATGAAACATACTTATTGTAATGGTTTTTTATACTGATGATATAGTCTTTGCCGTATGTTACTTACTTTCCACTGCATGAAACATACTTATTGTAACCATGTTTTATCCTGATTAATTATTCTTGGTCGTATGTAACATACTTGAAACTATATATGAAACATAATTATTGTTATGGTGCTTCATCATTATAGTTTTTTGTTTGACGTATGTAATTTACTTTCAATTATGAGACATATTTATTGTAATTGTGTTTCATAAAGATGAACTAATCTTTGTCGTACGTTACCTACTTGTCACTAAATTAAATATACTTACTGTAATTATGTTTCATCATGTTGGATTATGCTTTTGCGTACATTTTGTAGTTGATGACCGTTAAGGCAAAATACTATTTCAAATTAAGTTCTGAAATGTGATTGTTGATGGCATTTACTATTTTATCTAAGTATCATATACAGATACTTTGTATGAAGCCAAGTTATATGATATTACAAATACATCAAAATTTAAATACTATTCCACCTCTATATTATTTTTAAAAGTTAAGTGGCAAACAAGCTGTTTCAAAACTTGAAATATGAATATTTTTGGCTGTATGTTTTATATCTGATTTCGACTAATGTAATTTTAATGCTATGTTATGTGATACTCAGTTTTATATCCTAAAACCATTAATTTTTTACGGTTAATTTATTTTTTTTTTTAATAAATACAATTTTATAGCAATCAAATATCATACAGCCTAAAGAGATCTAACCTGAACGATTATAAATAAATAGTAAATCCAGTTAAAAATCAAACCTTATTCAAGTCTTGTCCTCATACTATGGTACTTAACAATTACAATAAAATTTCGAAAAAGTATAACAAATCAGAATTTAAAATTGATTTTTTTTCTCATTACAGGTTAATACTATTTAAAGAAATCTAGATAAGATAAAAAATTAAATAGCTATGGAGGTGTAGGCAAAAATAAAATAAATGAATTTAAAAGAAAATATTTATTAAACATGTATTTTATACACTTACAAAACCGCTCATTTCTAATGTATGATTGAAAGAGTTTTCTTCACAGCTACACACAAACACAAACACAAATACAAACACAACACCATAAACCGCGAGAAAAACGCCCAACACCTAAACACTGACCGACCGGCGCGGCGCGACGAAGCTGTCACTACACGAATTCACTGCACACTGACACAGAATGAGAGAAAGAAAAACTGTGCTTACATACTTATTTTCCTCGTTAATGATGTTTCTTACTTATTGCATTTTATAATTGTGTCCAGTACAGATTTAAATAAAATGCATAATTGAGTCTCACCATAAGTAAGTTACATACTTTCAAGTCAGTTAATAAGTATGTAACACGGTTTCGACAGAAAACTGATATGATGTCACTAACGGTGACGTCACCGTTTTAGGACTTAAACTTTATTAGGACTATGTTTCACCATTACAAATGTCATGAAATCATGTTTCACTGGTATTAGGTATGTTTCATGTATTTATACGAAATAATTGAAACATACTTATTTGACATGGTGAAACATACATTCACGATTTTTTGGATACGTAAGATTATTACTTACATTATGTGTTACATAGATATTTAAGAATGATTCATACTTCATAATGATAAAACTGTTATACCATTACATACGTATATTGCATTTTTCTCAGTGCAGACACTCTTTAGTATTTTATAAACATAACATTACCATTGTGGTAATTATGCAGTTTAGGTGACACCTCTTAAAAATTGATTTTTTTGTGTCAAATTATTCCAAATTACCCCCTAATTTTGAAAATGATAATTTTTTTCCGCGGAAAAAGTCGGAAAATGCAGGAAAATCGGAAAAACCGGAAAAACATTTTTTTCCAAAATAAGTCAAGTGGGTAGGCCTACTTAAAATGACGGGGAAATCGAGCTGAATACAAATGTTCAAGAATTATCGAAATCCGTACATAAATAACGAAGTTATCGCCGGAAAAGCGGTGGAAATTCGGAAACTGGTTAGTGACAATTTTATTCAAAAATACGTCAAGTGGGTACTCAAATTAACTGGGATGTTAAGCTGATCACAAATATGTAAAAATTATTTCGATACGATTTTAAATAAACCGGAAATTGCAGGAAAAGTGTTGGAAAAGCCATCAGATGAACTATTTTTTTATGCAGTACTTAAGTTAAAGTATGCCATGTGGGTACTCAAATGACGCAGAATTTCATGTAGAATACGGACATGTATATATTACTTGAATACAACAATTTAGTAGGGAATAAAGAAAAAAAAAACATTTAGAAATCAAATAAAAGTACCCTGAAACTCATATGCTTCAAACTTAGCGAACTAACTTTAACAGTGGTTATTGATGTAGCCTAAAGTGCTATAGGCCTAGTTAGCCTTATAGGGAGTACTATAGGCATATTTAAAAACTTATATTTACATATTATAGCCTAGTATAAAATGTGTTATTATAGGTAACATAACCTAACTAACCTAACCTAAACAAGGTCTGACGATCATATGAGTCCTATTGAGCAAAGTTTTATGTAAAATACGAATATATACCCTACCTAATATGGATTAAAACATACCAAGTTAGTACTCACATGGTTAGGTTATGTTAAGTTAGGTTAGGTTAAGTCAGGTTAGGTTAGGTTAGGTTAAGTTACGTTAGGTTAGGTTAGTTATGTTACCTATAACATAATATTTTATACTAGGCCTATATGTTAATCTAAGTTTGGGCTATACATCAATAACGACCACTTTTACCACAGTTAGTATTTCATTCAAGAATATGAGTTTCAGTGTCCGGTTTTATTTTATTTCTAAATGTTTAATTTCTATTTTTATTCCTTACTAAATTGTTGTATTCAAGTAATATATACATATTCGTATTCTACATGAAATTCCGCGTCAATTGAGTACCCACATGGCATACTTTAAGTACTGTAGTATAAAAAATAGTTCATCTGATGGCTTTTCCAACACTTTTCCTGCAATATCCGGTTTATTTAAAATCGGATCGAAATAATTTTTACATATTTGTGATCAGCTTAACATCCCGGTTAATTTGAGTACCCACTTGATGTATTTTTTGAATAAAATGGTGGCTAACCGGTTTCCGCATTTCCATCGCTTTTCCGGCGATAACTTCGTTATTTATGTACGGATTTCGATAATTCTTGAACATTGGTATTCAGCTCGATTTCCCCGTCATTTTAAGTACCCACTTGACTTATTTTGGCAAAAAAATGTTTTTCCGGTTTTTCCAATTTTCCGGTATTTTCCGACTTTTCCGCGGAAAAAAACTATCATTTTCAAAATCAGGGTGTAATTTTGGACAGTTTAGAACAAAAAAAATCCGATACATCCGTTCCTTTTAATACAAATGTAAACAATTTATTTAAACTGAATCTTTACAATTCAGTCTTAATTTCATAGCAATCAGCTTTTTTACATAATTAAGCAACTATCTTTCCATTTAAAGGATAATACATCATAATAATTGTAAACGATTTTAGGTACTGACCATAATAAACCAAATCCTTCATGAGCTTTTGTTCATCCACTCTGTATTTAGACAAAATACCTCGTGTGTTTACAATCAGCTGATTGAAATAGTGTAAAGTAAATAAATTGTTAAGGTTTGAAAATGTCGACATTTTAATTTAAGAGAGTAAGATAACGTTAATTACATAATTAAGCAACTTTCTTTTCATAAATGACAATACATCACAATAATAGTAAACGTTTTTTAGGTACTGGCCATAATAAACCAAATCCTTCATGAGCTTTTGTTCATCCACTCTGTATTTAGACTAAATACCTCGTGTGTTTACAATCAGCTGATTGAAATCGTGTAAAGTAAATCAATTGTAAAGGTTTGAAAATGTCGATATTTTTAATTTAAGGAAGTAAGACAATGTTAAAGTAAAAAAAGTCTGCTAATATACAAAAGTTTACGTTTTATTTGGTACAACCGGCGTGTAAATTGGTCCAGTGGAAGTCTCAGACGAACTGTCCAAAGGATTGGAAATGTTGACTTTTCCCCATGTTAAATCTCCATAAGAAAAGTTTATTTTTCATTTTTGACCGATTTAACGTAAAAATTTTTGAAATATGAATAAAACCTGCTAATACAGAACCGAAAACGTTTATTTTGGTACAACCCGCATGTAAATCGGTCCAGTAGAAGTCACAGACGAACTGTCCAAAGGTTTTTTAACTTTGTGTTTTAAATATACAGGGTGTTTCAGAACTCCCTACCAATATCTTAGGGCATTGTTCCTGGGTTAAAAACATATCTAAATATCATATTTAAATTGTCCGGAAATCTTAAGTTACTCACACAGCCGCCATTTTGTTTTTTTACACATAATAATTTTTATTTCCGTAACGGATGGTTGTATTCAGATCATATTTGGTATAAATCTTTATCATACTAATGTACGTTCCCAAGAAAAAAAATAATTTTTTTCATTGTTTATTTTCAAAATGGCGGCCGTTTTAAATTTTCAAACTCAAATATCTCAAAATCGGTAAATTTTATAAAAATTTTATTAGACACAAAAAAGTTGCCAAATTAAATTACCTAACCAATGGTGCCAAGTTTGTAAGGATCTGACAACAAATAACGGAGTTATTGAGATTTTTCTTCATAAAAACGTGGATTTTGCATTGAATTTAATGCAAATAAGGCCATTTTAACAGCAAAATCAATGTTTTTATAAAGAAAAATCGCAATATCTCCGTTATTTGTTGTCGGATCCTTACAAACTTGGCACCATTGGTTAGGTAATTTAATTTGGCAACTTTTTTGTGTCCTGTAAAATTTTTATAAAATTTACCAATTTTGAGATATTTCAGTTTGAAAATTTAAAATGGCCGCCATTTTGAAAATATACAATGGAAAAAATAATTTTTTTCTTGGGAATGTACATTGGTATGATAAAGATTTATATCAAATATGATCTGAATACAACTATCCGTTACGGAAATAAAAATTATTATGTGTAAAAAACAAAATGGCGGCTGTGTGAGTAACTTAAGACTTCCGGACAATTTAAATATGATATTTATATATGTTTTTAACCCAGGAACAATGCCCTAAAATATTGGTAGGGAGTTCTGAAACACCCTGTATAGATGTAGACTTCATGACACCACACAACATCTTAAATTTTAACTCACATTTAATTTTTTAATGTTAAAGTTACAAATTAAGTATTATTTTTTGCAAATGCATCTACGTATATATGCGGATTTCCATTTTACAAGAGTTAAATATGCTAATAGACCTATCTAGTGCCTTATTACTTACCATGAGCAGGAACTTTCAAAGGCTAGAAGACTGACAGTTAAGGCAAAGTGTCTACTGTATACAAGTATATGGGTTGTTTTACAATTTACAAAGGGTGTCTACCAAAATTCACGAATGAAATTCCCGACTTTTCCAGAAAATTCCTGACAAAAAACCGGACCCGTAATTTTGAAAATTCTCAAAAATTTGTAAATTTTGTAAAATACCTGTGAGTTTTTCCAAACCAAAATCTAAATTCCCGACTCTTTACAACTTTTCCCGACTGGCAGACACCCTGGAAAGTTAAGAGGGCGTTGGAGTGCCGCCATGTTGGATTTATTTCCCATAAGAGCAATGCTAAACTTGTCTCCGGCATTTGTCATATAATTTCTTTATTTTTTGTCCGATTGGTTCAGAATAGATAGCGTTTGAATCACAATTAAATTCCCCGTTCCTTTTGCGAGATCGATTCTTTGTAAATAATTTATAAAATTCTGTAGAAAATGTTTTAAAAGTAGTAAAAAACTTGCTTTGTTATTTCAAGTTAGTAAAAAACACTAATTTTTATAAAAATTTCCTATCGCAAACAAAATCCGCCTCGATGAACCCCTTATTTAGAGCTATAAAACATTATTTTCTGATTATAAATAAAAGAGTTATTTGACATCCCGTTTAACATTGCTCTTATGGGAGAAAAGCGGAATTTGGATTGACTCCAACGCCCTCTTAAGATGCCAAAAGACCTATCCAGTACCTACAAGACATGAACAGCAGATCCTAAAGACAAGCCCGCGGTCCTCCAAGTGTCATTATCGAATTAGCCCGCCCACTCGGTACAAAACACTCACTCCACCACTGATTGGACCACAGCGGTGTCGGTGTGTAATGATCGGGACACAGGTGTGCAGCACAACACGCCGCGCCGTATAGTCATAACCGTCCACATTGGCGCGGCGGTGTACCTACACTACAGCCTCTAATGGCAGCGGCGCGCTGTAATTTTCACATTAGCGGGTTACATTTTATTAGCAGCCGCTGTAATCTCCGCACGGCCCGCTCCTGCGGCGAATCTTCCGGTGTGATCTAAACTGAGCAAAAACTTTCTTTCTACGTTTGGACGATTGCAAAACTGTAGGCCTAAATGTGTAATTGTATAAAACTGTGAATGTGGGCTACTTTTAAAAACGGACTGGCTTTCACTTGTAATTTGTGCACAGGTAAAACAATAGTGTAATTGATAGAGGCTATGTTGATCAATATTTCTTACGAAGAACAACTACAGTTACATATTTTGGCCCAAAAAGTACTGTAGTAGAGCATCGCTATTACATCAGATCAATAAAAGCATTACGTTTCCTAAAACGTCTATCAAGGCGCTAAGTTCATAGGATAAACTGAAACTTTACACCATTATTCAACCGTCGTTCTTTATCGTAATCTACCTTTTTGGTTGGACACCGAATACTATACTGAATCTGACTAGGTTTTGACGTCTTATTAAAAAATTACATTAATAGTTATAAATTGGTTCAAACTGTGTGAAATATAACTAAGACTTGTTAATAACTTTGAATATGAGTATAGCATCGTATGCCAAAGTTAGGTAGATCATTTTTACCTTCTTTCAGAGACGGTTGAAATCTGACTGAGTAGGCGTATCTGGAATCTATTCTTCTTCAAATCCTGAAACAAAGTGAAAAAAAGCATTAAACATTGACAGCAGTTAAGCTTCCGATGTCTATCTCAAAGTGGATTTTACATAACATGTAATACATCCCAAAAGGAACGCATAAAGACCCAAAGGGATCAAAACAATATTCACAACAATTTTCATACAAAACAAACAACAGGTCTCTGATCAGCAAGAAACCTAAACACCCTTATTGTTGGCGCCACTTCAAAAACATCACGGACCGAGCTGGTCACAATGTAGAATCCCTGTCAGTCGTAAAAATGAAATTACACCTCTTTCCCATAAATCTGCATCTTCTCATAAATCTTCATCTACTCCAAAAACAACATTTTAGAGGCCTCGAATCGAATGACTAAATTCTTCGAGGAATCAACTCATACAGAGCCCAAAAAGTAGGGACATGGTAATGGTAAGGTGAACACATAGAACTTGACACACAGATGGTAAAAAATTGATTTTGTTGTAATAGATCAATTGGAAACATCCGGCCTGAATTTGTAGACATTTTTAATTTTTTACATTTTGTAAATAAATACAGTACTCTCGTTTTGATATCTTAAGGCGCGTCCACACTGGCCGAACAAGTTCGCACCGAAAAAAGTTCTTCCGAACTTTTGTTTGTTCGTTGCCAACCTTTAGAATGTAAATCATATGACCAGTAATTGTACGTTAGAAATGTTTGTTGATTTTTTGAGTTCGCGACGAATGTATGGCCAGTGCGGCCACAGCTTTAGAGGCGAAAATTAGCGCTTACGACGGCAATTACGGAGAGTAAGCCTACAAAGCATCAGGCCCTTTATTCACTCTGGTTTTCAGGAGCGAAACTAGAGTTTTTAGCGATTTCCAAACTTATTGGATTCCATTTACATTTGAGGGTCTCGCCGTCTCGTACACGGCCCCGACCCGCCACCTGTCGGCGGCGCGGGTCAATCGCGGGCTAATTCCGTTGATTCCCGCCAGATCGCGGGTCGGTGGGACGCAAGTGGCGCGCGACGGAGTTTATCACAATTAACGGGGGCTAATGCGAGCGCCACCACGGCCGCCGGCTCGTTAACGATAATACATGGTGTTTGTCCGCGGCGACAGACGCGCATGGTGTGGCTTACAGTTGATGAATGACGGGTGCCAAAATCAACACTAGGTTTAGGAAAACTTAATGTTCTAGTTCTTTAACCTGGTGAGTGAACGAAGCGTACAAACTCTTCTTAAAAGGAAGAATCGAGTGAACGGAGCGAAAGAGCTTTGTCTGAGAAAGGAAAGTGACTCTTAAAAATGTTACCAGCATAAGCTTGGTCCTCCTGGTACTTTACATTTAAAAAATACAAACTTAAGGTTTCCATTGGACTAAAAAATTCTTAACTAAATTACTAAAATGTAACGTATCATGCTTCTTATTTACGGAAAGAAAATAGTATAGACGGCGCACATCTGAAGAGAATTTACATCCACCTGAAGAGTAATATAACATTTATTAGTTTAAATTCATCATTTGTATCTATTCGAGAGTTTATATAGGCTACCTACTTAAAAAAGAGTCATATTTGACTGAAAACCTTTACAAATTCAATCAAGTTTCAACTAAAAGTTATCTATAAATATTGGAGATCTTCAAATCCGATGGATTACTTAAAGCATGTTTAATAAACAAATTCTATTCCAAACACCCATGGAACGTCATCAAAGGGAATACAGCTGATGTGGAAATTTGTCACCGCGGCGCCGCAAAACGGAGCCGAATAGTAAATTAGAAACCCATGTCCGACCATTCTAACGATGAGACACCGCCAAGGGCACGACAAAGATTTCGGTGAACTTTACCGAACATGAGGCCAAATTGGAATCCAAGTATTCAAGGCATGCTAGAGAAGGCTGGAAATAAATTACACTACTTGGCCGTGAGAAGATCCAGCGGAAATTCTTGAAGCACTAGCGCAACTAGTTGTCTCTAGCAACCGGCTGGAGCAAGTTTGTAAATGGCGAAACACTGCTCACTGGCCAAAAATGGTGGATTATCAGGGTAGTAAATCTAAGTCTTAAAAACCTTAGAGTTGTTTAAGAAAAGGAGTTTCAACATAAGAAATCCTGATTTATTGTGTTTACCGGTACACTTACGAAAAGAAGTTTCAAGTAAAAAATTCGACTTAGAGACTGGTTTCAATAATGAGAACGATAAAATAATCCGATGTGATATATTGGAGTTGGAGATTTCTATTTAAGATTTTACAAAAAAATCAACGCACGATTTTTTACAATTAAATTATACTAGGGGTATATACACTAATGCGTCTGTGTTTTAAATATCGTCTATGAGTTGGATAGTAGTGTTGGATAGTCTAAGAGTGTAATTGATTTAGGAAGGGATCCGGATAAATATAAATTTCTTATTTACTATATTGATATTGAAAAAGTACATTGTTATGCAGATATGTACTGCCTAGTAGGCCTATGCCAAGCAAACGTTTAAGAAATTCTCCGATAAGTTATTTTTATTTTAACCCTTTTCTATCACCACAAAATTTTGATTGCTAGCCATGACTACGAAGTCAAGTGATTTTTCTTACGGTAATTTATGTATTTCGAAAGCATTAAAAAATCGGGCGACGCACACAAGCGACCAAATCGTATCATACCCACCTATAAGTTTCAAAAGGTGTTTCGTAAATCTAAATTTTAATCTAAGTATCGGTAGTCAATACTTACAGAGTGAACAACTACAGAGCATCCAAATTGGTCCCGCCCGTTCTGTGACTACGGCTGTAACGTGGCAGCTACTTCTAAAATCATAAAGGCATCAGCGGCTGTTGCAACGGTTGACAATTTATCGCCGCGAGCCGGGCGCCCCTCGAGACGAGGGGTCAGAAATACACGCGTGGTTTGCCGCCGTACAATGTCCCGCTGGCCTACTGCCATCCACCGCCACCAGTCCTGTACACTACGTCGCGCCGTCTACAAAATTGTGGCGGATAGGCTTATTAAAGTCTGTGTAAAGTTATGTGTAAAAGTTATGTGTAAAGACCAGCTATTCGCCATAATTTAAACCTGTATTATCAAAATCACATAGTCCCTCATATTAATCGACTTTGTGGATTATACATTTGGCCTACATACGTTGTAAACTATTGGTTTTGAAGTTTTGCACGGTTAAAATATTTTCGTCGGCGACTCAGACTTGATTAAACAAGTTCAATTGACAAGAGGACACAGGAAATTCCTATTTGGGGAGCTACTTTTAAATATACCACCTAAAATTCATAATTTATAAAAAATATGAAACTTTGAAACGCCAAAGAAGTTTTTTTAAGGTTTTTTGGAATTTGGGTCACAATTTCAGGCGGAGCTACTTACTAATAAGTACGTAAAAAGATGAAAAAACTCAGTCACAGATTGGACAGACCAGACATTCAGGATTTCTGTTATTACAGCTTGGTTTTCCAACATCCTTGAGTAAACGTGATACAATATTATTTAAAATTAAGTTATACAAAATTAAGTTTTTCTGTTGCAGGTATTCACTTTTTCAATAAACTGCCAGTGGTAATAAGGAACCTGCCCCTCCCTAAATTCATCCGTTCCATGAAGAAGTGACTCTCCCTTAATCCTTTTTACAATATTAACGAATTTAACACCGCCGACTTAAAATCTATAGCCCACTAATCACTCCTCAAGCCATTAACCATCTCAGCTTTAACCAGGTCACATTGTTTTTCTTCACTCCTTTTTCTTATCCTACTGGAAGAAGTATCTTTAATTTTTAATTATTGTTGAAATGGAATGTACATGTATGTATTTAAGTTAAGTATGACAATGCCTATTGTACACAATTTGTATTGAATGGCAATAAAATCTTTGAATCTTATGTATATGTGTCAGTTGAGCCGGAGAGGCGTGCGAGGGGCTCCGAATTGCGTGATACGAAGCAGAGTCGAGCAACTCGAGTGTCCCCGCGCGCGGCTGGTGAGCATCGCACGCGAGTGCGAGTGCGTGTGCGTCTGTGTGAGAGCGTCGCTCGGCACGAGATACACACGCCCAGTGGCTCTTATTATTAAATTATAGGCCGCGATTTTAGGGCTTGATTCACGCGATCGCTTCGGCCGATTCAAATTTGCGACCGAAACCGGTTGCGAGGGCTCGCGAAATGTACGTTGCGTTTGATAGGGAATGAACTGTATAATTACTGCAGTACCGTTATAATTTATTTATTCATGTAAAATCTTGTTAAGTTTTGTTTCATCAATTGTAAAAAAAAAAACTAATTTTACCATTGGGAAAGAAGTAAATCTTCGTTTTGCGCGCAATCAAAAGGCGATTTACTAACAAATTCAATACCTATAAAATTAGCCGTTGGAATTTGCTGAAGGAAAATAATTTTTATGACGTACCTATGCAAAGTTAAAGTACTAGCGAAAAAGCCACGGAGCCCTTAAAATGTCCCATTCATGTTAAAATATTTTTTTTACTTGAATAACTGCTAAAATTTCCCACAGTTTTACTTAAATACCATACTTCTCTTATTCCTGTCCGGGCGCCCGGACTGTAAACCATTTCATGCACGATATGCGATCGCTCGAAAGTAGAACTTCATCCACTGGTCAACTTTTGCAAAAGGGAAGTGAACAGCCCTTTGAAAATAGACTACCTCATCCACAAGGTGTGTACCTTACCAAGTGATTGTGGACCTGACCTGTGGATGTAATGGTAAACTTTCCGTCGAGCTCACACCGAGGATAAATCGGCACACACGCGGGCGGCCCGCTACTTCTTCGCGGTACCAACACAACGGACTGTAAACTGGTCTTACCGGTCCGCCGTTCGTGGGAGGCCGCGCCAATTAAACCCGAAACTACAGCAATCTCTAAATATTCATGCGTCTCATTATAGGCCGCACTATCTCGCCTCCATTACGACTAAGACGAGCAATAACGACAAACAACAAACACGCGCGATGTCCAACAACTAGGTCTAAGTACCACTGGTAATTCCCCTTTTCCCTAGTTCGTCCTCTAAACATCTCGCAGCTAATTACGGCCGCGTGTACTTCTAGGAATTTACAGTTGAGGTTGGATTAGAGCTATGATCTGAATGCGAGATTAGCGGAACCTGTACACTGTTTACGTCTTTGGCTTCGGTCGCATTTGAACCGTCGTCGGATTAATTAGGCAGGCGAAAACTAGATTTATCTAACACAGCTTTCGAACTTGTTCCAGGGAACGTTCGCATTCGTTAGGTTTTAATTGACTGACGTCAAATAAACGGTTTAACGACGTGTACAGCTTTGCCTGGCTCTCGTGTGAATCTTGGTAATCACAGTTCATTATGATGTTCCGAAACTATTGATATCATACACGTAGTGCGCTATTCAAGTTCCATAACGGCTTAAAAAGGTTTTCTATCTATTTAGCTTAGCTATGAAAATAATATACTTGTTAATACGAAGAAAACATGGTATAAAATATTTATGACAAAAATATACTATTCGATCATGTTAGAGACATTCTCAGGGAGACGGCCAATGTGTACGCATGGTTGATAATCTACAACAAATACAGATCTTAATTCATAAAAATAAAATAAATCCGAAAACCCCATAAGCAATTTTAAAAAAATAATCCCTGGGTAGGTAAACAGCTTTTACATGAGGGAAAAAAGTAAATTTTTATAATTAATATTCACAAACCAAGTTTCATTGCTTAATTTATATAATTAAGTTAGTTTAAAATTTTCCATAGTTTTATACAACCTTGTATGATCCAGCAACTAATTTTTACACACCGCAGTTCGCCTGCAATTATTAAAATGCAATAACCGCATGGCGGCCACGAGCTTATGTTGCGTTTTGTAAACCGCAGGCGACTTCAAAACAAATAAACGCAAAAAGAAAGCCTATTGAATTTTCATTGAAAAAGATATCCAGGGCGTGCTTGAATTGTTTTAGTTAAATTTTACCCTAATTGTAGAAGGTTCATCGCACCTCGAGGAATGCGCATTCGGCGATGGCTTCCTCGAAACTGCGGTAACTCAAGGCTTCTTTCTACGTTTTAAGCCGATTAAAGAGTTTAAACAATCCCTAGGAAACCTCTCGCTGTTTCCCTCATTATTTTGTTTTATTCAAAGTCGTCTTCACTTCCTACCCAAACTATACTTTAAGATTGTTTCTTGTTTGAAAGAATAATACTTCCTGTAAATGCGAATTAAAGTAATTAAATGCTAGTTTAAACGGATTTTTTCAGTTTAGGCCTACAAAAGAGTTTTGACTAGATGTTTAAAAATTCCCAATAACAGCCTCTCCTGTCGTAATCTCGAAATAAGAAAACAAACACCCCCGAATTTATCACCATGGAGCACCGCGAATTCTAAGTTAGCCTAAGCCTACCTTCTAAATTTCGACATTCTTGCAAAGACCATTTCAATTTGTAACCACAAATGACAATTTTTTTAAAACAATACTATACGAATTGAAAACATAAAACATAAACAATTTTCACAGTGAAGTAAATTAAAAACACAGATTGGTTGATTAGAAAATTGTATCTGCTTTATTTATGATACTGGAATCTTAATTTTCCTAATTGTGTATAATGATAATTAATTAATAAAAACCAGCAATATACGTCGTTAAAAGGTACAGTATTTTAAGGTATATATTCAAAAAAGAAATATTAAAATTAATCTCAATCAATCACCTACGCACAAAAATCGACACCGACGCTCAAATATTGCGCGGGGACATCTCGCCAGTGACGGAAACTGGCGATAAAAACCATAAGTGTCGAGTTCTCGGAAGACGCGCGGAGTTAGCACCGGAAACGGCGCAATGACCAGCAGCGGTACCGGAAACAGTCCATCAGGACGGCCGTAAACTGACGAGAGGACCTCGGTGAACACATGTCGCTAACGCCGCCGCCGCCGCGTGCAAACGTGCAGTTGGCGATCGTGACGAGAACCGGGCGAATATGGCGAAGTGGACCATGCTGCTGGGAACTGGGGGCTGGCGATCCTGGCGAGAAACAGAACTGATGAAAGTTGGCAACCCTGATCAAATATGTTCACAAACTTGGCAATCCAATAAACATATCATACAGACGAAAACCGTGAAGAAAACTGCACACAATGGAAATATTTCAAATTGAATTTGGTCACACAATAAATTGGCAATCCTAATGACTATTGATATAGCAGTCAAAATCGTCGAGGCAAAGAGGTGGCCATCCTCTTCATAGATGAAGAGAAAACGTGCGTTTCTTAAGTATAAAAATAAAATAAACAATCATTCACAAACAAGGTCGACTCAAAGTAAACTTCTTATATTTTAAGAAAAAGCGGATTTATTTTTTTCAGCGTTCAAGATAATGCTCGGAAATATGATAAAAATACATATTTCTTGTTAAAAATATAGAACATTATCAGTAAAAGATAAAACAAGTCACTAACGTAAACTGGAGTAAATATGTCTTTATTCTTCGTATTGGAGCTGCAATTTCAATTTTTTCTATTTGGGATGGCTAGATATGTACTGATGTACGGGGTATTCATTCTAAGAGGCAATTCAGAAATCAAAGATGCTCAAATCATTCTAAAAAAAACTTTGGTATAGAAAAAATTTAATACAAAAAAGTATTCGTCTTCTTTTTAACTTTCAACGAAACAAAGTACTTTCCGATGGGCATGACACATTTTGACCATATTATGTAGTTGCTGTGTGTTCGTCTTTGCTGTTCTTCTCCATGGCATTTCTTCACCCCCGCATCCAGCCAGGAAGAGTTCCAGCTCCTGGCCTGCTTCTGAAGTTCATTTCGGCATATTACACCACTGCCCAAACAGGCGATTCCTCAGGGGTTACAGCACACTTTGATAACATATTTTGCCATCTTTCTTCTCGAAGACATTTCTTCTTCAGCCCTTCATCCCGCCGGGAGGAGTTCCCGTACTCGTCTGCTTGTGAATTTCACTTCAGCCTAATACAGTCGTCACCGCGGCCCAAGTAACAACCGCTTCCTCGGGATAACACTTGTCCCTGGCGGCGGGATTCTCGCGCCGGAATGCCAATCCGCTGGATCGGTTTTATAACGTCATAAACATTAATGGCTGTTTGCGGCCGCTTAATTGATAATGGTGGCGAGTTCGGTCCGCAGAGTGCGATCTAGGGTGTACAACTCTTTTGGGCTCCAGCTGTGATCGTGAGTTCGAAGTTTTCATGACGTGTCTGGCAATTTCACCACATCTTTTTCTGCCTCCACGCCTCTACCTTTTCAAACATATGGCAGTCTTGGTAACAACCATTAATGAGTTCTTGAGTTGGGTCTACACGTCTACACTGAGACAACTTTGTGAAACAGGAACACAATAAACTGAACAATTGTTCAAACAACACCATCACCCCATGTTGATATTGTTGTGTTATTGGAAGGTTTGTTCAATTTATTGTTCTTGAAACAATTATTAAGAAAACTATGAAACGCAACCACAATTCATAAGATTTACGATTCGACAACTAAATTATTAAGTGTTTCCCCATTTACAGTCAGACAACCTCTTTACTCCGTACTTTTATTCCGTTTAAACAATAGGTTGGATTACGTGTTGTTTGGCTTCGATAAATCGTGCTCTTTCAGAATTTTCTGCATGAGTGAAGCACTAAATTTACCACCTCGTATTCTTGGTTAACCTTATACTGGCTTACATAGCACATTTACATCGATATTTACAAAGTGAAATCTGAAGATTTCTGATCTGGAATTAACAGTGTGGCTCGCATAGTATAAACACATGCACAAAATATTCATTTAACATTTTTGAATACCAATATTGTATAATTTGCGATCTTCCCTCCGTTCCAAGGCATTTAAGAATACTCATAAATTGTATAAATGCATTAAAATATTCCTTTTGTTTGCTAATAACAATTTTTCACGTAACCACCAGGTTTGCCAAAACTTACACGAGCCAAACCGGCCATCACCACTCGGAATTCCAGATAAAACTTGAGCCGGCGAGCAAGTAGTGCCCGGTTTTTTACAGCGTAGCTAAATTCTGTTTGGGCATTCCGAGGTCAAGAACCTCTCTACAGCGGTGACGGTCGTGGCAGGTGGAAGGACATCCGAGATCGGCAAACCCGGCACGTCGGGGGAAACGAAAAAACCGCGCGCCCCCGGTCAAGCGAGGGCATAATTGCGAAACGCGAGCCGAACAAAGGCCCAACCCGATCTTTAACCCGCGTTTTTATCGCTACATTTTATTTCGGCAGCTGGACCAAATTGCTATCGGCCCCCGACCAATGGTACGCGCCCGAACAGCGCTCTCTTTTATTTTGAAACTATAAAACGGTCGGTTTTTTGGTAGGCACGCATGCGGTCGTTTGGCACACGCGATCGACCCGGGCACGCACTACCACTGCCACTACAACCACGGCACCCAACACTGGTAGAACTCCGACTCGCCGCTCGCCACCGACGTGGACGGCGAGGAACATCAAAGTGGAAGCCATTCGACATTCAGTTGCGCATACGATAACCTTTGACATCTTATGCACTTCCGGAAGAATAAGGAAATTAGTCTTAAATGATAAACCTAGCTTTAAAGCTGCTTATTCAAAATATATCTTAAAATTTAGTTTTGTTATCAAAGGTGAATTTGGTGCAGCTTACAGCTATGTATTGTGCGAGTTATGTACGAGTTTAAAGAATTGCAAACATTTTATTTGTTCCTCAGGGTTTTCGTCCTGAACTTTTTTATAAGTTTCAACGTCGATCCAATAAGGTATATTTTAAAGAACAAGTAAATGCTGACACATTTACAAGTTTCTCACTGTGTGTCAAATTCTGGAAAACGAATGAACCAAAACACTGCATTCTAGTATGAGACTGCTCCCGGTTACTGACATGGTCTTTATGCATATCTGGTTTTTAGTTCACGCATTTTTACGAATTTATTTGGTTTAAAACATTTGTACGGTACACATATGATTGATTTCATTGTGCATCAAGGAGAGGTTAATTAATTGAAATGTACATTAGTTTTCTACTGAAACCCCCCAAAAACTTTACACAAAAACAGCCACATCCACCTAAATAACTTATGTCAAATACACTATTATACGACGCCCAAAAAACCACCCGTCCTTCAAACACTTTCTAGCCGACTATTCGTTTACCTGAACAGGCCGTTCCGAAATCGTAAAAACTAGGAGTGATTCGTATGAAAATTTTAACTTATAAAAACGCCGTAAAATAGTGTTTAACCCACGTGGTGCTGAGGAGGTTGGGTGAATTATCTCCCGCCGTAAAAGTGGGTGGGTAGATTCGTTAGGCCCGTACAAAGGTCCCGGGGAGTTTCGCAAGACGAGGGGGGGGGGGGGGAGATTTACGGGTATTTCGGGACCGCCGGTTTATGAACGTTTTATTGCGTGTCGTCCCGGTCCTAAATTAAGATGGTCTATGTTTTATGGATAGTCGGAGTAAATCAGTTACATTGCGGGCGTTAATGAGAGGCAGGTGTGTTGTGTGATGAGAAGAGTCGGCGGTACGGTTACGTTGATGGTGCAAGAGAGGGACGAGAGGGAGTAAAATACTTTGTAGGTATAGTAAATACAGGGTGTATCAAAAAGAAATCATTCGATTTCATAGGTTTATAATTTCAAAACTAATGATCATATGGACGCATGGGGTTATTTTTATACTAAAGGATAACTAATAAAGTTTTTTACATACCATTTACAAGTGTTCAATACAGCCCCCTTTAGATGCACAGCACATGTCTAGGAAATACTCAAGTTGGTCCCACATATTAGCTAGCATGTCTTGGGGGTGGATTTTGTGGCTGCTCTGATGCGGTTCTCCAGTTCAACCAATGTTGTCGAAAGTGTACGGATATAAACAGTGTCTTTTACAAACCTACACAAAAAGAAATCATGTTAAGCCGCGTCCGCACTGGCCGAACATGTTCGCCGAACAAAGTTCTTCCGAACATTTGTTTGTTCGTTGCTAACCTTTGAGAATCTAAATCATATGGTCGGTTAATTGTTCGTTAAGAATGTTTGTTGATTTTTGTGTTCGCCGAACAAGTTCGGCATGAATGTTCGCCCAGTGCGGACGCGGCTTTAGTTTTTTTTATTTATTTTTTTTATGGTAGGCTTCATCAAAGATGGATCGGCTATACTGGACCGCCAAGGTCACCAGACCGTACTGTTTGTGAGTTATTTTTGTGGGGGTTCGTAAAAGACAGTGGTTTATATGCCTCCCCTTCTAACAACATTGGTTGAACTGAAGAACAAAATTAGAGCAACCATCGAATCCATCACTGCTAGCTAAGGTCTAAGACGAATTTGAGTATCGCATAGACTTGTGCTTTGCACCTAAAGCGGGCCAAATTGAGCACCTGTAAATGGCATGTAAAACAACTTCATTAGTTATCCTTTGGTATAAAAATAACCCTATGTCCATATGATTATTAGTTTTGAAATTATAAACCTATAAAATCGGATGATTCTATTTGGTACACCCTGTATCCTGTATTTTTTATCGTTAACGTACAGCAAAAATAGTTATACAATGTAGGTTACTCAGCTTAAATACCATTTGTTAGAATCTATATTTCAATAAGATCGCCCACAAAAACTCCAGTGTATCAGGACCGTTTGGACCCAAATAGTAAAAAAAATAACTGAAACAGTTCTTACTGAAACTAGCATTTGTTATCATACCTACAACAGTTGTCTATTCAATCACTC
Source organism: Neoaliturus tenellus (assembly GCA_030545055.2). Lineage (NCBI taxonomy): Eukaryota > Metazoa > Arthropoda > Insecta > Hemiptera > Cicadellidae > Neoaliturus > Neoaliturus tenellus. The sequence continues at coordinate 57,372,063 of CM061536.1, read as the reverse complement.
AAGACTCTTAAAGACTTTTATCACTGATAAGATTAAAATTAAAATTTTAAAAGCCAGGAGGTGTAGCCCTGGAGCCGATATACATTATAATGGTTTTTTGGGCGTCTACAGAACAATTTAATTGTGACATTCATATAGAAACAGAGATAACGACTTTTAAAGACTTTTATAGTTGTATTCGACGTTAACATATTGTCGGAAGAGTCTGTGGAGCATGAAAATAAAATCATAATTTATGTTGCCCAGATGTGCGACCATTAGGCCTAAATCTCAGTTAGGTGTTTAGTGAAGTTCTGACTCGACTTTTTCCGGTTGTAAAATATACATACAATTCCATTCTAGATCCGGATGAACAGAAGATGAAGGTGCAACGATTATAATCCAGATTACACTCAACAGTATCACCTTACAGGAAGTATCTGGAGTAAAGTATGCGGTTATAGGCAGCACAAACACTCACTTGAGACAGGATTTTTTTAGGATTTATAAAAAGTTATCCTATAAAGTATGCTACAGTACTTTAATGAGCTCGACCAGGTATTTTGGTATGAGATAGACCGACAATTTCAAGTGCTAAACCCTCCCTCCCACTCCCTTTTGATAAAAAGTAAATGAGGCCAAAAACTGTACACTTCATTGCTGACACTTTCACTGACATTCTTGTATTGATATGACAGGTGTTATTCAAATTGAGAACGACCCTAAATTTTCAATGCGTTCTAAATTTCAACAATAAGGGCATATTAAATTAAAAAAATAAAAGCAGATACATCAACGCATAATGAGTTCATGACGCACATAAAGTGTAGGACTAAATCCTGAATTTCATTCTGTAGACCATTTCATCAACGGTGCTACGATTGGGGGGTACTAATGAACTTAATTTTCTCGACCTGACCCGTGCATGAAGTGGTATATTTCCTAAGGACACCAAACCGAAAATGAAGTGACGTACAGGCGAATTTGAAATAAAAATACGATATCTGAAACATAAAGCCAAACAAACCCATAATTTCTCGTCCTTACGTCCTATTTTCAAACAGGCTTGAAATAAAAACTAACAACACAAAGGGACAAACCTCGTAGTAGCTGGGACTGTCGCGCACGGCGTCGCTCGGCACGCATCATCTATTTCTGCCCGTAACGAGCGAGTGACGTCACGGCCCACGAGCCCGCCTCAGCTACGCGTTACACGCATAACGCGTTACGCGCAGACCGGCTCACGAGCTAATAAAAGTGTTATGGCCGCGACGAGACAAACAATGAGTCTGTAATGAGCTGCAGAAAGGAAATTACCTGCGAATCGTAAACCTACTGGGAGGTGTAGAGATTGCTTTTGGGATTGGGGTGGGGCGGTTAGGCTATAAAGAAACCATTTGAATGGTTACTACAGTATAATACAGCCAACAAGTATTAACCTGTCACAGATTTCGGTTACATTACTTGACCAATATTGGGTGGCGACGTACAATTCAAACACATTGTGTGGGAATTGTACTTTTAAAGCTTCGAGAAAATTCTAAACATCCATTGTAAGAAACATACATCTTAAACAACGCTTAGTAAAATATGAACGGTACATCAATATGGTACGTTTTCTTATTTACAAAAGCACTGCATCTATAGGCATCTAGGGGTAAAGGTTACAGTATTTCGTTCGTATGGGATCACGATATTTTCTAAGATGTCATCACGTTTCTTCAATCAACTTTTAGAGTGACATAAATATTCACACGTTGTTAGTCCGCTTGCCGTTTGGTACCGCATTGAATTTACGATGTTATAAGGTAAAATAATTTGACAATCAATCAAGACACTATTTCAAGTCTGCAACAACTTGGGATTTTCGGTCCGTATAGTTCACACGCCGGGCGGCCAACGATGACCACGGTGTAATCGTGACCTGACACAGTACTGCACACTGTACTGTACGGCACATCTGGGCGGCTGGGCGACCCCGGTGTAATCGTGACTCACGGCACCGCCGAACCTGACACAGTACTGCACACTGTACTGTACGGCACATCTGGGCGGCTGGGCGACCCCGGTGTAATCGTGACTCACGGCACCGCCGAACCTGACGATTGTACGACTTTATGTCTGAATTTTACCTGCTCCCGTTGGGGCGCAGTAAAAATATTTTCGGGGGTACGACATTGTGTCGTCGCCCGCCTCAAGCGGCAGCGACGATACAAAGTCGTACCCTGGCTAATCTCCTCTCTCACTCTCTCTCGGCTTGCCTACCTGCATAGCCTGAGGTGTAGGCTTTGCTTTGGCGCACAGGTCTGCTCTCTCGGCGTCGGCGGACACCCCACATTGATTATGCTATTTATCTTTCCTTACTGAAATCTTACAATAAAGTAGTTTTTCGATATAGAAATAGTATAATTCGTTTCAACTACTGGACGCTAAAAGCATAACACTAAAATATAATCAGGGGTTTTCACATAGAGGCAATGTTATTAAATAACATTGACAAAAACTGACTTAATCTGAACTTTTTGTTCTGTATCTGAACAGCATCAACTGACTGAAAAAACTCTCTTAGGCCAACATATACAGCAAATTCAATTAAGTGTACCAGACATTTATTAAATGTTAACGTTACCTTTATATTGATCCTTTTAATACTTCCTCCGTGTGGGTTGTGTTTTTCTGTGTTGGGAAAGCGTCAATCCATTTTATTGCCCTTTTCAGTTTACTCAATTTTTTTAAACTTTACATTTAGTTTTAAAACGTCTAAATTTTACATATTTCTTTTTTGAAGAATACTCTGCATTAGTCAACCTCATTCTAATATTCGTAATGATAGATTACGTCAAGTATAAATGTTATCAAAGTGTTAAATAAATTGAAATGGAATCAAAACAATCTTTTTATATAGTAAAAGAGTGCATTTAAGGGTCTAGAGAGAAACTACTGAACGGATCAAGGATATTTTGATATCAATGGATTTCTTATGGTCCCTGAGAGGAAAAATATGGCACCCCTGAGAATATGCCTTAAAACTCTGTCAAATGAATTATAAACTTTATTTAGACCAATCGAAGACGTTATTTTGTCGATTGGTTTACTGCTCCTGGTGATCCATGTCCTACACTAATATTTCATACCACTGCTGATTTAAAAAATAAATTTAGTAAACAAAGCAGACAACTCCAATTCTGCACCATTATTGTCAGACGATAAAAATTTCAACAAAAGATTGTTCAACATTGTGTTTACTTTGAGAGTGGTAAAATAAATGGTTAACGTTTGCTATGATTAAGTGAATTTTCGGTTACTATATAAATAGAGTTTACTTATTGTATTTACTATAGGCCTTTTTAAACTTATGGTTTACAGATTAATTTGTTTACACTATTTATATGTTTTTTATCTTAACTATAAATTAATTAAATGTTATTTTTGAAAATAAAAATAAATAAATTTTAGTACATATTGAGTGGTTATTTTTGTTATAATTAAATTAGGTAACTTCTTAAAATTGTCATGTAGGATAATGTGATTCTTACCGTTTAGTTTACCTACTGGTCTCACTAATGTACAAAAGGGTGTACAAAAATTTGAAGGTACAGGAGAATTGATTGAGAAGATTACCTAGTACTTCACACTACATCACACACGCCACAGAAAATATGTGGTATGTACGCCACAGAAAATCGTCCCACCGTGAAAAGGTTTCAAACGTGCATGTGCATGAGAAGTCTATTCACGTCAGGGTATATAGTCAAAGATGTAACTAATTTCTTAGACGGTAATGAATTTAGCATATAATTTAAATATGCTTCACTTTAAAGCCGGGTTTACACGATGCCAGTAGGTGAGACAATTGTCTTTGGACAACTGATTGGCATGAAATTATTGCCTTCGTGTAAACACTTCAGGCCAATTGCCTTGCCAACTGCCCTCCCAATTGCCCCGAAATTCAGTTGTCTCCGGGAGTAGACTGATGCCAACGAGCTGGGCCCAGCGAGACCCCCCACCACTCGGAATTTCAGTTGTCGCGACAATTGGCGCCGTGTGAACGGATAGGCCAGTAGCGCTGTCTTGTTTTATGCCAGTTCACTAGTTCCCTTGTGTCAGTTGAGACATACAGGTGTGTTGTTTTTGTTACCACTGCCGTGGCAATAGTTGGCCCTGTGTAAACAGCTTCACGTTCAACTTGACTGGCCTCCGACAATTGTCTCCCACGTGATGACAATTGTCCAAAGACAATTGTCTCACCTACTGGCAACGTGTAAACCCGGCTTAAATCATTATATTTTCCTTGGATGTCTTTGTACCCAAATAAAGCCGGGTTTACACGATGCCAGTAGGTGAGGTGAGACAATTGTCAGAAGACAACTGATTGGCATGAAATTATTGCCTTCGTGTAAACACTTCAGGCCAATTGCCTTGCCAACTGCCCTCACAATTGTCCCAAAATTCAGTTGTCTCCGGGAGTAGACTGATGACAACGAGCTGGGCCCAGCGAACCCCCCACCACTCGGAATTTCAGTTGTCGCGACAATTGGCGCCGTGTGAACGGATAGACCAATAGTGCTGTCTTGTTTTTTGCCAGTTCCCTAGTTCCCTTGTGTCAGTTGAGACATACAGGTGTGTTTTTTGTTTACGTCCGGTTATTCGTTATTAAAAATGGCACCAAAGTGGACTGATGAAATGAATTTAAAATTTTTTGAACTTTACAAAGAACACAGGAGTTTGTGGGACCAGCAAGACGACTTGTTCAAGGATAGAAACGCTATCTCTTCTTATTTAATTCCTCTTATAGCACATTGCAGGACTCACAATGTAAACACAAATCCAATTTATGTTTTGCAGAAAAATTTTGTTGAAATAATTTTGAAAAAGGCAAAAACAGAATCATCTTTTCCTCTAATTCAAGCTCTTAAAATACTTCCATTAAAATATATGTATATTTATAAAGTCTTAAAAAAAAATTATCTAAGAAGTGGCAATTTGGCTGCCAATGTAAATGAATACTGAAATCGGCTGAGAAATTCAGGTCACATTTTAGTTCCCCGACCAAACAATACATTTTTCACTCGGTCATTTCTTTTTGTAGACCCTAGGGTTTATAATAAATTACCAGCTGAAGTCAAAAGCTCTGTTTGTCAAAAAATGTTTAATAAAAGACTTTACAAATGGTTCTTAAGTCTTAATAGTATAGTTTTTTTGTTAAAATTGGAAACTTGAATTTATATTAGGTTTTATTCTATTTTATCTGGAAATATATTTTACCTCATTTTATTTTTAAGTGTAAAACGGTCTCTGCTTGTAATGTAGGCTAGTTGATGAAACAAAGAGATTTTTTTCAGTTATAAGTTAGGTTGATTTAACTGTCCAGTGAATGCTATCAGTTATTCAATTAAGCGATAAGGAACCTCTTACAGGCATAGCCTCTGAGGCCCTAATTATTTTCCAACAAATTAAAAATGTATATGTTAATATATGTATATGTAAAAACGAGGTGGCCCGTGCGCAAATTGCGCATTTTATGATTCTGTATGAGTGAAACTCACCTACAGTACATAAATGTTGATTATAAAGTGACAGAGATCTATTTTTGTTAACTATATGGCTTTTAAAATTCATCTGAAGATAATCAGCTGTTACATTACAATTCACATTAAAGAACTTGCAATAAAAGTTGGTTAACATTTTAAAGCGCCCTCTAGAAATAAATCAAAGGCGAGAGGGGCGAAGCCCGAAACAATATGACCTTTTTAATTACAATTCGTCACTGCGGTATATCCTAACCTTTAAAATGACACCTCAATCTTAAAAATCGGTTCAGTAGGTCGAGAGAAAAAGGGACGTAACAGACGAAACCCTTATAGAAATAAGAAGATAGATGTATATACTATTAATATTATGTATGAGCAAACTGTTTATTTTTATGTTGATGATTGGAAAATAAAAAAGATTCATTCATTTACTGATAAATTCCCGGCACAGATCATTAAACATTTCTTAACTGCCGTGGCAATAGTTGGCCCTGTGTAAACAGCTTCACGTTCAACTTGACTGTCCTCCGACAATTGTCTCCCACGTGATGACAATTGTCCAAAGACAATTGTCTCACCTACTGGCATCGTGTAAACCCAATGAACACGGCGCGGCGGGTCTCCTATGCTCTCCTACTCCGCCAGTGTCCAAGATTATTGGATAATTATTATCCTATTTTATGTAACATTGCACTACAAAATACAAATACACTTTAAACATGACGTTTCGGGAACTGAAATTTGTACCTTCAGGACAGATGACGTATACAGAAATAGTTTATGAGTATAATTTACTTGTGTTCCTTAGCGACGACATATTCGCTACGACATAGTAATAATATATTATTCAAATAAACTTTATCACCAAAGATAAATTTTCATAATCAGAAGTGCAGTGCAGAACCTGACTTTAGTGGTTTTGGTCATCAAACATAAATCAAAATGGCATGTTTGGAAATGGATATTTTAACCTTCCAAGTGGTGTGGCAATTATTAAATTAATGTCGCTTTTTAAAGTTCTACTTTATAACTAGAAACAATTTTACTGGGGTTGAGGATTTTTCTAAACTTATTTTTCGGCCAATATATTGTTAAATTTAAATTTTTTATCTAAATACCCTCTATCTTTACGCTCTATAGATACCCTTTATCTATAGATTTTTAGATAATTGGATCAAAATAATATGGAAACACATGTCCTAAAATGCTTTGTTAGGCGCCAGCTGACATTTTCTTTTTATAAATATCTGTTTCCTTAACGGATGGGTGTATTATGTTTATATTAGGCATGAACCTTATCACACCAATGATCAGGCCGGTATTACACTATCATAGTTCTATGAAATAAATCTAATATCGTTGGTAAAAAAATATTACAATAATAAGAAAATAATAAGATATCTTAATATAATAAGATGACATCTTAAAATAATAAGAATAAAACAAACAATTAGTTTAATTTTGTTATTGTGATTTGTCTACTAATATAACCTTAATTTGCATGAATTAGTCTATATTCACATCTAACAACTACAATTGGGATAATTTCACTCCTTTCCTACGCGAAGTGTCATTGATCTCTAGCTGTCAGTTCCTCGTTAAACCTCCCCTCTCGGGACGGGCGGGGTACGACAACATGTCGTCGCCCGCCTCAAGCGGCAGCGACGACATGTTGTCGTACCCCCGCAGAGCAGGTATGGTGCGGCCGCAGGTAAAATTGGCCACGACGACATGTTGTCGCTTTACCGAACCTGACACAGTACTGCACACTGTACTGTACGGCACATCTGGGCGGCTGGGCGACCCCGGTGCGGGCGTTACGACAACGAGCGGCGAATGGAGCCCCGGGTGACGCTCAGCCCGCCACTACACCTCAGGGACTGGCCGAGGGCCGTGGTTATAGAAACTACTCTCAATAGCTAATTTAAATCTTGCAGTCCTACTAAGGCTTTCAAGACTTTTTGAGTTATAATGATTTAAGCAAATTAATTTGTTTAAAGTGGTGTTAAGTTGTTCATGAAAAAATTAAAAGATCAGACATTACGATTCTGCCACAAGGGCTAAGAACACTCTTAGGAAAATTTGTCCTGTTTAATTTCGAAACAGTTTTAAATTTTATTTAAACATTTTTCCTGAGGCAGATGCTCCAACATTGGGCTCTAGAACCCAATACCATGTTTCAAAACTTAACCGCTTTTAGTTAATCTAATTGATATAGTTGACTTTCACAAACCAAACTTCTTCTGTTACTAAGAGATTCGACCCAAAGCGAGTCACAGGATTCCTTGCAGACTTTACTCGTATTTCGGTCACCAGTCCGCGCCACCCTAGGTCAGTGGGGAACGTTCGCTGTTTAGTGCGGGGGCGCGGCCGTGGCAGGTAGCTGGGGTAATGTATGGAATGTCGCCCCCACACCGGCCATGCCGTAGCGGGGGGGGGGGGGGGGGGAGGGAGGGGAGTACATCTGCAGCTCTTGCAATTATACCCTCCCAGCTGGACACCGCGTCGTGGGACAGTGACGGATACGCACGGAGAGCAAAAAACCGGGGGAGGGTCGGGGCGAACCCTGCCAAATACGACTGTAGTGCTCAACAGCTCCCACAAATACTTTAAAAATATTGTTTTTAAATATTGGTTAGTAAATTTGAAACATTCAAACATTTGATAGACGCCCCATAAAAAAAATCTGTCATCGTCGGAGATACGGGGCTGCATTTTGTAAAGATCAGCCACTTTATTATAATTTACAGCTTGAGTGGAAATCCTTTTACTCTAATACGAGTAAGGTACTTATAATTTGTATGTATGCACACGGATCTCAAAAACGACTCGAACGACTTTCTTCAAACTTTGCAGATACAGTAACTTAGTTCTGGGATAAACATAATATAAATATAGGTTTGTATGCCAGGAAAGTCTTATTTTTTTATAACATTTAGTTGAAAATTAGAAAATTTTAACATTGGTCTTATGGAGTTAAAAATCAAAACAAAGATATAATGAAAACAGCTGACTCAACTGTCAAAAGGCACACCACGTGTTCCAGTATAAATGTGTGTGTTTATCATGGCATAGTCAGCTACTGTACTAAATTATTAAATAGTACTCCTGTATAATAAAAATAATTTATGATTTTTAAATTCGTACCTCATACTGATTATGAATGTTTAGATAAAAGTCATGTAATAATATAAAACAACTACAATCAATTCGTAGAATAGCATTGCAATTTAAAAACAAAACCATTAGTAAGAAATATGACAACAGCTGTTAACTAAATTATTAGAATCCACGTGTTATAGAATCAACATGAGTTTTATTAAATATATACCAGAGTGCAGCACCCCGATTTTATAAAGAAATAAGCCTTTTTGTACTGAGCATTATAGCGCCCTGTCTGTAACTGACATTACAATAAAGAATATCCTGTTTGAGTATACCGAGCAAATGCTCAGCCCCCAGGTACTTATTATTAAATACGTACACTTCGGATTTACGATGCTCCTTCAGGTTTGCAAGCTGCGAAGAATACTATAATGTTAAGAGCTAACTGGTTCGAAAATCATTTCGAAATTGAGAATTGCCAAACATATCGCGATATCGAATTTAATGTGGACAATTGTATATGTACACTTCATTTTTTACACAAATAGACCTAGATAAAAGAGTTACTGTAAAATAATTCTAGGGTTACCTTGAAAAGCAAGGAGCATAGCAATAATAGTTTGTAAATCAACTGTATTAGTACATAGCATAGGCTACAATGTTAATGGTAGTTCATTAGGGTTTTTTACAAATAAAAAAGTATCATTTTGTCCAAAAATCATGTCAGATGATAACGTTACTAACTAATCTGCTTGAAGGCTACACATTTCTCATATACGGTAACGTTTTTCTCCTCCTTACTTTCCCTTAACATTTGAAGCCCTCAATAGTCGGTATAGGGCGGTGGCCGATTTCGCACGGCAGAGTTTCTTTTACGCATTCAATGCGACTTTTCTTTCGCCATACAAAGGTTCACCCTTACACCGTTTGACATGGAAACAATAATGCATTGCAACAAAGGCCATCGGTGCCGAACTGCGGGGGCTGCTGTAATGGAAGCTTTCTGTGGACCACCTTGGAACTAACTACGCACTATCGTCGTCGTTAGGGTCTCTACTTATTGATCTTCAGACTGTTAAAAAACTATGCTGTGGTTTGGGGGCAACAAAACTAATTCCGTTATCAACTAAAATTCCTAAAAAAATTAGACATACGTAAAAAAAAAAACTAATTACTTTGCGTAATTATTTTTATTTTGTAAAATACATTAATGTTGGACCAAAAAGCCGGTAATCTAAATATTATAGGTTTTTGTTCATTTCATTAACTTATCAAAGCACGACAAACTCGTGAGGATAAATCAAATATTCACTATGTAATTTTAAGTAGTTAAAACATTCACTTTTTAAGCAAAGGTTTTTTTGCGTCTAACATTTAAAAACATAACTGTGTGCACGATTAATTGTAATTGATAACTGAATGCGTGCGGCATTAAGGGGGCCGTTCGGCAAAACGAAATGGGCTCGTCGAAATGTCGGTAATTTTGTAGGAAGATTGCCTGAGTTACCGACGCCCGAGCCAAGATATCGGAAGGCACAAAAAATGGAAAATCAGGAGCGGCCGTTGCGTCCCTGGTCTCCCCTTCCCCAAACCGACCCCGAAAGATTTCTAATGAATGACTTTGACCACACGCCAGCACAACAGAGCGGCCGGCACAGACCCGGTTTTCGGGGTTGTAAAAATTATCTCGCTTCACTGGCACGGTCTGTCCCGCACCGGGGGAGGCTCGACAGCCGTGCTGCGGGTATGAGAAGTTCAACACGCGACTCTGAGTGACGGATTGCACGGTTATGTTTATTTTTGGATCAGTCAGAGTTTCCATAACATCCATAATATACTGTCGCTAAAAAAAAAATTACACTACCATAATCACTTTATTTAGTATAGGGCATTTTCTTTTTAATGTTTTAAATAATTTCAAAACAAACTTTTATAGTTTTAATTTTAGATATCATTTTAAAACAAACTGTCATAGTTTAAATTTCAGAAGTCCAAATTGTCTGTAACCTAAAAATTATTATTTCAATTTACGATTTTTTTAAATAACGTACATTTAAATATTTTAATTAATTATAAAGTAGTATTCAAATTATAAATAAAATAATTCTTACAAGGATTTAACGTAACAAGGCAAATTTTAAAATATTTATAATTTATTTACATACAAAATAAAAAAGCAAATTAATTGTATAGCCTACAAAATTAACACATAGTCAAATACAAAAGTAACATATACAAAATGAGACTAATTTACAAAAATGATTTCAATTTTCAATTCGCTAATAAAATAGCAATTTAATGACGTAAAACAATAAATACAAATTTTAAAAAAACTTCCCTGCATAATTATAATACAGAAACGTAAATAGAAACAAATTGTAACTTTTTGATTAGCATTGTACGCGTGGTGCTGTTATTCAGTACTTGATTAAATTAAATTCAAGATTTGATGAGAACAGGATTTGATTGAAATCAACTAAAATAAGCTTCCCTACAAAGTTGTTCAGACAGATAGACTACGCAAATAAAAAAAACTATACAATACGAAAATAATAAAATACATAAATACAGTGAGGTAAATTCACATAGGCTATACATTTCCAATTTGGAAGATGAATTTGATCTCTGATAGGGAAATTTCTTGAGCAAAATTGTGAGCATTCTACAAATCGTAGGAAGATAAGAGGGGTCTCAAATTAAAGGTCTCGGTACAAACGATCTTTTGGTACAAAAGGCCTTGCACGAGGGAAAATTATCGTGATGTCCGTAATGTTACCAGGAAATGAGGAATAACGTTAAACGTCCTCCATAAGAATAGCATGGGGAATCGAAATCCTCTGCTTTGTGTACATTAGAACATATGTTTTGGTTTATTTTAAAAAGAAAGCCGGGTGGAATACAATGAGTGAAGATGATCTTATCTATACTTATTTAATACGCTAAGGGTATTTTTGTCTTGAGAACTCCTCCTACAATTTTTAACCGATTTTCAAGTTTTTGGTGTCGTTGGATATTACTTGGTCTGTAGTTGTTTCCGCCAAAAATGAGAATCGGACTGAAAATAAAAGCGCTATCCAACATTGAAATCTTAAAATTTCCCATTTAAATAACATTGGGGACTGAATAAAGCATTTGAAACATCTGTTAATAATCAGCTGCAAATACGTGTAGTTATTGGCGATTAAAGATATTCACATTATTGGATTGGTCGGATGTCATTGATTTAGAGCTAAAGTAACATTTGTACTGTATTTAAATAAATTGCTCGATTTCGAGCAACACGTATACTAGTATTATACTAATCACCTAAGGTGGCAATACTTTAATCCTAGATTAAAGGCCTAGCAATACTTTATAGGCCTAGATGCAAATAAATGGAAAAATAGAATTTGATCTTGAAACGGGTACAATGAGCGATGAGTTATGGTTCAAGAAAAGGGTTTTTTGTTTGCATTAAAGTATGTGTTTAGTTTGATAAAAAAAAAGAATAAACTAAACCCATAGAATAAAAATTAAATTATTATTATTTCAAACGTATAGTGTGGCAGCCAACAAAGTGTTGGTGTTCTGAAAAATTGCACTATAGACAGTTTTTTTAAGCTGATCCTTCTAGGGAGAGATGGTGGTAGGGGTTTGTTTATCCTTGCTATTTTCCCATTGGCTGAAGCGCTTTGGTTTTTTTGTTGTTTTTGTTTTATTTCACTGTTGCATACCAGCTGGTTAATTTTACATCACAACATATTGTGTATCAGTTTTACAATATTATTGGTAGCAGTTGTTTTTTATCAGTTTATTTTAGAACTGTTACTTTTCAACAAGGAATAGGTTTGGCTTAAAAATATAACAGCTGACTAGGAGTTACTGAAAGACATTATAACTTATTTAAAACGTTATTTGAGGAAATCTGATACTCGAACATGTTTGTCACGAGTTTAAATGTTTTGTTTATAGTTTAAATCCCTCCCCCATGCACCCCAATATTCTCGTGAAGGATCAGGTTTAAAAAAACGGACTATATACTATTTTGTGTTTTACTAATTGTAGAATGATAGGATCGATAGAGTTTCAATTAAAGACGTTTGCTCCAAAGACTAGGGAAAACAAAAAAAAAATGCCCAAAATCTTCCAAATAAATGAGAAAGAACGGGGAAATTGCTCCATAAAATTTACATGGATTAAAACAATTTTACTTTTTTACGAAAATAAGTTACGTGTATCTATTAGGAGAGCCGAATTTTGTATAGTGAATGAAGACACTGTACTTTAAGGAGAGTGTTCAAATTTAATTTTGAGACTTTAAAAATTAAAACAGGAGGGAAAATACTATTTAAGCTCATAGACATACAAGGTAATCAAACAGTTGAATATGGTGTATGAACACTATTTAAAGTGTATTTATCCTGAAATGGGTGCTGAGCATCCGTCACGATTTTTAATCATTGTCCCTTTTCTAAAATTGGGAAATACTCTATAAAATTTATAGGGATTAAAAAAATTTACTTTGTTTTCACGCAAATAAGTTACGTGTAGGCTATTTATTAGGAGAGCCGAAAATTGTACAGTGAGTGAAGACAGTCTACTATAACGGAGTGTGTTATCATTTTGTGACTCTAAAAAATAAAACAGGAGGTAAAATACTATTTCAACTAATGGAAAAACCAAATACAGAAATCAAATGGTTAAAAAAAGAATTGTGTATGATGCACACTATTGAAAGTATGCTACTGTATTTATTCTGAAATGGGTGCTGAGCATCCGCACGGTTTTTAATAATTGCCCCTTTTCTACATTATGTTAATTTTTGTCTTAGCTCAAGGATTATTATTTATTAAAAAGTCCATTTTTAGAATCGATATAGGTTTTAACCATAGACAAAATTAAGCATTCATTCGCGGTATCATGACTCTCGAGATTGTAAAGAGTACTTTGGAAGCGGATGACTGCCTTTGGTCATTGTGCTATTATTTAATGATCCTGAATAATGAAACGGCTGCTATTTGTCAGTAACAAAGACACCTCATCTGATCCATCACAACCATCACACTCACCCTTCAGTCATACTCACCTTAAAATACGCACCACAGAGTGCGTCGGCGTTTCAAATAAGTATCAAATTCTTTGCAAACAGTATTGCTAAAATATTATCGATAAAAACAAATCTTCTGACAGCTTTCTTTGTAAAGCATTTTCTTGGTAATCCACTAAGATCTAAATTATTATAGTTAGGGGCTTTTGCCCCTATTAGCCACTAGTATATCATAGTTCTATAACATAGGCCTATTACCATATTTATGCGATCAAAAATATTACAGTGTAATGGATCAAATATTATAATAATAACCTATGAACTGCTACAGAACGCATTTTCATATTGATTTTACAAACAAAATTAAAATACCAGTTGTAATCATTAAACTCTATAATAATAAAAACAACCAAACAGTTTTTTTTTTCAATTTATTACAATAATGGAAAAAATTCTAATAGAGGGTATTTTACAAACACTTATGTCATTATTTTACTAACGGTTATAATAATATTTTGTTTCTATCATAGTTAATATAATAGATGTGATAATAGAAATATGTTGCATATAGTACTATGATACTGTAATACGGGACTTAATCAAATGGGGAAATTGCGAACTTTGAGGGCTTTCAAGGCCCTTCCTTTCGTATTGCTATTTACCAACAACAACTTCACGCTGAGCTATGCATCGGCCGCACGTATGAGAAGTGAGAACGACTGGCCGGAGCGGCGGTGTGCTGTGCGTGGCCGGCCGCCAGCCACAATGGCTAGGAGATCGAAGACAGATCGATGGCATGGACGGTTGGGTTTGTTTATAACTTGAAAACTACTTTTGCTTGAAGATATTTGTAAGATGGATAGTATAAAGGAAACAGAAAAATTAAACAGGACTGGTAGTAGTTTCCTTCACGTAGTTCGTTGTCGCGCCGCTAGGTTCACCCGAAACAGTGGCCTTTTTCCCGCGCGAGGGCAAAACATGCAATCGTATTTCCCGTCTTCGGTTAGTGTTTACCGACCAAAATATTTTATTTTACGATTTAGTTGAAGTTAAAGAGTGGTTCTAGTGGAAGGCTACCTGCTTTTTCAATAATTGGTGATATTATTACGTGAAAATGTATGTCAAAGTTAGTGAATTTCAGTTTCAAATAAAAGTTATTATAAAATTTTTTTTAGAAAAAAACAGGTATACTTCCACTAGAACCACTCTTTGACTACCATATAAAACAAACAGCTTAAGTCTAGGATGAACAGTTCCAACCGAAGGCTGGAAATACGATTGCATGTTTTCGGGTAGATTTTCGGTGCCGAACGGCCCCCTTAAGGGGGCGGTCTACCCCAGCCAAAACAACAACAATGCCGAATGCAGCCTCGCGGCCGTAGCGCTAGGCGAGTTTGATGGCTGCAGAGGTTTACGGGGATCGTGTTTTAAAATTAACCAATTAAGATAGAGATTGGCTGTTAACTTTTTCTAAAAGTAGAAAAAATTATCTAGTCGGCTATCTTTTTAGAATTTTTAAATAAAATTTCTAATTTCAGTAATAATTGTCTAAAATCATCTGTTTTTAGTTTTGTAAATGCAGAGGTTTACGGGGATCGTGTTTTAAAACTAACCGCTTAAGATAGAGATTGCCTGTTAACTTTTTTTTAAAGTAGTAAAAAGGATCTAGTCGGCTATCTTTTTAGAATTCTAAAATAAAATTTCTAATTTCAGCTATAACTGTCTAAAATCATCTGTTTTTATAGATTTTTAACTGAAATTTTCTATTGGTTTTAATGAACTAATTACAAAAGTGTAACAGAGGAAAATTAGTACCGTTATTCTTCTTTAATATGACACCTTATTTATAGCTCTAGGCTTCATTTGGCAAAAGATAACACGATTATAAAAACCCCTTGCATTTGGGTGCGCGCCAGGGGTAGACCGCCCCCTTAACAATGAATTCCGAACACTATATGTTTGTTCTTTTAGCAAACAAATTAACTTAGCCTAGATGTTAAAAAAATTACTCAATTTTATTATTTCATCGCAAGAAAAATCCTTGGGTCACCAAAATTTTGTTAGACACAAAAATCTTTTTTACTAGTATACTTTTGAGTTGTTATTCTTAAAAACGAGCCCCAATCAATGCACCCTAGAAGAAATGGTGTGAAAAAGTAAAATCGAACATCTTAAAAGTGAAATAACATAATATTAATGAAAAAAATATAACTAAATATACGGACGATACAATTATTCACAATACACAACAAATGAAATAATTCAACGCATCCATGCAACAACAATCATCATGTCAACGCAACCTATCGAGGAGTTAGAGAACTAAAGATACCAATAATGGACACAAGTGCTTTCTAGCGGCGAGGCCAAGAAGCTGTAACAGAAACATGGCGCGCTCTAGCGAAGAAATAAGGAACTAATAGAAGGCCTTATCAGAGAGAGTACACCAATGTCAGTTGTCAATTAATTTCCTCATTCAACGTACACAAACGACGAGAGAATCGAACCGGCGGCGTATAGTTACCGGTGATAAAATACTTAAAACACCGGTCTGGTGGTGTAGATGTACACACCGATATTACAATAAATGCCATTCAAGACCATTTAGAATAAACAGTTTGTTCAGTTTCCGACTTCGCATATTGTCACTGTCACTAAATCAGTCATCGTAACGGGGGGTGATGTTGTTCGCGTCCGCAGCATTCCATTAAAGTTGCACGTACTCCCCGGGTGGTGCTAAACGAACAACAACTTTGGCAGCTGAACTGTCACACACAGTGATCTCTCAGCTATGCCAGCTGCCAGACAAAATCCAAACGGCCCTTTCCAGGGCCAATTTAGAAATTTAGGCTGTGTTTTAAATGTTTGTCATTTTAACGTAGAGGGTCTGAGCAAATCTAAAAGTGACTGCCTCAGCAAGGTGTTGCTTGAAAATGAGGTCGATGTCCTCGCTTTGCAAGAAACACACGCAGAAGACTTAGAAAACAGTGCGAGGGGCAACATCCCAGGATATAGGCTGGTGGAGGAAATAGGTCACAGGGTCTACGGAGTGGCGACGTACGTTAGACACGACATAGACGACGTATCAGTCTCCCACAAAAGTTGTGATAACAACATATTTGTTGTTGCTGTTAAGGTGTCTGCGACTACTATTGTAAATGTCTACAAACCACCGAACACCCAGTGGTCAGACACAGTTCTCCCAACTTTTGAACATCCTGTGGTATATGTAGGTGACTTCAACAGTCATCATACCCAGTGGGGATACTCGTCCGATGATGACAACGGCACTCGTCTTTCAAGCTGGGCTGAAAATAACAACCTTTTCTTGGTATATAATGCCAAGGACCCACACACCTTCCATTCAGCCCGATGGCGGCGTGGGTACTCTCCAGACTTGTGCTTTTGCTCCCGTGAACCATCAGCAACACCCGTGCCTACTTCCAAGATGGTCCTAGGTGCATTCCCCCACTCTCAGCACAGGCCTGTAATAATATCAGTGGGTATGCAAATTCCACTAGTGAGATCTTTTCCTCGGCCTAGATGGAACTTTAATAAAGCTGAGTGGGAGGCCTTCTCATCAAGGCTTGATAGCGGCATCAGGTTCATCCCCTCTAAAATAAAAAACTATGATCGGTTCACACGTCTTGCCCTGTCTTCCGCTAAGGCGACAATCCCAAGAGGTTTTAGAAAAGAATACATACCAGGATGGAGCAGAGAGTGCGAAGATCTTTACAGTGAGTTTACAGACACTGCTGACAGAGATGTAGCTGACCAACTCCTTAACTCTCTCGACAACTCCAGGAGAGAGAAGTGGGTGAAAACTGTCGAGAACCTGAACTTCACCAAAAGTAGTCGGAAAGCTTGGTCTCTGCTCAGGAAACTCTCCACTGGTAAATCAAGTGAAAAACACGATGCCTCTCAGCCTAGCCCTCATGAAATTGCAAAACGCCTCTCCGTACTTTCAAAACCTGTGCGTTCGCCTGCAGACAGAAAAATTAATTTCAGGCTTAATGAAATAAAGGAGAGTCGGCAAGCACCCTTGGAAGTCTCTAGACCCTTCACTTACGACGAGCTGGAAGTGGCGATTGATGCGATGCCAATTGGCAAAGCAGCAGGCTTGGATGACATTTTCCCGGAGTTTATAAAACACTCGGGTAACAAGGCTAGACAGTGGCTTCTTGAAGTATTTAACACCACTCTGAAAACCGGCGACATGCCTGGGATACTTAGAAAATCCAAAATCATAGCTATCCTGAAGCCCGGAAAAGATCCAAAACTGCCTGAAAGTTATCGGCCAATAGCTCTTTTAAGTGTTTGTTATAAGCTGCTAGAGAGGTTGATTTATAACAGAATCCTCCCTATTCTCAATGCCAGCATCCCTGTTGAACAAGCTGGATTTAGGCCTGGTCGCAACTGCTGCGACCAGGTTCTGGCTCTGACTTCTTTCATTGAGGATGGGTTTGAGCGAAGACTGAAAACCTCTGTGGCTTTTTTAGATCTGACAGCAGCATATGACACAGTCTGGAGAAAAGGCCTCCTAGTTAAATTTTACGACCTTATTCCTTGCCCTTTCTTGTTGCGTCTCCTCAACTCAATGCTCTCCAATAGGATGATAAAAGTATATCTGGGACGCAGAGAAAGTACGTTTAGGCAACTAAAGGATGGCCTGCCACAAGGGTCAGTGCTCGCCCCTCTGCTCTTTAATGTGTATACTGCCGACATTCCTGTAACTCGGTCCTTGAAGTTTATATATGCAGACGATATTGCATTGGCATATCAACACCAGCATTTTAGACAAGCAGAGGAAACACTAACAAATGACCTCACGACCCTCGGTGAATACTTTGAAGCCTGGAAGCTAAATCCAAACCCAACAAAAACTGAGGTTGCTTGCTTCCACTTGAATAATAGACTGGCCAACCAAAAACTTAAAATCGTATTCAACGGTGTTGAGCTAAAACATAATGACCACCCACAGTATCTGGGAGTCACTTTAGATCGGTCTCTCACGTTTAAAAGCCACTTACAAAAAACGGCAGCTAAGGTGAGAACCAGGACTAACATTGTCCATCACCTTGCTGGCTCCACATGGGGAGCTAACGCACAAGTTCTGCGAACCACTGCTCTGTCACTGGTATATTCAACTGCTGAGTACTGTGCTCCCATGTGGTTAAATAGTGTGCACGTTAGAGAGATCGACGTCCAGCTAAACAGGACCATGAGAGCTATTAGTGGTACCCTCATGGCAACCCCTGTACCCTGGCTCCCCGTGCTGTGTAATATCGCTCCTCCTGAAATAAGACGAAGGGATGCACTCATTAGGGAATACACAAAGATCTTATCTGCTCCACAGCTGCCCATACATGATTACTTACCCCAGAATGCGGGTCGATTGAGGTCCCGAAAACCACCGCTACGAACAGCCTCCCAGTTGATGGACACGAACTTCACCATCCATACAAACTGGACTTCCTCCTGGGACGCTTTTCAAGGTCGTAATCACTTCTTGATAGCTGACCCGACCGTAGCGGTAGGTGGTATGAATCTTCCTCGGAAGCAGTGGACTATACTCAATCGTTTCCGCACTGGCGTGGGAAGATGTAATTATTGGAAGTACAAATGGGGAATGACACAAGACCAGTCATGCGACTGCGGAGCAGAGTATCAAACTATGGAACACATAGTCGAAGAGTGCCCACTGAGTGCCTTCCCCGAAGGATTGGCCGGTCTGCATAGCTCAAGTGAAGCTGGGCTGCAATGGCTGAGCGCCCTGGATTTAGCTCTATAAAGAGAGATCTGATTTTTATTTTAGTGTTTAGATTTTTATTTATACTGACTCAGGTGCTCTGCACCGCAGAATTTATTTTATTATTCTTAAACCATGGTGGCTGGCTGAATGAGCCATACGATATATATATAGTCATCGTAACGATGAAGATATGAGATATTTTGATTTTGCATAGACGTACAAATTCGATAATTCAACTACTGTATTATGAATTGGGATTGGGACTGAAACGAGTAGAGTAGATAGGGCCTAAATATTTCATATATACTGTTTAATAGTGGGCCTATTCTATTGACAGTACTTTCAAGAACAGCATGATGGTGGCAATAATTTCAAATATTTAATACTTAAATCCTAGAGAACTAGAGGAAGAATGAATTTTTTTAAAGTCTCAACAACAAAACTAACAAGAGTAAATATCTAAGATGCAGATGAGCATAAAAAATGTCGTAAATGATTTTTATGCTATAAATAACTCCCATTTTAGCGAATTTTCCTATAGGGAATCACTTATCACTTTACGCTGTTACGGTAGTAGTCACGGTAAGACCATAGCCCGGGACCATGTTAATTTTTTTATTTGAGGTCCTTAGAAGCCAAGAAACCGTTCGTTCAAAATTCATATATATATATATATATATATATATATATATATATATATATATATATATATATATATATATATATATATATATGTGTGTGTGTGCGATTACACGATAATTTAAAAAAAAACTCCAATTTGGTATGGAGGTGTAGGTAGGGCGTTCAGTGTGCAAACCAGGGTGATCGGACCATGGGAACGGTGTTGTATCGGGTTTCAAAATGGGAAAAAATGGGTTTTTGGTAATTTTTGAGCAAAATTAAAAAAAAAAAACTCCATTTTAACTTAAATTGTTTAAAAGAGCTCTAAAAAAACAAAAAAACAATTTAGTATGTTGAATTTTTTAACCTACCCTTACTAGTTATGGAGAAAATTAAAAAAAAAAAACTTTTCCCATGTAATTCTTATGGGAAAAATACAAACCTCTCCATCTCACCTAGATTTATTGTTGTAACTTAATAAAATTTGGTATGTACCTTGAAGGGGCAGGTATTAATTTAGTTTATTTGCTTACAACGCTCATATGGCGGCAAATCTACGTACTCATTCCCCATGGGGGTTTTATAGGAAAGATGAAAAAATTAAAATATCTTTAGACAGTTTGGTATTTACTTTTAATAAGTGGTACTTAACGTGTACAAAAACCTAAATGCAGCCAACCAACTTACAACCCCATACAATGTTTATGGTTAAAATGGTTAAAATCACCACATTTTACTGAAAATTTGCTTAGTATGCAGGTCTGCTGCGACGGGGGTATATTTTTATATTGATTACTAGCATGTGGCTCAACGGGGACTCCACCTAAATGTCCCCTAGTTGGTTCCCCCTAGTTCATTAGAGTCTCAAGCATTAACAAAATTCAGATCAAAGATTAAATTTGGTCTCAGGCCTAAGAGGCTAGAGATACACTAAAATGTTTAATGTTTAAAATTGGTAGTTAGTTTAAAACAAATTTCTTAAAAGGCCCAGTTTCTTAAGCTGCGTCCGCACTGGTTGAACTTTCGTGGCGAACTTGTTCGGCGAACACAAAAAATTAACAAACATTCTTGACAAACAATTACCAGCCATATATAATTTACATTCCAAAAGAAAAGCGACGAACAAACAAAATTTTGGAAGAACTTTGTTCAGCGAACATGTTTGCCCAGGGCAGATGCCGCTTTAAATATTACCACCCATATGAAAGTTAAAGCTCAGAGAAGGAAAACAATAATAAAAAATAATATAGTAATTTTAACACAAGAACAATAAAAAATTCCATTACAAAAGAAATAAATAAAACTTTAGATTGGGGATACCCTTAAAGATCCCTACAATTCGCAAGAAGAACCGTCGGGGATGGGGTGGGGTCTAAAACATTTTGCAACAAATTTCTCTAATTCGCTTATGGTTTCTAAAGTTTCAAGAGTTACAGTTTACGAACAACAGTTCAAATCATTAAATTTGACCTTGAGAGTTGGCTTCAGATTCATCAAAATGTTTCAGAACTCCAAAACAATGTGGACAATGTGGTTTGGTTTAAGATATGTTTACTAAAAGACATAATATATTCCTCTGTTATTAACAGATTGTTCGAGCTTAAAGTTAAAAAAAATCACTAAAAAAGCAAGTAAGCCAAACAACAATAAATCAAGCGTACTTCCTTATGAAAATGAACACCACCAAAAGCCCGACTTAGTGGGGATTGCTATTGCCTTATCTTTGCATAGGTACCGGTGATAGCCTACTCCCAACCTCCCTCCAAAGTCATTCAATATTTTAAATGCATGGTTTGGTGTCTGAATCAACAAATTTGCACTGTGGTCAACAGTTAAACGTTCAAATTTATATAAACTACAAAAGGCAACAATTTTGTGTAGCCATGAATATATGATGAGTAGAGTCAACTTGAATACAACTATTGAATAAAAGAGAATTAACATCTGCTGAAATGCTACCCATAACATTAGAAGGCTGATAGGAGGTGACCGGCAACAAGAGAAAACGCTACACAGACATTGACCATCTGCGGTTTCCCTCGTCCCTAAAACAGCTTTCTGATCGTGCACTAAAATATATTACTTCTACAATATGAGAAAAGTAATGGTTGATCCACTCTGCAATTTCCAAGTCAACCTAGAATTTCTATCCACCTATCTAATATATTTTCTATAGTATAATAAACAGGCCTACATGATAAGATCCATGGCTGGTGAATGGCTAGAAATAACAATTCTTTTCACTACCTACCTGTAAACTAGAAGTACGGGGCCGTCCATAAATTACGTCATCGCTTTTTGGCCATTTTTGGACCCTAAAATCATCCTACCATCATAATTTGTCTTACCCCCCCCCCCCTCTCGGAAAAATGATGTCATTTTTAACACACCTCTGTTTAAGTAAAAATAATGCTTTTTAAACGCTACATGATAAAAAAAATTGGTCAAAAAATTGACCAACCAAATTTGAATTTACCTTCAGAAATAAAGCGAAAATAACTTTCTCAATGGAAAAATAAACTATGAAACAACGCCTGAAAATAGTCTAATTTATTTTATTTTATAGATAATCTATTCTAATTCACATCGGACTCCAGGGCTACGCCCCACAGGCTTTAAAAGTTCTAATGTTAATCTTATGGAGAAAAGAGAATTGAATGAATCATTAGACAGCTGTTGTAAAAACAACTGCTAGAAAATTAGGAAGAACAGATGTTTTAGTTCTAAAGTGTTTTTAAGCTTCTTGGGTCCAGGTCAACTGAAATTTTGATCGAATTTCGATCAGGAGGCGATCTCTAGTATATATATTATATATATAATACGTGATGCCCTTTTTTTGTTAACACTACTCCTCCCTTATTTCTGGACCAATTTTAAAGTTTGAGGTGTCAAAAGAATGGTCTCAGTTCGTAGTTTTGCAGTAAGGTTTTAGATTTTTGATATTTTAATTCTGAAGCTCACGGGAAGCCCTTAAAGTTCATTATTTTTGTCCATAAGATTAACATGGGGAACAATTTATATTGAATTGCTAAATAAAACAGCTGTTGGTAGTTAAACAAACAAACACATATGTTAAAAGCTGAATAGAAGCAAATTGAACTGGTACTGAAATATCAACAAAATTTCATACTTTAATACGAGGAGTGTCTAATCTGAGTTTTAACCTTTTCTCAAGATGTAGCTGGTAGATTTTGCTTGAAAGTTTTACTAACGCGTATTTGGGCACAAAAATAAATTTTGTAACTTAACCCTAGAAAAATTCATTTTTGTTTACGAAAACAGTTTTGGAAATTTAAATTTTTGACATGGGTCTTATTGGTCGTTTGACTGGTATTGAAACAATAATGAAAGGTAACAAATATTAAAATAGAACACTAAATTTGTGTGCATGGGTTTTAAACTGCTGTAAACTAAAAGGAAAATGGATAGTTGGTTGTAAGTGTAATAACCTTTTTATTTACTATTATAGTATAAACATGTTTTAAGCAGAACGCTACACATATTATTCATTACACATAAAATTCATACTATAGAAACCAATAACACAAACATGGATCTCAGAAAAACTAATAAAATTTCAGCCATTTATCATAGAACATCATTTTATGAAAATCATATTAAATATAACTATACCAAAATTTACAATAACCTTCCTACTGAAATTAAGAATATGAATTCAGACACAAACACATTTAAGAAGAAATGAAGAACATATATTATTGATAAGAGCATTTATT
Organism: Neoaliturus tenellus; assembly: GCA_030545055.2. Classification (NCBI taxonomy): domain Eukaryota; kingdom Metazoa; phylum Arthropoda; class Insecta; order Hemiptera; family Cicadellidae; genus Neoaliturus; species Neoaliturus tenellus. Next base: position 57,348,312 of record CM061536.1, on the reverse strand, counting down.
CAATGGAATACTTTTACAATATAAAATAAGAAATTATGAATTTTAAATTAATTTATGTATTATATAGGTATAAGTTTATGATGTATAGGCTAATGCAATTTCTTAATTGCTAGCCGAATAAATGTTGATTGATTGATTAAAAAACCTATGTAAAAGACATTTAAAAGTTTTTTACCTCCAGTATAGAAAACAAGCTTATTAAAAAAATGGTTTTTATAAAGAGAAATTTTAACCAAAATAAAAATGCCACTAAAAACAAAATGGACCACACCAACAAGATGTAGATTCTCTTAATTTTTGTTATTTCTTTATTTAAATTTTATAATGTCATGGAAAGTTAAGTTAAAGAGGATTTAGTCATAAATAGTAATGTGGACTCATTCCCTATGTAATTGACTACCACATACAGTAGTACTACAAAAACAGCCGCAGTGAGTGCTGCATAACTCATACTGGACCGGGGAGTAATGGAATGTTGATTTTTATTCTGTTGTCATTTACGTTTTATATTTGATGAACTATGTGGACCCAACATCTGTGAATTTATTTTAAATTTTATAGGAGGGTTTAGACAAAGGCCCTAAGGCATATCGGCAAAATAACAACTACGTAATCTTAGCTAATTCAGACATAAAAGAACGAGCATCACATCTTAACACTATCACATTGGGAAGTTGGAAAATCGGTAATGAAGATCGATCGATGAAACACCAATAATGTTCTATCTGATTTTGACTATAATGAAATTTTTTTCAAAGTATTACCATGGAGCAGAGTTTGATCACCAGGTAGGCTACCCTAATAAATGCAGCGCATTGGCCTGCACAGGCCCCCTAGTTATTTTATAATAGTTGAATTGTATTAGAATTTATCATTGTTTTACTGTTACCATTTGGGTAATTATGCAGTTTAGGTGACACCTCTTAAAAATTGAATTTTTTTGTGTAAAATTATCCCAAATTACCCCCTAATTTTGAAAATGATAATTTTTTTCCGCGGAAAAAGTCGGAAAATGCCGGAAAATCGGAAAAACCGGAAAAACATTTTTTTAGTAAAATGGGGTAAGTGGGTATTCAAAATGACCGGAAAATCGAGCTAAACACAATCGTTCAAGAAATATCAAAATCCGTCCATAAATAACGAAGTTATCGCCGGAAAAGCGGTGGAAATTCGGAAACTGGTTAGTGACAATTTTATTCAAAAATACGTCAAGTGGGTACTCAAATTAACTGGGATGTTAAGCTGATCACAAATATGTAAAATTTATTTCGATCCGATTTTAAATAAACCGGAAATTGCAGGAAAAGTGTTGGAAAAGCCATCAGATTAACTATTTTTTTTTTTATGCAGTACTTAAAGTATGCCATGTGGGTACTCAAATGACGCAGAATTTCATGTAGAATACGAACATGTATATATTACTTGAATACAACAATTTAGTAGGGAATAAAGAAAAAAAAAAACATTTTGAAATCAAATAAAACTACCCTGAAACTCATATGCTTCAAACTTAGCGAACTAACTTTAACAGTGGTTATTGATGTAGCCTAAAGTGCTATAGGCCTAGTTAGCCTTATAGGGAGTACTATAGGCATAATTTAAAAACTTATATTTACATATAGCCTAGTATAAAATGTGTTATTATAGGTAACATAACCTAACTAAACTAACCTAACCAAGGTCTGACGATCATATGAGTCCTATTGAGCAAAGTTTTATGTAAAATACGAATATATACCTAATATGGAATAAAACATACCAAGTTAGTACTCACATGGTTAGGTTAGGTTAAGTTAGGTTAGGATAGGTTAGGTTAAGTTAGGTTAGGTTAGGTTAGTTATGTTACCTATAACATAATATTTTATACTAGGCCTATATGTTAATCTAAGTTTAGGCTATACATCAATAACAACCACTTTTACCACAGTTAGTATTTCATTCAAGAATATGAGTTTCAGTGTCCGGTTTTATTTTATTTCTAAATGTTTAATTTCTATTTTTATTCCTTACTAAATTGTTGTATTCAAGTAATATATACATATTCGTATTCTACATGAAATTCCGCGTCAATTGAGTACCCACATGGCATACTTTAAGTACTGTAGTATAAAAAATAGTTCATCTGATGGCTTTTCCAACACTTTTCCTGCAATATCCGGTTTATTTAAAATCGGATCGAAATAATTTTTACATATTTGTGATCAGCTTAACATCCCGGTTAATTTGAGTACCCACTTGATGTATTTTTGAATAAAATGGTGGCTAACCGGTTTCCGCATTTCCACCGCTTTTCCGGCGATAACTTCGTTATTTATGTACGGATTTCGATAATTCTTGAACATTTGTATTCAGCTCGATTTCCCCGTCATTTTAAGTACCCACTTGACTTATTTTGGCAAAAAAAATGTTTTTCCGGTTTTTCCAATTTTCCGGTATTTTCGATTTTTTCCGCGGAAAAAAACTATCATTTTCAAAATCAGGGTGTAATTTTGGACAGTTTAGAACAAAAAAATTCAATTTTTAAGAGGTGTCACCTAAACTGCATAATTACCAAAATTGGTAATAAACCATCATATTTAAAATGACGTCATATCAAAGCAGACCCCTTGCACATCACCTTACCGTAATTTTCAATCTGGACCCTCCCCCCCCTATTTTCAGATGACGTAATTTATGGACGACCAAACACCACTCAAGTTAAGTAAAAAATTCAAAATACTAGATTGTAATTTTTTTGTTTTTTTAACTCTTTTAAATGGTTTAAGTTATTAAACCATTTAAAAAAAAAGTTATTAAAAAAGTAAAAAAGTAAGTTATTAAAAAAAATTTTGAACAGTATTTTTGGGTTCGAGGGACCACAAAACAAAAAGTGACATGGTCCCAAGCTTAAGTCTTACCATGACTAATACTACCGTAATAGAGCGTAAGAAAAATTTGCATTGAAAACAAAGAATATAGTTTATAGTATGTAACTTCGCTCTCCCCTAATATAACTTCAGGCACACATTCAAAGTGTCAGTATAAATATACTTTTTTTAGAATATAAGAGAATAAGAAAATAGGCCTATATAATTACCATAGGCAATAAACATTTAATAAAAAAACTTGACCAAGAAAATTTTTAGCAGTGGTTTTTACAACAGCTGTCTAATGATTCAACCAATTATCCTTCTTCCATAAGATTATCATTGGAACTTTGAAACCCTGGAGCTCTGGAGTCGGATGTGAATTAGAATGGGATTCTGTTCGTCTACAGCACAATACCTTTCTAACGGTATGAGCGGATTTCTTCTACGATACACACGAGCTGAGAAAAAAGGAGGAAACGAAACATGCTTGCCTATTAATGTATAGAAGATATCATTTTTAACCACTCATAACCTTAAAACCATTGGTAAACCATTCATTGTTTTACAAGGTTAGCAGATGAACAGTTTAGTCCCAGAGGGTTATCACATATTACAAGTAACCAATCACATTCCTCCATCTAAATGGGTATATATATTCAGAAAGCTTGGAATCTACCAGGGCGAAACTTCGTTATCCTACTCATTCGTTATTATCAATGTTAAAATTTTGATATTGTGATTATTCTCTTATTGATATTGATAGTCAAAGTAAATGATAATAATACTATTTTAACAATATGTCATTGGCCTTTAGGCTAAGATCAAAAGTAGTAAATGAAGTATTGTAGTTATATACAGGGCCGGATTTAGGCATGGGCCACATGGGCCCGGGCCCAGGGCAGCAAATTTTAAGGGGCAGCAGATTTATTTTTATTTATTTATTTATTATTATTTTTTTTATTAGATTAAATTAGTCTAAAATATCAAGAGTGGTCAATGTAAATTATTCGGTTTCACTAAGGTTTAATACACTGAGTAAAACTTGAAAAAGTTCAATGAGCTTTTTAAACAATAGATAATTTATCAGATTCGTGTTATCGTCACTAAATGTACAGGCAACTGCGAAGGCGCGAGCCACGACTCCATAGCTAATTATTTGACATTATTGGGCTGATCGTCTTGCCCCTTCAGCGTATCCACTCTTGCAAAAATCTAAATCCCGGTGGTCCCGGGCTCCGGGCTGAATTTCCCATTTCATCCCATTTATTGTATAGATATAACGGTTTATCCCGACGCTTGTGATTTGAGATGTTTAATCTTTAAACCCCCAGCAATAAGTTATGTGCTGATTTTCATTTTGGATTTTCTGACTCTATTTCAAAACAATGATCCACTGATGGTCATGACAATATTTTTTCCATTTTATTTGTAGGTCTGTTTATAAAGCAATAACACAGCTTACGATATTATGAAAATAGTGTTGTACACATTTTTGTCTCACATTTTAATATCGACTATACAATTGCCACTTGCAACGGTCCAAAGGCACTCTAGAATTCTATGGTTTTTTTATTTTTAGCTGATTTTGGTGAATTCATTTTGCCGTCTGCTAATGAACCAATTTACTGGGTTGTGAAGATTAGTTTTTGTTTAGCCGCAATATAAATTAATCCAAGTTCTTATGTAATTTTATTATTTATACAGAAATACTATTTTCTGTATTGGTAGTTAGTAGACAAATGTACAACCGAGAAAACTTTTAACATGGAGGGGGTTTTAACTTTCGTCAGCAATTAAGTCACAAAAATTTAACTTTGAATAATCTTTTATTTTTCTTCTCTTTCATTATTCTACTTTATTAAGATTTACCTGGACCATTAAACATATAAATAAAATAAAAGCGATACCCTGATAAGGATCAAAAGATATTATAAATTCTCTGTTTATTCCAAATAACATGCAGTCTTTATCAACATTCAACCTAGACCCAGATAGTGAGGTAAGGGCCTAAAGCTTATGAAATATGTCAGGTTTTTACAGTAGCCTATGCACCAAAATAAACAGTACCGTATTGAAATTGTAAGATTTGATATACTTAGTTTCACAAACATATAAACTTGAAAGTAAACACCAAGGTTTAAACTCAATTAATAACATGTTCAATATGACCTCAGTCCACTTGAGGCAAACTCGTATTACCGTTCTTGAAGGTTTTGTATCATTTTGGTGAAGATGGCTGATTCAATTCAGTGCTGTTTATTTTGACGCATATTGTACAATGAATATTGTTTTGGATTTAACATATTGTTTCGTGGATGTGGGGGGGGGGAATGTTTTGGGGCCATGGGCGGCAAATTCGTAAATCCGGCCCTGGTTATAGAGATAACATTGCCTTTATAATGTCTAATGAAATAAGAAAATTCTTGTCAGTATTTAACACAAGTACAGTAGAAGCCCTCAAATCCGGCCACCTCGTATTCATACAACCGACCGAATTAAAAAATGGACTGATTAACCAACGTTTTATTAAACGGGTTAAACAGAGACCTGAATTATGTGTTCCAACAATAAACTGTGTAGGGTGTATTTAACAAAGAAGGGTTTCAAACTTGTCCAATCAATACTGTATATCGACTTTGTAACAATCATGATTTGCTTGCTAAGACATTGTAGGCCTGATAGTGCCAAAATGACGATCGGACGACGGACAAGCGGGCGCTAGCGATGAAACTGCGTTTAATGGATAACTGGGTGTTCTGTCTACAAAGTAGGCACTATGTACGAATGGGACTGTAATAGTGACTGAATCGGTCTAGTTACCAACCTTCCATGTATTGGGCTGTATATAAATAGAGCACAAACACAGCATTTTAGAAGCCATCCGATAATGAAGAGTCCCGAAATTGGCAACTGAACTGATATATTTTAGTGATGACATGGAACAAGTTGACTCTTTATTTTGGTCGTGGGAAATGCCCACGGCTGAACGTTTCATTTCCAGAAGACCGCGGCTGGATTATCCGGTGGCCAAACCATCCCAGGCCAGACTAGAGGTTCTACTGTTAAAATCAAATTAAAACATAATTTATTTCGTCCAATAATATATACAATTCATGGGAAACAACATTACATTACTTGTATATGAAGTATAATCCTCACATAGGCCAAGCCTGTGCGTGAGGATGAGTCATTTTGCTGCATACCAATGGAAGCTCAATAATTTTTATCTACTTAACTACTACCACTGGAATAACGGACGGACTAACAGAAAACCCGCTGCCCAGCCAACAGCCCCCCCCCCCCTACTATCTCATTCTCTCACAAACACACACTCTCACTTTCGCTCCTGTTGCATTCAGCACTTGTCAGCTGCTCTAAGTCATGATCTGTATTGTGATGAGATGAGTAGTTCAATATTGTCCCTACCAGTCTGAAGTGACCACAATTGACACGCTTCTTGTAAATTAAATGGACAAAGAGCAAGTGTCAAACGTCTTCAATGTGTTCGGTAAGTTCCTATATAAAACATGGAACCTGTTTCTTGAGGGTAATATAGTAACAGTTTGCAACTGAGTAACTTTTAACAAGAAGAGGGGTGTAGATACCACCCGTCAATAAACTTCTAGTCGAGTACCTGTGTTTACACTCTCAAATAATTTGCCATAGTGCTTGTACATGTAAGTAAGTAGAGTCCTAACAAATAATTGTCTTATGTCAAGTACTGAAAAGTCATTGAAAAGAGCTTCTGACGGGTAGCGCCGACACCTATTCAAGGCAGCATTGATTATTGCCTTTTGAGTGACCAACAATGGCTTAAGAGTTGATTTAAAGGCTCCTCCCCATGCTTTAATAGTTCCCTAATAAAGACGGTACATATGCAAAATATGTGGTTTTAATTTCTTTTTCATTTAAGATGGAGCTTAGTTAATTAATGCAAAAATACATTTTCTTAGGTTTTTGTTTAAATAGCTAGGCCCTAATATGAGCAGACCAATTAAGTTTACTATCTATTACGACTCCCAAATACCTAAAATTGTCAACCTTTTCAATGAATTGGCCTCAGTCACATGAGAGATGCTATCAACGTTGCCATATGTGTGTATCACCAGCCCATCCCGAGTAGACTAAGCTTAACATTTAAAAATATAATAAACTGATAATAACACCAAATTTCTGTAAACCATGTAAACCAGTTAGATAGTTTTTTTTCAACCAAGGATACAGTTACAGCCATAGAGTTAGATATTTTGGTTTAAAATGAAAGTAAATAATTTATTCCCTATTTGGAAATTCCCAAACAGCAACACAAAAATATTCTTTATTAATTACATGTAAAACTTATAGTGGAAATAAATTAACATATAATTATATTACGATTCTTAACTCAACCAATTTTGATAATAATCAAATAGGCTAGGCCTAATAGCAATATCAAAATTTTTTAAACATTGATAATAACGATAGAAGGATAACCAACTTTCGCCATCTACCGGTCAGTATTGTATAGGGCAGTATTCAGGTCTATACAGGGCGAGGCAATGAAACGGCACGATTCTGAAATGTCACCAATAATGTATTTTCGAAATGAGCATGATTGTTTTAACATTGACTTTTAGTACATAATAAATATAAATTAATGTTTTAGCATGAAACAATATTTTTTTAATATGGTGTCATCAAGGTACCTATCATTTTTGTTTTTTGACGATTTACATGGCAGTAAAGGAGATATCACTTCACCGTCCACTCACCAGATTTGACAGCTCCTGATTTTTTTTTTTTTTTTTTGGGCTGTAGAGTCCTACAGGATGATACACCAGGAACAAAAGAAAGTCTGAAAAAGCTTATTTAAGAAGATTAAAAAAAAGCGAAGACCTAAATGTGTCAGTATGGTCACGTCTTTGGTTTTACACACATTTTCGGCATACCGTATGAGCCATTACTTTCAGTGCCATTTTCTATGAAATTATGTTTATTTAGCCTACAAATTAATTTGTTACTTTAGATCTTCTTTTATTATGGATCACACTTTCCTAAAGGGTTAACAATAAATAAGAAGTCAGGAGGTGTCAAATCTAGTGCATGGGTTGTACTGTATCTCCAATTACTGTTAACAAAAACACAGAAAACAAAAAAGCTTTAATGCAACCATATTTTTTAAAATGAAATTTTTCTTTGCAAAACATTAATTTTAATTAATTTAGGCTTACTTAAGATAAGTATAAAATTAAGTTTACCGGATCCTTTTTTGGTAAATCCATGATTGGTGATTTTTAAAAATCGTGCTGTTTCCTTGCCTCACCCTGTACATAATATTGTCATATTTTCTAACCGCCTAAAAATCTATGCAAACACTCGGAAGTCGAGCAACTGCTTCTACAAATGGACTATAAACACCTTGAGGGATAGGAATAGGGCATAGAACAGCTTATTGATAATTATTTAGTGATAGGCCTAGCCTAGGCCTTAGTATTTGAATCCACAACTGAAAGTTTGCGGGCTTAAGTTCTTTTCTTTGGGACCATTGTCATTATCATTATCTTTATCATTATCTCTTCATTTGATTGTTGAATAATTAGCTCCACCAAAGAAAAAGGACAACAGTATTGGCAAGCCTATTTAGATATCTATATATTAATACGCAAGCATGTTTCATTTCCTCCTTTTTTCTCAGCTCGTGGGCATCGTAGGATAAATCCGCGCATACTGTTAGAAAGGTATAGTCCTGTAGACGAGCAGAATCACATTCTAATTCACATCGGACTACAGGGCTATGCCCCACAGGCTTTCAAAGTTCCAATGTTAATCTTATGGAGAAAGGAGAATTGAATGAATCATTAGACAGCTGTTGTAAAAACAACTGCGGCTAGAAAATTATAAAGAACAGATGTTTAGTTCTAAAATGTTTTTAAGCTTCTTGGGTCCAGATTAGGGTGACCAAATCATTCACAGAGGAAACCGGGACAGCTCCGAACATGTACCCAAACCCCCCCCCCCCCCTCCAACCACCACAACAAGCTGTATACTAACCCAACCATCTGGTCCATATTCTTCCCTGAATAAGAATTAGGCTTAGTAAAATTTGATTGATTAATAGTGTTTTAACTACAGTTCAGTATCAGATTCGTTCAAAAACAAAGTTTCATCAATTTCCTTAACTTAAACCCTTAGTAATCTATGTTAAATGTAACATTGTTCAAAATTCGTGTCATCGAATTATAGTAATAAAAATTACAGTAATTGATAACATTAGGCCTCTACTAAATACTATTGACCACATATAAAATGATGGTATTTATGGTAAAAATACCTAAATAAAAGATTTCAAATGATTAAATTTTACATTTGATATCAGCACTGATTGTGAATGATAATGATCGGCCTTATGCGTAAGGAATATTTCTGTGTCTGCTTCCGGCTTTCTGATCATGTCTTTGTTATTTGTTACAACGTAGTTATTGAATTGCTCACAGTCACAATTATAAAGAATCTGGAGGATTGTTTCCAGCGAGCCCACTTCCATTCCGTTCCGTTCGTCTGTCCATTGGATTTTCATGAACGAAAATAATCTCTCTGTGTTGGCGTTGTGGGCTGATTGCAAACAAATACAGTAGTCTGCAATTTTTGCCAACTCAGAGTACTATTTTGAGGACTATTACTGTGTTACTGTATACTTGCAGAAGGTATAGAAATGGAACCGGTTATTTACAAAACTTGAAGTAGCCTATTTAAGTCTCAATATTTTTTAAATTCCTTTAAAAACAGAATTCCGGGACTTTTGGGCGTCCCGATACAATTTTTCGGGACATCGCATGACATGATCAAAAACCGGGACAATCCGGGTTTTCCGGGACGTTTGGTCACCCTAGTCCAGATCAACTGAAATTTTGATCGAATTTCGATCAGGAGGCGATCTCTAGTTTCAGTTATTTGTTGATTAACTTACTCTTCCATGAATAACCTCTAAGTGTAGCCTACGCTACACAGATATTGATAGGCTATAAGAAATATAATCTTTTAAACTAAATTGTTAGATTGAATTCTTATTTCCTTTTATTTCACTTTGGCCGATTGAGATTAGAGGTAGGCTTAGAGGAGATGGTCTAGAGACATAAAACGACTAGCCTTGGGAAAAGAACAATTTTAAAATATGTTAGTCAGAATAAATATTTTTCAAAAAAAAACAAAATCACTAACCTTTTTATTGCAATGATTCCAAATAAATAGAGTATTCAAAGGTCTCTAACTTACTTTAGGCAAATTCAAATTGGATGAACTAATACTGAATACTGACGTTGTTGTTGATTTTCACAACCTGGTTTTACTTTTACTTTTCCTCTCTTTACAGCATAAAAAGTAGACAGCTGAGCTGACTACATTTCATTTACACACCAATGTAAGCATCCATACTATAACAATATTTTTATAATTGATTTATAGTTGATACAACAAGTAGTTGAATGAACTATAATTATGAATATCGACGTTATTGGAGGTAAAAAGCGAAGGAAATATGTTGTGAGTTTTTTTTTATTTAGTTATTCTTAAATAATATATTATTTGCCTGACACCGTAAAAATTTTGAACAAATAAATTTGACCCAATGAAATTTATTACCTACTTTTTGCTTTTGAAGGTCCATAATACACCAACCCGCGTAAATTCCTCATCAGCAACCAAGGTCTGTAGAGGAAAAAGCATAACAAGCTTCCAAGGTCTGCTGAATAGCTATTTTTTTGCGTTCCGGATATGAAACACCAAAACTAAAACGGAAGTCAAATTACGTTATAATATTTACCATTACACACACAGCTGATTGAAAAAGACATTGGTAGTATTCCGGGCGCCTCACCTGTGTTACCGGTGACTAAAAAAACGATAATTGTCGTCTGCTAACAAGGCATTTGCATTGTTTAGCAGACGACAATTATCGTTTTTTTAGTCACCGGTAACACCGGTGAGGCGCCCGGAACACTACCAATGAAGCGCGAGGCAGTCTTGCCACGGGTACAGTGTGGTACAGTACGATATTTCGTAAAGACACCATATTACTGAATTTTACATTTGGATTATTTTTTAATAACAAACCATTAGAGGTAATGACAAAGTAACAAAGAGTAAAATGTAGATTTTTTTAAAACATTTTTAATCGTTGTATCCTTTGTGGCGACATCCACGGATGTCGCAGAAACTGACACAATTGCTCTTATGGGATATAGATCACATTTGGCACTACAGTCATCTTGTGTACTCATGTACTTAAATGTTAAAGTTTCGCTTTGCCTTAATATTTAAATTACACATTACAAGTTTTACGTTTTATTTAAGTTAAGGTATATTCTATGTACAGGGTATTCGGTAACGCTCTTCCTGAAATATGTGTGGTGGTACGATCAAATCGAATAAAAAAGTTCATGAGAACATATGTTCTAAAATGCTTCATTAAGCCGCCATCGTGTATTTTACACTTAATAATTTTTATTTTCGTAACGGATGGGTGTATTAAAATTAAATTTGGAATTAATCTTTATCACACTGATGTTCATTTCCAGGGAATTTTTTTTCCTGAATGTATTTTTAAAATGGCAGCCATTTTAAGTTTTTAAACTCAAATATTTAAAATCCGGAAAATTTTACCCAATTTTCCAAGTAAAAGAGTTGAAAAATTAAATTATTTAACAAACGGTACCACGTATGTTAGGATCTGATAACAAATAATGGAGTTATTGAGAATTTTATATTTAATAACCTTAATTTGTATGATTTATCATGCAAAATAAATTTTTTCTTTGATTTCCACAGTACCGCAACTTCCACAGTTACACACTTCCACAGCTACAGTTACAATTCCACAGTTACAACTTAGGGAACAAGAATAACCTTAGTCTTCCACAACACAGACTTCAAAAAACCAACAATAGCCCCCTGTACTCCGGATCCAAATTTTTCAACCTATTGCCAGATGAATTGAAAAATCTTAACAATCATGCAGCTTTCAAGAATAAATTAAAGGAATATCTACTTATTAGACCACACTATTCTATCTGTGAATTTTACGAGGAACATTGCTTTGCCCACCGGAACATCGGAACGAATCATAACAAACCTTAGTTTGAATCATAACCCCTTCAAGAAGGAGGAAGGAACATGACGTCTTTCCAGTCCAAGGATTGCGGCGAGGAAATGGATAAGTGAAGTAAGTAAGTAAGTACCTGGGGGTCACTTTAGATCGGTTGTGACATTCAAAAGCCACCTGCAAAAGACAGCAGCCAAGGTGAGAACTAGGACTAACATTGTCAATCACCTTGCTGGCTCCACATCGGGAGCTAACGCATACAAGTTCTGCGAACCACTGCTCTGTCCCTTGTTTACTCAACTGTTGAGTACTGTGCTCCCGTGTGGTTGAACAGTGTGCATGTAAGATTGTTGACGTCCAGCTAAACAGGGCTATGAGAGCCATTAGTGGTACACTCATGGCAACCGCCGTCCCCTGACTCCTGGTCCTGTGTAATTTAACTCCACCTGAATCCAGACGAAGGGATGCACTCATTAGAGAATATACTAAGACCTTTATATGCTTCACATCTGCCCATCCATGATTACCTACCCCAGATGACGGGCCGATTGAGGTCCCGAAAACCACCACTGCGGACAGAATCCCATTTCACGAACCCGAACTTTTCCATCCATACCGACTGGACTTCCTCCTGGGAATCTTTCCAAGGTTGGAATTGCTTTCTGATTGCTGACCCGACCTTAGCAGTAGGTGGTATGGATCTTTCTCGAAATCAGTGAACTTTACTCAATCGGTTCTGCACTGGAGTAGGGAGATGTAATTATGTGGAAGTACAAATGGGGAATAGCAGAAGATCAGTCATGCAGCTGTGGTGCGGAGTTCCAGACTATGACTCACATTGTCAGCGAGTGCCCTTTGAGTGTTTTCCCGGAAGGGCTGATGGGGCTGCATTAAGTAAGTGAAGCTGGGCTGCTTTGGCTTAGCGCCCTGGATTTAGCTTTATAGAGAGATAATAAATGTTTATTTTAGTTTAATTTTAAATGTACTGACGCAAGTGCTTTGCACTGCAGAACATCTTTTATTTATTTCAAATATATATATATTTGTATATATAATGTTTTTCTGCATTAAAATTGCAATAACTCATAGATATAAACAAAACATTTGGATAGCTAACACCGTGTTGCGAAAACGAGCCTTTACACCCCACCACTATATAGTTGGGGTTGATTCGGTAAAAGTAACAGTACAGAACATAAATATAGAGGGGCCACTCGTAGCCAACTAACATTACAGGTGATGAAGCCATTTTCCCCCTCTACTTTTTTGGGTACCGTAACTCGCACTAAATAAGACAAACAGCTGATTTTTATTTTTATTTTGAATTGGCTTAAGTCAAGGCCAACTGCCTTGCTTAAGGCCGGTTCCAACGTGGGCGACAGATGCGACGCGACGAGAGCGACAAAATTTCAAACAAATGTATAAGCATTGGAGCGTTCTTAGTGGGCGACAGGAGCGACAACAATTTACAATGTATAACGTTATGGCGATGCAAGCTTGTCGCTGGTGTCGCTCCAGTCGCTCTCGTCGCGTCGCATCTGTCGCCCACGTAGGAACCGGCCTAAGTAAACAACTGAACGCTGTAAACAACTAAACTCAAAGCTGATGGTGGCGCCCAGGACTATACCCCGTTCAAAATAAATGTGCGGTCGAAACGCAGATTTCAATTCCCCCATTTTTCCCGTTCCTCCCACTGCCAAGAATCCAACCAATCAGAATCACTGAGAATTACCACAGCTGGTTAATATCTCATGTCAAATTATGCCAATGTTTTGATTTTTTCGTAAACAAACATTCTAATTTTGACATTTGAGATGTAACAAGAAGCGCTTCCAACGGCAAGTAGGGGAAGTAACACGATCATCAGCGCTATTTTATACTCTAAATTTTAAGGGCCAAACTAAAATAACATCTGATTGTGAGGAAAATCGGGGAATTCAGAAAAGTATTGAGGGAATTTTCCTTGTGGTGGGAAATGAAATTCTGTCTTTCGACCGCACATTTTTTTTGAACAGGGTATAGAGTAAATCACCTTTCCCCCCTTTACTTTTGTAGGAATAGATGCTTTCCGAATGGCTTCACTGCTGAGCTCGGCTGGCCTCTTTATTTATGTTCTGTGCTCGATGATTAGATCCTCAAATAATAACGATTTCAGCTGAAATTAAAGAATGTAAGCAAACCAGACGCACCAATAATAACAATGCCGGCTGACATAAGGCGCGGCGTGGCGGCGGCGGTCGCATTTAAGTAGTGGGGGAAGCCGGCTCGTTTTTAGCACCGTTCCTTCATCTCAGTTAGCGAACCAGATGTTTTGTTATATGTATGCAAAACTCTGTTACTAGGAATACGCTCCGATGTCCGTCCCGTACAAGAATTTTTTACTCACTTTTTGAGTTATTAGGTGACGCTTTTTTTTTGAGGGACAGGTAAGAAAAATGCATTACGCACACAGGTGGCAAGCCTGTAGTGTGGGACTCCCCTAAAAACGGGTTTACCCACTAAAAAACCTCGCCTCTACTCTTTAGGATTCTAACCTGGAGTTGTTTATCACATTACGTAGGGGTAGGGCTAAATTTGGCTTATGCCCGTGGGGCTCACTCCTTATCCAGCCACTCGATCAAGGGATCTGGGCCACTTCGTGGTCCAGATCATGTTCCTTTTCCAAGAGGATGCCCCGCAGGAACTGTGATAAACAATCCCAGTTGCCCTCATCCTCCAAGATCTTTTGGCAGACCGAGTCCACCGAAAATGCACCAAAAATTTGTGTGGCTTTCAGGCGGGACCCTTCCCAACGGGGGCAGCAGAAGAATGTGTGTTCCGCATCGTCGGGAACGCCCGAGCAATAAATAAAGAATTGGTAGCCGTTCCACCCATGGTTGGACGTGCTTGATAAGTCGCGCAGTCCATCGTCCTCGGGTGTCGTGCTCCCAGCTGTGTTGCCACTGCTGGAAGGTTCGGGAGCGCTCTGCTGTTCTTGCCGTGTCCTTGCCAATCTCGACTTGTCTCTGATAAATTGCCTTCCTCTCTCCTGCCAAGAGCTTGACAGGGATAACTCCGGCGACCACCAGGACGGCAGGCTCGGACACTGTCCGGTAGGCGGAACACACCCCGAGGGCCGCTCAACGTTGAACCCGAGCGAGTCGCAACCTGTACTACTCTTTATCGAGAGCGTCTGCCCACACCTCTGCTTCATAAAGAAGCACGAACTGAACCGCGGACATCAACAGACGTCTTCTGCTGGATCGTGGAACCCCGACATTGGCCATCAGCCTACTAAGGTAAGTGACTACCTTAGCGGCCTTGTCCGCCGTACGCAATATATGATCCCTCCAGCATAACTTGGTGTCCACCATAATCCCGAAGTACTTAGCAGCACGAATAGATTGGACCACCTCCCTTCCCACTCGGAACAGAATGACGGTGTCTATCCTCTTCTTCGTAAGGATCACAATCTCCGTCTTACGGAGAGCAAGCGAGAGACCGTGATCGGACATCCATGTGTTGACCACACGCATGACTCGGTTCAACTTTAGTTGGGCCAGCTCAACGGTGCGTGCGACAATGAGAGCTGTGACATCATTGGCGTACCCAACCAAAGTGGTTTATGTGGTTTCCTCAGGCATCTCCGACCTCAGGAGGCTGTCATAGGCAACATTCCAGAGATCCTGGCCGAGTATTGAATCTTGCGCGGCACCAGAAGTAACTTCCATCGTCCACGTTCCGTCCCTTGTGTCGTAAATGAGGCTTTGAGAGCGGAGATAATCCTCAATGAGTCGCAACAGATATGCAGGAACGCGAAAGGTGTTGCAAAGTGCATCCAACATATCGACCCACCTCGCCGAGTTAAAGGCATTCTTGACATAAGCGTAACAAGAAGCACTACTCAGCGAGAGAAATGGTTGTGGCTCTCGACTCTCTTCACAGTTCTCCATGGACTTCGGTGATAGCGTCAATCGTTGACCGTCCCTTTCTAAAGCCATGCTGACGGGGGCATGAGTCCCCGGCAGCTTCCACGGCAGAGGTCAGGCGGGAACGGATCAGCTTCTCGAACAGCTTCTCAGCCGTGTCCAACGTGTAGAAAGGCCTGTGGGACGACGACAGCTCGGGATCACCTTTGCCCTTGCTGATCAGTACAAGTCTTGCGGTTTTCCATAGGGAGCCGGAAACACCCCTTCTACTAAACAGGCGTTGTACATTCTCAACAACAAGTCAGCATTAATTGAGAATACTTTCTTTAAAGCCTCGCTGGGAATCCCGTCCGAGTCAGGAGCCTTGTTGCTCTTTAGGGAGAGAACGGAGGTTTCCATCTCCTCGAATGTGAAGAGTGGAACGTCATCTAACCGTCCGAAGTCAACCGGCGTACATCCTAGGCCTAGCCTACAAATAAATACATACAAAGAATGATTTTAGCTAAGACCTCAAAACAAGCAAGTAACTTAATAATAATTATGCTTACAATATTAAAGGTAAATAGATTGTAGAGCGAAAAAAACAATACAATTTAAAATCCATGATTAATTAATCAAAATTAATAAAAATCAAGTAATGTAAGTATTGTAGAACTAGGAGTACGCTTGTTCCGCGCGTATGGGGATGAACGGCAACATAAGACTGATAATCCTAGTTCCAAGCTATTAAAAATAAACAAATAAAAAGTAACACATCTATCAAATTACACATATTAACTACATAGAAAGAAGTTTTAATTTTTTTGTGGTATTAATGAAATATGATTACTAATACTTTTATTGCTCCCATGATAAAATATATGATTAAATGTCTTTAAAGTAACAAACAATCTTGTATGTTAAGAAGTAAACACTTTTACAGTGCTATACCCATACGATTTTTAGTTTTCTTACACATTTAAGTGTCCTAAATTAAATTAATTACTTACCCAAAAACTTTATTATTAAATTGATTGCAATAGTAAAAATTTCTAGTAAATTTACTCTTAGAGCTGTACAGTGAAAATATCCCATCGCTGCAGACCTGCGTACTCAGCGAATTTCCAAAGGGATTTGATATTTTGTATTTTCTCCATAAACACTATAGAAATGAGTTTATAGGTTTGCTGCCATGGGATTTCTTTTATGTTAGTTGTTAGGAAATGTAATGGTAAGGTACGGTAAGGTAAATATCAAATTGTATCCCCGTAAACCCTATGGGGATGAGTATGTAGGTTTACCACCATGTGGGTTTTGTAACCAAATATCAGTTAAACTCTACCTTGTGAATGTACATATAAAATTTTACCAAGTTACGTCGTCGTTATGTCAATAAATATGTGAGACAGAGGGTTTTGTTGATTTCCTATAAGAATAACATGGAAAAACTTTTTTGGATTTTCTCCGTAGCCTGTTGAGTCAAGTTAAAAATGCAAAATACTAAATTGTTTGTTTTTTTAAGCTTTTTTAAATGGTTTCAGTTAAAATTGTAGAATTTCAAAAATTGAGGTCCAAAAATGCCAAAACCCCATTTTTCACCCCTTTGAAACTTAATAAAACCCCGTTCCCATGTCATAAAAATCGGGGGTCCCCTTCTAAAGTTATTATTACAACAGACAATTTATATGCATTTACGCATTTATAGAGAAACATATATATATGAAAATGAACGAATGTTGTTTTTGGCTTCTGGAGACCAAAAAATTAGGGTTTTGGCATTTTTTGCGATTAATTAAAAAAAATTCACTAACATTTTAAGATAACATTGAAAAAAACCTTAACATAATAAAAGATTTAGTATTTTGAAAAAATAACTTAGCTTTACCATTGGCTTTGTACTCTACACTGAGTAGACTTCTCATAGCATAGGCGTGTGTGAAGCATATTGACGGTGGTGCGATCTCGTGCGGCGTCCATCGAAGTACACGTAACATATGATAGATAAATCAGTATTACCACTCTTTTAAACCAAGGACGAAACATTTTATAACTGAAAGTTATGTTTATGTTTTGGCAAAATGTTTGGCAGCACTGTAAATTCAGCTGAATAATAGCAACATCGATGGCAGCGACACTGGTTCAGCGTCCCCCGAACTTCCAAATTTTTGCCTCAAACTAAATGCATTGGATGAGAGGTCTATTAGTGTACATAGTCAATGGCTTTACTAATTAATATCAGGTAAAATGCAAACCCAGCCTCCCATGTTATCCTCTTAGGAAATCAATAAAACCCTATATTGCTTAATTTTTTAACAATTTTCAATACAATCTGGTACATATATTTATGAGTAACTAATATTTGGTCAAAACCAACCATGGCAACAAATCTGGGTACATATTAAATCCCATGAAACTTTAGTGGAAAATTAATATACAGTTTTGTCTAGTTGAAATGAGTACCAACTCGTGGTGCAAAAATCATTTCCATGAAGTATTTGTCATCGATTTCCTCAACTGAAAGGTATTTTTTGTTTTACTTCTGCTTCAAACTCATGGTACATTTAAAACTCGAAATTCAGCATAACAAAGCATCTGAATTGCTCTACAAAAATGCTTCAAGGACAGCGACGTGATTAGCGACTATTGCTAAGCGACTATCGATCTGCTGAATATTATTATTGGAATTAGGTTGCGCATTTAACATGTGTACATAGCTGTATCCTGTAAATAGGTTAGTTTTGGATGAATCAATCACTATTGGATTGGTCGGAGAACTATGTGCAGCATTTTTAGCAATGACATGTCATACGTAAAATTAAATTTCTTGATTTCGAGCAATAAGTGCACTAGTTAATATAAAAGCCGTTTCTAGAAGCTTTTCATCTTCCATTGTAGTTCCGTATTCCTTGAAGAAATTACAATCAACAACTAAATACGTGAAAAATTAAGAAGAAACGCTTGCTTGCTTTGCTCATTATAAGGAGGACTTATTTCACTGAATTCATCAGTTTTGAATAAATCAAAAGATTTTAATAGTTTTGTAGAGAATTGTGATGAAAATATTTTTGTTGTATGGCTAAATCATTTATATATAAAATTGTGATTGAATTGTATTAAATATAAAATAACTTTATTCATGAAGCATTATACATTAAATGAAGTCATAAATGAAATTAAAACTAACACTATAGAATTGTGATTAAATAAAACAATAAAAACACCATAACTCATCAAAACTGTGAATGTTTTGCAAATCAAATATTGGTTTAGTTTCCTCTTTAACTGCAAACTCATTAAAAGTTCTCACCTTGGGCAATATAAATATTATTTCCATGCACAAGATGCTTTTTTGTTGCAGTATACAATTCTAGTCTATGCAGATATTACCCATTTCATTCCTATGTCTGTTGTGATTTATCTTTGTCCCCCGACTTAGCAACTTTCTTGTTCAAATGTTTTTGTTTGTTTGTTTGTTTGTTTGTTTTTTTTCTCTGGTATCGTAAGATTGTGTGAAAGGTCTTGTATAAAGACTGTTTAAACTATCATAATCAACAAGAAATATTTTCACACATATTTATCCCATTTTAGGTTGAATATAATTCTTAGTGCCATTTTTTGTTGTACAATAAATGTATGTAAGATTGTGTGGAAGTTACTCGTATAAATACGGTTTATATAAACGATCATAATGTTTATCACCAAGAAATATTTCCACACAGATTAATCCCATTTTAGGTTGAATATAATTCTTAGTGTCATTTTTTGTTGTACAATAAATGTATGTAAGATTGTGTGGAAGTTACTCGTATAAATACGGTTTATATAAACGATCATAATGTTTATCACCAAGAAATATTTCCACACAGATTAATCCCATTTTAGGTTGAATATAATTCTTAGTGTCATTTTTTGTTGTACAATAAATGTATGTAAGATTGTGTGGAAGTTACTCGTATAAATACGGTTTATATAAACGATCATAATGTTTATCACCAAGAAATATTTCCACACAGATTAATCCCATTTTAGGTTGAATATAATTCTTAGTGTCATTTTTTGTTGTACAATAAATGTATGTAAGATTGTGTGGAAGTTACTCGTATAAATACGGTTTATATAAACGATCATAATGTTTATCACCAAGAAATATTTCCACACAGATTAATCCCATTTTAGGTTGAATATAATTCTTAGTGTCATTTTTTGTTGTACAATAAATGTATGTAAGATTGTGTGGAAGTTACTCGTATAAATACGGTTTATATAAACGATCATAATGTTTATCACCAAGAAATATTTCCACACAGATTAATCCCATTTTAGGTTGAATATAATTCTTAGTGTCATTTTTTGTTGTACAATAAATGTATGTAAGATTGTGTGGAAGTTACTCGTATAAATACGGTTTATATAAACGATCATAATGTTTATCACCAAGAAATATTTCCACACAGATTAATCCCATTTTAGGTTGAATATAATTCTTAGTGTCATTTTTTGTTGTACAATAAATGTATGTAAGATTGTGTGGAAGTTACTCGTATAAATACGGTTTATATAAACGATCATAATGTTTATCACCAAGAAATATTTCCACACAGATTAATCCCATTTTAGGTTGAATATAATTCTTAGTGTCATTTTTTGTTGTACAATAAATGTATGTAAGATTGTGTGGAAGTTACTCGTATAAATACGGTTTATATAAACGATCATAATGTTTATCACCAAGAAATATTTCCACACAGATTAATCCCATTTTAGGTTGAATATAATTCTTAGTGTCATTTTTTGTTGTACAATAAATGTATGTAAGATTGTGTGGAAGTTACTCGTATAAATACGGTTTATATAAACGATCATAATGTTTATCACCAAGAAATATTTCCACACAGATTAATCCCATTTTAGGTTGAATATAATTCTTAGTGTCATTTTTTGTTGTACAATAAATGTATGTAAGATTGTGTGGAAGTTACTCGTATAAATACGGTTTATATAAACGATCATAATGTTTATCACCAAGAAATATTTCCACACAGATTAATCCCATTTTAGGTTGAATATAATTCTTAGTGTCATTTTTTGTTGTACAATAAATGTATGTAAGATTGTGTGGAAGTTACTCGTATAAATACGGTTTATATAAACGATCATAATGTTTATCACCAAGAAATATTTCCACACAGATTAATCCCATTTTAGGTTGAATATAATTCTTAGTGTCATTTTTTGTTGTACAATAAATGTATGTAAGATTGTGTGGAAGTTACTCGTATAAATACGGTTTATATAAACGATCATATAATGTTTATCACCAAGAAATATTTCCACACAGATTAATCCCATTTTAGGTTGAATATAATTCTTAGTGTCATTTTTTGCAGTACAATAATTTTGTTAACATACAACATACATGTGTTAAGCTCCACTTGTTTAACATGTTTGCAGCTAGGCCTAATCGTTTTTTAAGACCCGTCCTCCCATCCTGAAATTTCGCTGAATTAGGTCTAGCACCGGTATAGGCCCTACCACTTTCGGACGAGTTATGAACATAAAAATATTTTGTATAAAAGTTAATAAATTTTGACCTATCTATATACCGAATTTGACGTTATTGTTTATCTTGTATTTGAACTGATTTCAGCTGTTAAGTATTGACACAGACAAATATCATTAGAGGTTTGTTATTATTTCAATTGTTTCAACAAGCAAAACAATCAGAGGTTTGAAATTAGTACTTAATGGAATAAATGACTGTCAGTAGAATAGCAACGCTCTTGGAGTATAATCTTGGATGTTTTTTCGGCCTAGTTCCAAAAACCACTGTTTTCCGTTTTCAGACGTTTTCAAAATAGGCCTATTTATTAAAAAATAAAATAAAAAAGACGCTATTTGAAAATTAAAATAAAGGAAAATAATATTTTTCTGTAAATTGAAATCTATACATTAATATAGGCAAGCAAGTTTCATTTCCTCGTTTTTTCTCAGCTCGTGTGCGTCATAGGAGAAGTCCGCGCATATGATTTGAAAGGTAGTGTCCTGTAGATGAGCAGAATTGCATTATAATTCAGATTGGTCCCCAGGGCTACGCCCCAAGGGCTTTCAAAGTTCCAATGTTGATCTTATGGGAGAAGGGTAATTTATTTCATTAAGAGTCATCTTCACCCCTGGGCCAGTAGCCCATTGTTGCGCAGTCGGCAATGTTAATCATACGGCTTTTAATGAAAAACATGGTCTTGTATTCCCCTGTTTCGGATGCCATTTTTCAACCGATTTTCTTGAAGCTTGGTAAGTGTTTAGTTGAATAGTTATACTATGTCGCTCATACCTCGGAATTTTGAAAATTTAACAAATATTACTTTCTGTGACGTCGGAAAGTAACTTGATTTTCCTTAGTAATATTTCAAAATTTAGTAAAATTTTCAAAATTCCAAGGTATGAGCAACATAGTATAACTATTCAACTAAATACTTACTAAGTTTCAAGAAAATCGGTTGAAAAACGGCGTCCGAAAAGGGGGAATACAATACCATGTTTTAGCATAAAAGCCGTATGATTAACATTGACGACTACGCAACAATGGGCTACTGGCCCAAGGGTGAAGATGACTCTTACCAGCATTTTGTACAGACAGCTGTTGTAATAAAAATTTTTATAAAATCAGTAAGAACAGATGTTTCAAATACAAAATATTTGTTTTTCAATTTAAATTGGGTCCAGTCCAGAGCATCTAAAATTTTGGTTGAATGTCGACCAGTAGGCGATCTCTAGTTTATATTAATGGTCCATGCTAGATATTAACTCAATAAAACAACAAAAATAACAAAAATAAAAAGTAAAAAAATGGTGATTGGCAGCTAAACAAAACTTTAATTAAAAAATGGTGTAGAACATTTTTTAATTATGTAAAATGCGACTATGCATAGCCAGTCTCGGATTACTATAACACTCTATAATCATCAAAATTAAATAAACAATAAAATATTATCAGATACAGTAGAGTTGATTATTTGCGCTAATTTTTTTTAATAAAAAAAACTTCCAAATAATGTATAGGCTACAAAAGAAGTCAAAACAAAAATAGCACACATTTCTTTAAAATTTTTGGACCCAAGCGTTATTTTTTACGTTTTGCCATAGGTTTTCCTAATACATTCACTGAATTAGTAGGCCGTTCAAGGGTTCGGATAATTGACTGCATAATTAACATTCGGAATTGACTTTCTACTATAAATGTGAATTTATTAAATAATTTTTCAAATAGGAAAAACCCAAGTCAAAGACTGATATTTAACTTTGGTTAAAAACACCGCTTTAAAACTATGTATTTTTGTTTGATAGCACAAATATGATTGCAAAATAGTATTTTGAGACATGTCAATAGATTCATATATAGGCTAGATACCTACAGTCAATTTCCACATTTCTCAAATATAATCTCGGAGTACAGTTAATTTTTTACTTATTAGGGCATGAATAATCAAACAAGTTCGTGATCTCCTTAGACCTTTAAAAAACTATTTATGATAACCAACAAAACAACCTTGCCCAACTTACTTGACATGATAAGCCTACTTCAAGTTTGGGAACTTTTCCGTTAATTTAAGAACTTTCCCCATTTTTACTACAACAGTAGCCGCCCTCTTAACCAGCTGCCTTTTCACCGGTCTCCGGTTTAACCGGCCTACCCTGGCAAAAAACATTTTTTTAAACTGACCATGATTTTTTATCTGAACATTGATTTAACTGGACATGTTTCGCCGGAAGCTTTGTTTTCTTATCTATTCACACCTATCAACATTATATCATGATATTCTCAAACCACCTAATAAAATGTACTGTCTTGGACGGTAGTGCGTATGCCACAGGAAGGAATGTGTTTGGACCTGCTATCCAGTAGACAAAATAGGAAATGAATTAGTATTAGTTTATTTTAGTAACGGATTTCATGGGTGTCGGATGTTAGCTATAATTATCTAATATATTTAGATTTGTTTTTTTTTATCAAGCCATAGTTGCATTTAGGCCATTTGAAATTGTAGGTTGGCATTTTTAAATGTACATCGGTTTAACTGGTTAAATCATTATCCGGCCAAGGACTGGTCCCAAGTTGGCCGATTAAGAGGGATTGTACTGTACCACTTTTAATTCCCGTTAATTCACTGCCAATTGATATTTAATAGAGTGAAGCTAAAAAACCCTACTCTAAAAACCTACTCTAAGCCAATTTTAACACAAAATGTAGTTTTTATTTATGCGCTGAATTATCTTATAGTTAAACAATTCGTGGAACTCATGTACTTTTATATTACGGTATCACAAAACAATACATATAATAGATCGGCCACTGGTCGAAATTCAACAAAAATTTCACTTAATCTGGAGACAATTTGTAGAAAAGTATTTCATAACCAAAACATATTCTCCCTGATTTGCTAGCGTTAATTATTACAACAGCTGTCTAATGATTAAATCAGTTACCATTCTTCCATAAAATTAACATTGAAACTTTGAAAGAATGTAGGGCTGGCTGAACCCTACATGCAATGAACCCCATAGCCCTGGGGACCGATATGAATTAAAATACGGTTCTGCTTATCTACAGGACGATACCTTTCAATTGGTATGTATGGTTTTCTCATATAATGTTCACAAGTTGAGAAAAAAGGAGGAAAATAAACGTGGTTGCCCATTAATGATCCATTAACTGATCTTAGGCTTAACTAATACCGCACAGTGTGCGCAGTTTAGTAGCCGCTTTTGTAATACGTAGGTATCATTGATGGAATGTGGAATTAAGTTAAAGTTAAGTTAAAAGTTTTTTCATATTTTATAAATCACAGCAAGACAGTCCTAATCCAACCTAACAACCCTAAAAAAAAATCTCGAACCAGCCCTACTCTACCCCAACCTAACATAGGTACCCTTCAAATAAAATTGTTGGTCTGTTTAACAGAAAAGTTCCCCAGATTGAATTAGATATGGGAATTAGGAAATGTTAGGCTAAATATATTTGACATGTGAAGGAATTTTAATTAGTCAAAAAGATATTTTTTTAAGGGTTCTATGCCATCTCTTTGTTGCCCACACTTTTGTAAACTCAACCTTTAGTCCTCAAACGATAATTACAATTGAATCCTCCACATCGGCATAATATGTTACTTATAAATAATTTCCTTTCAACTGACCATTTATAACATACTAGAGATCGCCTCCTGATCGAAATTCGATCAAAATTTCAGTTGATCTGACCCAAGAAGCTTAAAACAGTTTAGAACTAAAACATCTGTTCTTCCTAATTCTCTAGCAGTTGTTTTTACAACAGCTGTCTAATGATTCATTCAATTCTTCCTTTCTCCATAAGATTAACATTGGAACTTTGAAAGCCTGTAGGGCGTAGCCCTGGAGTCTCATGTGAATTAGAATGCGATTCTGCTCATCTACAGGACCATACCTTTCTAACGGTACGCGCAGATTTATCCTACGATGCACACGAGCTGAGAAAAAAAGGAGGAAATGAAACATGCTTGCGTATTAATATATAGATAAAATTTTTTGGTCCTTTTTTGCCACAAAAATTATTTTTGTAGTCAAGTGAATTTCCTCTAATCTGGCATCCTACGATTTGGCATAACTTTAAGAACAATTTTTATTGATAGGTATAAAAATAATAGGCCTAATGAATGTTCATTTGGAATTGAAAGTTGTGAGGGGAAAACCCTGTCCAAACAAAGCACTTTGGAATGCTTCGAGGGGAGAAAAGACGTATTCATCCGACATCGTATAATTTCATTTTAGTTTCATAATCATGTACCTTAAAACTTACGGTAAGTTATTTTTCATTACAGTTTGTTATGCAATGTTTTTATACTGTAGGCAGTAAAGCTGTTTAAAGAATAATACATATTTTAATGTAATTTTTTAAATAATTCACATTTTCCTAACATTTATCCTATAATTTGGAGTATTTTGCAATCCAACATGTGTCAAGTCGCAGACATACCGGATTAGAGAAAGTTTACTGTAGCCCTATTAAGGCTACGGTATCTTTCAAATAAATCTCTGAATAATGAAAGTCAACACTCTGGATATAATAAGTAATTGCCTTCGAAAGTGATGTGTTTATCTTCATTACAGAAGAACAGAATACAGTAGGCCTAGAGCTCTGCAAACCTGAACTACTTAGGACCAAACGAAGTCTGGATTTGTGAGAATTCCAGGTTATCGGGAAAAGCGTAAACTTAAGAAAACGTATGAATTGTTTATGTTGTACCTATAAAAAACCATGTACCGTACCGTATTTATTGCATAATGTACATAATACAAAAATAAAAATTGTTAACCTCTTTTGTTAAAACAAACTTAAAGCCCCCTCATCGTGTTCCGGAAATGCCATTGTGCTTAGCCCCCTTGAAACCCAGTGCACTTTAATGCTCTGGCAGACTTCCCGAGTTATCCAGCATTCCTTCTGGGTTATCAAAGTCCGGGTTTGCATAACTCTAACTTACTGTACCGGATTATACTGAGTTAGGCGTAGGTCATGGATCTCATTGATGTCAAATGTAGCCTACTTTACATTCCAATTGTAGGCCTGTTTTCTTTTAAACTCTGACAAGTTCAAAGAGTAAAGCCTACGTTTTTAGTGAAAATTTGAGGAAAAGGTACTGTTTAATCACAAAGTGCCCTGCTGCATTTAATGTATTGTTTTCCTTTAGATTAACTTGTGTAGGCTACTTAAAATTTATAGAAAAGTACAAAATGAGTAAAAACGTTAGGTCAGTTTGTTAAAAGATAGGCCTACAAAATAATTAAGCTACCAGTAGGCCTACTTCTAAATTGTATTTGATGTTAGTGTATTTGACAACTAAATATTCTATTGGACAGTAATTTATTTGATATTTTTAATGGTAGCCAACTTCAGTTTAACCACCAATTCGATAGGCTATCCAGTTTGGATATGACCCCGAAGTGGCCAATTGAGAGGCGATCTACTATAGGCCTAAAACAATTTAGGCTACTGTATAAGTTAGTCTAGTGTGGTTCTTCTTGTACCGGGAAGGTAGGCGTGACTCAATTTTAACACCTTGCACAAAATATGTGTTGGTGTAAATCACGAGTTTTGAGTTTGAAGTACCGGAACAAGTATGATGTACTATGAGGTGCCTATTTATTAAGACTGAAATGTAGGTGTAGGCTGTCTATTATACGTAGGTTGCCCTATCCTGTTATGTTAATAGGTACTGTTGTAGGGCTGGACCTATACGGTAGGCCTAGTTAAGATAAGATGGGCCTTTAACAATTGTGATTGGACTCTAATAAGTCTACTGTAATATAGACCATTTCAAAAGAATTTTTGAAAGTAATAGGTCTATTGCAATCTATGTACTTTTAATACTGCTTGGTACTACTTTGTATATGGAAATGGATAGGTAGCCTACTCTTATTTGAAATCGGGACTGAGCATTTAAACATCTAGCCTACCATGGGTTAAATTTGCATTGAACTCAACACTTGACCTTTATAAGAAAATTAATATCAAAACAAACCACTTACTGTACAAAACATTGTTATATTTATTGTTTATCTTTAATTTCGAGCGTAGCGCTGAAGTAACAAAACATAACCTCTATGATACACGGTATTTCTGTGACGTTAGTGCCGCCGCCATCTACATCTGACATTTGACGCTGATTAAATTTAGTGTTTTTTTTTATGTCATGTGTCAGTTAGAATTAACTAGTGTACATGTTGCTCGAAATCGAGCAATTTAGTTTCAATACTGATAAAAATGTTATTATTCATAACAGAGTCTGTCGAACCTTTTTTGGTTATGTTTTGATTTTTTTCAAATGAAAACTGGCGTTTTGTTGCCAGCTGTACGTTCAATAGCCATTTTTCTGGGTCAGATTTTATTTTGTTTAACCATTTATTTAAAAAACAGCTGATTTATCGATCGTTGGTTTGTAACTGCTTATAATGTCTATGGGGAAAATCGTGACTTTAACCTCATATTTTCCCATATCCACAGTGACTTTTCTAAATTTTTTTAATTGATGACAAAACTACATGCTAAGACCTTTCTAACGACACTTGGACATGGGGATCGGTAGCACCACCGCTCCAAAACAATTATGACAAAAATATACCTAGCGTATTAAATATATAGATTAATTGTTACAAATTTTATTATTTTGGTAAATATGTTTTCTTTATTATTGTTTGTTAGTATAAAATATTATCTTTCTAGTATTCATACTCTTTTCATAAAAAAAACTTATTGTATTGTATTTAGTGCAGTTATAGTACAACAGCCAGAATATAGTTTCCATATAATACATGCTTTCTATATGTCAGACAACAAACAAAAATAGCACCGGTTAACGTAACCTAAACACCCTAAACACCGTTATTTACAGCCCACAATGCATTTCTTATGGGAAATTAAATTACGTCTAATTACTTTATTACTGGACAGAATAACTTCAGAAACGAACTCGACCTTAAGAATTACGGCTAAAATCTGCTGTGAAAGTTTGAAGTCGATCTGAGGCTTCTTGCGAACGTAATCGTCGGACATCGGAATCGGGATTTGTCACTCTAGTGAGGTTGTAACAGTCATGTATGAGGATTCACTCCTCTTCGATCCGTTCATCCAATTACGCTTACTTAACACTTAATGCATATTTTGTTACCTGAGACATAGGCTACAATGGCTTAACACATTCAAATTAGTTGTTTAATTTAAATCTCTCTCCCAAATAGATATTAGTTGTATCCCATAAATTATAGTTAATCGCATAATTCCGTACGACATCAATTCATTCCACATCAACATGCCTATCTTTTGGTATAATATATTTGTCAAATACCACTCACTCACGTATTAGAGTATCTCCAAAACTATAAGGCCTAAAGGGTTAAAACTGTGCATGTACGTTCATCTTTGCTCAAAAACGCTCACTAAGAAACGGTTTTGCAAAATTCCGCCAGGGCTCCGCCCCACAACACTTGAAAATTTTGTTACAATGTTATTCTTATGGGGGATTTTTATTACAAATCAAAGCAACAACGAATCTCAAAAACTAGCCAACCTGAAGGGTTTAAATTTGGTATAGACGTTCCTTTCTACCCATTGATGCTCACTAAGAAACGGTTTTACAAAATTCCTGCAAGGCTCCGCCCCACACGACTTCAAAATTTTGTTACAATGTTATTCTTATGGAGCACTTAAAATATGAATCTAGGAAACAACGAATCTCCAAAACTATAGGACCTACAGGGTTGAAATTTGGAATGGATGTTCCTCTTTGCCTATATGTGCTCACTAAGAAACGGTTTTGCGAAATTCCTTCAGGGCTCCGCCCCACATGACTTCAAATATTTGATGTAATTATCTGTTGAAGATTCAAAGCTATCAGCTGTTAGCGAAATGATACATTTAAAGGATGACATAACCATATGACAATATTTTTATCTTTGTAAACAATTTAAGCGGTGTAAAAATGTTTATTAGTTAAGAGTTTAGGTTAGGTTCGGTTTAATCTACTTTGTCAAACACCACTCTCTCAGTATCATCGAATCTTTGTAACCATATTGTATAGGGGGTTGAAATTAGCCATGGACGTTCCTCTGTGTTAAAAAATGCTCAGTAAGAAACGGTTTTACAAAATTCTTTCAGGTCTCTACCCCACAGGACTTAAAAATTTCCATTTAATATTATTCTTATGGCCAATATTTAATACAAATCACGGCCACAACGAATCTGAAAAACTATAGCACCTACGATGTTAAAATTTGGCATGGGCGTTCTCCTTTGATCATGGAAGCTCACTAAGAAATGGTTTTGCAAAATTCCATAAGGGCTCCGCCACATAGGACTTCAAAATATCTATCTAATGGTTATTCATAGCTAATTTTTAGTTCGAATCTAGGAAACAATGAATCTGAAAAACTATAGGATCTATGATGATGAAATTTGACGTGGACGTTCCTCTCTGCTCATATTTACGTGCTCACTACGAAAGTGTTTTGCCAAATTTATCAGGGCTCTACCACACACGATTTCAATTTTGGTCTAATGTTATTCTTATGACCAATATGAATCTAGGGAACATCGAGTATGAAAAGAAATAATCTAAGGGGTTGAAATTTGACTCTTTGCCCATAGGTGCTCACTAAGAATAGCTTTTGTGAAGCGTCTTTAGGGCTTCGCCCCACGGGACAAAAAATTACTTTTGGGGCCTACAGGGTTGAATTTTGGCATGGACGTTCCTCTTTGCTCATAGGTGTTCACAAAGAAACTCTTTCACAAAAATCCCTTCAGGGCTCCACCACACATGTCTTCGAAATTTCAATATAATGTTACAATTAGGGCCAATTACAATACGAATTGAAAGAAACAACGAATCTATAAACTATAGGGCGTGCAAGGTTGAAATTTGGAATCTCTTTGGTCATAGGTGCTCAATAAAAAGTTGTTTACACATTCCCTTCAGGGCTCTGCCCCAAATACAGTAACCTCAAAATTACTATAGAGCCTACAGGGTTACTTTTTTTGCATAGACGGTCATCTTTGTTCATAGGTATTAACTAAAATACTAGATACTGGAGAGGAACTAATAAAAATCCTCGAAGGACCTGAGGTAAACTATTAAAAAGAAATTAAGACCTTGAAAAGAGAGATGAGATGGAGATATATTCAATAGTAAGAAAAACAAGAATAAAGAACATTATAAACAGTGACATGTGAGTTAAAATACAAATATTGTAAAGATATGATAATGAAAGTAAATTTTTAAAATAATGGGGTGTGATTTGCTTCATGTATTACTGTATATAAATTGAATCAATACGGCTTTGGAAATATAGTTTTTGAAGTCCTTTAGGGCTCCACCCCACTGGTCTTAAAAATTACTCTCTATGGCCTAATGGGTTACATTTGACATTGATGTTCCTCTTTGGTCATGGGCATTCACTAAGAAACGATTTTACGAATTTTTTTTGGGCTCCGCCCCACAGAACCTTTAGGTTACCATAGATCCTACGGGTTAAAATTTGACGTGGACATTTCTCTTTACTCAAAGGTACCAAGAAACGGATGTGAATATATAGTTTTTTAACTCCTTAAGGGCTCCGCCCCTCAGGACTTAGAAACTACTAGAGAGCCTACGGGGTTGAAATTTGACATGGATGTACCTCTTTGCTCATAGGAAGTCACTAGAAATTGTTTTGGAAATATAGTTTTGAAACCCTTTAGGGTTCCGCCCCACTGGACTTGAAAATTACTCTACGGCCTACGGGGTTGGGAAATTGACATGGACGTTACTCTTTACTCAAAGGCATTCACTAGTAAACGATTTTGCAAATTTCCTTTAGGGCTCCACTCCACAGAACCTTTAAGTCACCATAGATCCTACAAAGTTAAAATTTGACATGGAAAGTCCTTTAGGGCTCCGCCCCACTGGACTTAAAAATTACTCTATGGCCTACGTTGTTAATATTTGACATGATCGTTCCTGTTTGCTCATAGGTGACCCGCTTATGCTATTTCAATGTAAATCTTAATGTAAATCTTAAAGAAGAAGATTTCGTAGGTCTTAAGAAGATTAAAAACAAATTCAACACGGGCGAAGCCGTGACGGGCAACAGCTAGTTTGGTATAATTTATAACTTCAACAAGTAAAAATGTTGATCTATTTAATTTAACAAACAGGTCTGTCAAAATATCAATTAAATTTTATTTAAAAACGTAACATAACGGCGAGCAAATATAAACAAGAAAAGGTTATGTTATGTTGTTTTCAGCATACAGCGACAACTCAGCTGCGATGGGGGAAAATAAACTGATCATAGCAACTACATTAGTCAAACCATGTAGCCTAAACAACTAAAGTTCTGTCAAAAATTCCGGAAAATAAGCTTTTTTAATACTTGAAAATAATTGCTCGATTATAGTTTATTACCTAGTTTAAAATACTTAAAATCTAACCTAAGAATTTCATTGAAATCAAATTAGTAATAAAAAAGCCTTTTGGGGGTCAAAAATTCGCCTAAGAGAAATTTAAAGTCGATCTAAAAGAACTTTTATACTCTATGTTCCATATAGTAAAAAATTCAATTAATTGTTGTCAGATCCTTACACACTTGGTATCAGTGGTTAAATAATGTAATTTTTCAACTTTTTTATAAAATGTTGATAACATTTTTTGGCCTTGAGATATTTGATTTTAAAACAAAAAATTAAGGCCATTTTAAAAATACACATCGGAAAAAATAGTTCTTTTCCTGAAAATGAATTCGATGTGATAAAGCCTAATAATGCCAAATTTGCACTCAATACACCCATCAATCCATTACGGAAAAAAAAGTTACAAGGTGTAAAAAACAAAATGGTGGCTATCGGCTTAACGAAGCATTTTAGGACAAATGTTCTTGTGATATTTGTTGAAATTTGATCCAAGGAATCACTACACGGAGTTTCGGAAGAGAGTTTCCGAGCACCTGTATATAGAATATAGAATTATTATTATTTCCTTCAAGAAAAACAATACTTATCTTTCCATGTGGTGATGGCAGACCACCCAATAATTCTTAGACATTTTAAACTGATTGTGCGCACAACGGTAAATTGCTTCATGTTAAAAAGATGTTTCCACAAAGGCCGCGACGTTTGACCGGTGCTGAAATTAATTATTCATGGAAACCCAGGAGAGAGAAATGAAAAAGGTCAGAAAGTGTGGACTGAGAAGCGGGCTGCATGGAGACAAAAGCTTTCCCCAACTTCAAAGGACTGGTCGCCATTTCCTTTAGCTCTCGGCCCTTATAGACTTGAATTACGTATCGTTTTTTCACTTTCAGCACATGCGATCTTTTTACAGAATATACGTGCATTTAAAGGCAATTTGTCTGATCAAGATTCATATATCATATAGAATTTAACAGCTTACCCATGATTGAATGAAAATAAATTACTCCCCCTATAGTATGAAAATGAATGGTATTTACGTTCAGATTTTCAAAATTACCTCAAAGTAACACGGATTGAAAAATTAAAATTTATTAAGAAATTTTGTTTTTTACTAATATTGTAGAGGAGACTTTACCTTTTAAAAATCAGTTTTTAGATTTCAAATACGATTAATATTTTTCTAATATTTTTGTTAAGTCATGTAAGAGCGATTTCACCACGCACCAGTCCCCACATGATATGCACAGAGTGTTTCTCGACAACCCTGACATACTCCGGGAATTGGTTCCTTGGGTCAAAACAAGAAAAAAATTTCATATAAACATAGGTCCTAAACTCATTTGTTTCATAGTTATGGTTAAAAATGAGATTTTAAAATTTATATTGTGTATCTATTTAACATTTTTACCTCTGGAATGCAAAATTAATAAAATATTTTGATAACACTTCCATAGATTGGTAGAAAATTAGATTTTAATTAGATTTCATTGCTTTTTCGTCCAAAAATATTGAGTGTGGCTTAATTTTTTTATCGTCCAAGAAAATATTTTCTGAAATAAATAACAGAAGCTTTTTACTCATTGTCTTTCCTGTCCTACTGAATACACACATTTCCGTGTAAAAAAGTAGACATCTCTTTTATACTATAATATATTTGTCAATAGCTACTCACTTGTGTATCAGAGAATCTCCATAACTATTTGTATAGAGAGTTGAAATTTGACATGGTCCAATTTGCTCATAGCGGTGCTCACTAAGAAACGGGTTTGCAAAATTCCATATGGGCTTCACCACACAGGTCTTCAAACTTATGGCCAATTTTTAATGCGAATCTAGGAAACAACGAATCTGAAAAACTATAGGACCTACCCACATAGCAAAAAAAGCTTGATTCGAACTTGATTCAAGCTTGATTTTCGAGGCTTGAAAGTTTGATTCAAACCTTACCAATCGAGCCTGAAAACTTGATTCAAACTTGATTCAAGGCTCTTAGTCACCGTGATGTGAAATCGATTTCAACTCGAATCAAGTGTTTCATTCAATTCTTTTTCAAGTCACTTTCAAGCCTTTAAATATTTTCAAGCTCTTTTCAAGTCTTTTTCAAGCATCTTTCGAGACCTTTTCCAGTGTTTTTCGAGCCTCTTTCAAGCCTTTTTCAAGTCTTTTTCGAGTCTCTTTTGAGCCTTTTTCAATGGTTTATCAAGTCTTTTTCAAGCCTTTAAATATTTTCAAGCTCTTTTCAAGTCTTTTTCAAGCATCTTTCGAGCCCTTTTCCAGTGTTTTTCGAGCCTCTTTCAAGCCTTTTTCAAGTCTTTTTCGAGTCTCTTTTGAGCCTTTTTCAATGGTTTATCAAGTCTTTTTCAAGCCTTTAAATATTTTCAAGCTCTTTTTAAGTCTTTTTCAAGGGCCTTTCGAGCATTTTTCAAGTGTGTATCAAACCTTTTTCAAGCCTCTTTCAAGTACTTTTCAAGGCTCTATCAAGCCTTTTAAAGCCTCTCTCAAAAATGTTTCAACTGTTTTTCAAGTCTTTCGATTCTTTTTCAAACCTTTATACATTTTTTAGTCTCGTTCAAATATCTTTTAAGTCTTTTTTGTTCTTCTGCAGCTGATATTACACATTAAACTGGAATAATACATCACGTGGTTAGTGTAATTTATTTAGTTTAGTTTAAAACAGAAATTAGTTAAGTACAAATTAATTAGATTAACTACTTAAGTAGGGGGAGTATCTCGATTTTTAAATTATTTGTAGGCCTAATTTGTGAAATTGAGTTAGGCATATGTAAGTTTATTCCATATTCTCAGTAAAATTTAAAAGTAATTTTTTTATAAGTTCTTTGTTTAGTTAAACAATAAACAATTATGTAAACAATAAACAAAAAACAATAAACAATTATGTAATAGTTAAACAATAAACAATTGATTATGTACTCAGAACTCCCGTTTTAAAACCACCGTTTTAAAAGGTATGTATGTGTTTGGGTCATATATATATTTCATACCTTTCAAAACGGGGTGTCTGAGTACATAATCAAAAGTTTACTAAAAAAAGAACTTATAAAAAATTACTTTTAAATTTTACTGAGAATATGAAATACACTTACATATGCCTAACTCAATTTCACAAATTATTCCTACAAATAATTTAAAATTCGAGATACTCCCCCTACTTAAGTAGTTAATCTAATTAATTTGTACTTAACTAATTTCTGTTTTAAACTAAACTAAATAAATTACACTAACCACGTGATGTATTATTCCACTTTAATGTGTAATATCAGCTGCAGAAGAACAAACAGACTTGAAGAGATTTGAAGAGGATAAAAAATTTATAAAGGCTTGAATAAACACAAGACAAAAAACTTACTGAAAAATCGGAACAGTAAAATACACATCCGATAACTTCGGAGTCTGGTAAGAAAGTAATGGCGTTGGCCCGTCTAGTCCCGAAAAATCTATACAAAATCGATGAGAAATCGATCCTCGGGAGCCACGCACTGCATTGTGGGACAGCGTTGGACGGCTTGTGATTGGTCGGGACGAAGTGCCGTGAATCAGTATCGATTCGAGTTTGATTCGTAAACGTGAACTGAGTTTAGTTGGATAGTAAAATTCAAGGCTTACATTGCAATTGAAGGGAGAGGTAAGTTCAAGCCTTCTTTAACTTTTTGGTGCTTTCGAATCGGAATCGATTAGATGATTAAATTCAAGGCTTACATTGACATTAAAAGGAGAAACAAATTCAAGCCTTGATTATCTTTGGTTATTTCGAATCGGACTCGAATCGATGCTCAAATTCAAGGCTTACGCTGCAATTAAAAATCGTGGAAAAGTCAAGGCTTGATTCAAGCTTCCTTGCTATCTGGGTATGATGTTGAAATTTGGCATGAACGTTAATGTTTGCTAATATTATGTGCTCATTTAGATACGGTTTTGCAAATATAGTTTTTTAAGTTCTTTAGGGCCCCGCCACTCTGGACTTAAAGATTATTTTAGGGCTAAGGGGTTAAATTTGCATGGACTTTCCTCTTTGCTCATAGGTACTCACTAAAAACGGTTTCGCAAATATAGTTTTAAAGGTCGTTTTGGGCTCCACCCCACAGGACTTAAAAACAACTCTAGGGGATACGAGGTTAACATTTTTTACATTTAAGTTC
Organism: Neoaliturus tenellus; assembly: GCA_030545055.2. NCBI lineage: Eukaryota > Metazoa > Arthropoda > Insecta > Hemiptera > Cicadellidae > Neoaliturus > Neoaliturus tenellus. Next base: position 57,312,373 of record CM061536.1, on the reverse strand, counting down.
CTCTTTGCTCATTGCACTAGTGCTCACTAAGAAACGGTTTTCCAATTTTCCTTTAGAGTTCCGCTCGACAGAATCTCAAAATTGCCATAGTACGGTTGCCATGCGGGGTTGAAATTTAACGTGGACGTTCCTCTTTGCTCATAGGTACTCACTATAAATAAAATGTTATGCAAATATAGTTTTTGAAGATCTTTAGGGCTCCGACTCACATAGGTTCCTTTTTTCTCATAGGTGCTCACTAACAAAAGGTTTTGCAAAGTTTCTTCAGGCCTATGTAAGGATTAATTGGCTATGTTATGTAGCATTCTAAAGTGAGAGTTTTAAAAGTAGCGTGAGTTCCAAAATAATCTCTGTTGAGGTTTACATTACCCTAATTTGACATTAAATTTGTCACGTTGATAAAAAATTGTTTAAACCGACCTTAATCTAATTCGTCACCGATTCTCTGAGATTAATTGCCCATGACCCATTTATCAACTATGTGTTATTTAATTCTTGACTCTTCAGTTTTAACATTACTGTAAACCCAAATATTTCAACTTGTTTAATGTGTTAGGCTACATCAACAATGCATCTATATTCTCTCCATCAGGTACTACAGTATCTAGAATATTATCAGGTACCAATTTTAACATCTGTAATTCTGAATTCTAATTCTTCCAATTCTGGGAGTTTTCCACTCCCACTACGCGTTCCATTTTACTTCCATTAAACATAAATCTTGTGTCTTTCATCTGGTACGAGTAGTATGTAAATAATCAAGAAATCCATATTATTTCCATCAGGAACCCATATTCATATCATAAATGATAAGTTTCCTATTTTGTTCTACTCTCCAAAATCGAACCTCTTAATTCCACACGAACCCCAATTAATCTTCTAACATTTCTTTCATTTGTTATACTAACTACGCGACTAGATTACATCAGATACTAATATCAACATTTTCATAATGAATTTGCTGCAGGGTGTTTTTACTCCTTACTCGTTACTTGTTGTGCCATATTATTCCACACATTAAACCAAAATCATACCAAATTTCTTGCATATGGTACATCATCAACGTTGCCAGAATCTCTAAGCTTCATCATAATTATCAATGCTGAGTTTGCTATTGGGTTCTCATACTTTCCTCCGATTTAAACTTCCACACCATTCAAAGTAAATCTTTCTATATTTCTTTCAATGCACCTCCAACCCATCAAGATTCCCTTCTTCAACCATAAATATCATCATTATATCAACATGATTGGGTTTCTATGGGTTTTCCTAGTTCCTGCCACTCTCTACTGACTCCAACCTGTTCAACACGACTGTCGCCAACTCACCCAGATTCCCGCCTGCCCCAGTGTCAACATTGCCCACGCCGAGTTGTATCCTGTGTTGTGTAGTGACGAGAGCAGATGCTATTTCCGTCCCCGCTGGGCCGAACTTCTGCCTCTCGGTCGGTCGCTTCCACAGAGCCCGCGTTCGCGATTCCCAAATTTATCGTTCTGCCATAACTGTTTATCCTCCTGCTGTTTGTGCTGTGTTCGGTTGTAGTCACTGTGTTTATCCCTTAACACCGGGTAAATTTAGACATGTGGTGAGTTCGGTTTCAACAGTTTTCCTAATGTAGTGCGAAATCCGAAAATAATGGTGGGGGTTAGATAACGAACGTGTTCGTTTAGTGAAATAGTGTTTACATCCAGATAGAAAATGGCGTTCAGAAGGAATTTCGGGATCACGGGAAGAAAAGACACTTATAAGACGTTTGGAAGGAGGAAGGTAAAAAAAATATCTTTTACCCTCATTGACAGATGCATTGAAGTAGGCTGTAGTCTTCAACTTTTGCAATAACATAAGGTATAATACTAAAATTATATATACCACGAACTATGGAATAATTACAAAAAGGCTGATCGTAGAATTGGACTGACACATTTGCATGCCAAAACTATCGATGCTATTTATAACTTCCCAGATTGAGACCTACCTTGGGGAGAACATACTTGTAACAGATTCTGAGGATTACAACCACTTAAATACGTTGAATATTGTTATATACAATTATGTACTGGAATTTTTAAATTACAATTTGCATCGGAAACGGTTTTTATGCTTTATTGCTGTAGGAATTTTTCAATTTCCGAAAATGTAAATAAAAGTATTTTAATGAAAGTATTTCAAGTCAAATTTGTGAATCAAACGATTCATATACGATTCATTACACTATACCAAGGAATATAAAACAAATAACACAAGGTATGTGTCAAAACATGCAACACCCTCTATGTACCAGTTGTTATTTTGCAGCTAAGACATCACCAATTACTAATACTGGTAATGATAATGATGATGTCATAAGCTAAAAAAGAACACTTGGTGCATAGAGGGCGTTGCATGACTTGACCCCATACCTTGTCTTTATTTATTTTAGATTCCTTGCTTTATACTGTTAGTTATAAAGGTTTAGATAAATACAAGTAAATAAAAACGGATAAAACAACTACCGTAAGCAATTTGAGAGTTGCAATTAAATTTAAAAACAAATGAATCAGTAATAATGATAGAATCGGCTGTTTACGATAGAAATAGAATCCACGTGTACAGATTCAATATTTGATTCAATAAAATATACACTAGAGTGCATCACCCGTTGGCCTACAGACTGGAAGGCGAGGGAGCGGAGCGAACGAGCTCGTCTTGAACAGAAACAAGTTTTTTGCACTTGGACATTTTAGCCCATCATCAGTTACTGGTTTACTAAGAAGAATTGTTTAAGTTTACCAAGCAATGCTCGGGCCCCAGGTATTTCGTGTTAACCATCAAAATAATATAACGTTATCAAAGTAAAATATAATCATGGTATAATACAATTTATTTTGTATTTTTGTACTGCAATATAATTATTGAAATGCTTATTCTGAACACCATAATAAATACAACCATACTTTGCAAATCTGAAGTGTTTTGATCATAAAACCGCGTATTTGTGTATTTGAGTTGTCTGAGTTTTGGTTCCAGGAGTCTAATTAAATATTGTACACAAAATTTGGGCTTACTTATTTTTAATTACTTCCTCAATCACCGTTCTGTAGCAAACAAAACCCAACTCTTCGTATTATTTTTTGATACCAAAATTGTCTTACTAATTAGGTCGAAAGAAATTTCCAAACAGTTCGTGCAATCACGATGTGTTAAAAACGCCAAGGAATATAATAATGTGACGTGACCGATTAAAAACCAGGTCAGCTGTGGCCCCATTTACATGCGGCGGAAGGCATCATTGTCGCATACTCTGTGTAATGCGGCCGTTACATAGAGTACGCAGTGCGGCCCCCTCCCCCTCCCTGCAACATACTTTCATATTGATATAACTTTAATTGTAGTCGTGAAAGCTTGCACGCTAGCTTCGTGTAGCTCTGTGTAACCGTATAGCGATAAAGTCATTTGGCAAAGTCAATACTTGACGAAATATGAGCTAACTTTTACTTTACGCTCCTTTTGTTTATGGTTGAAAATGAATTAACGAATTCAGTGGGGGTTATACGTCAGTTAAAGTGTGTATTAAATTGGTTATCGTTATATATTAAATATTTACACAACATTAGATGTTATCTTATGAACATTGGTAACAATTTTTTCAAATATTGACACAGTAAGTAAGAGGGATGGCTTAAAGAGGCTCTTAAAATTTTCTAAATGGTAATTTTTGTTAAGTTGCTTTTATTTTAGAGCCTCCAAGCTCTAAAATAATTATATTATGCAGTGCTTCAACGGATGTAAAACTAAACCTTAAAATACAAATTTATTATATCTCTTTATAAAGCTAAATCAATTGAGCAAAGCCATTAAAGCCTAGGTTTACTAGCACTATGCAGACTGATCAACCCTAGGGAAAAGAGCTCAGGGGCACCCTGCGACGATGTGCTTCATAGTTTTGATAATCCGCTCCGCAGCCGCATGACTGGTCTTTTGTCATATTCCATTTGTAGGCCTATTTAAAATATTTGCATCTTTCAATGTATTGGAAGATGTTGGTAGAAAATACATCAAAATAATTAAATCTTGATAAGCGAAGCTCTAGGATAACAGGTGTTAGGAGACCAGCTAAAACTCTACTTGATTTGAGGTTGCAAAATTAAACCTCAAAAGAAAACTGACGAGTACAAAATTTAAACAACAATCGTAATCATTTTTAATTATAAAAATCTGTCAACCTATCAACGGAAAACCCCTTATGAAATGAAATTATGTCGTATGTTCAACATTCATGTTTATAGGATTCAAAAATCAATTTATTGAGGCCCATTTTAAACATCAATTGTGCAAGTTTATGTATCGCCTTTACATGCAATTCTTACAAGATTACTTAATTACTTTCCAATTTCTAATTCAAATTTTTCAATTTCCAATACATTTGAATATTTTTTATGTACCGGATGTCACAGACCACCCGTACAGCCCGTTTAAAATTTACAGAATTATTTTTCACAACAAAAATTTTGCTATTATACACTCTATTGAATGAAACTAATTTAAATGTACGCAGGGTTTACCAGAAGTAACCTTTCCAGACCAGAAGTCACTAGTTTTAAATGCAAATAACCATTTTATGGTATTTTTGGATTATTCACGTAAATATAAGTCAACTTCAAAATTTAATTTGTACAATTAATTCGAACGTTTAGGAGATAATGGTATTTGAAGTTAAATATTTTCCCCATAAGAATACCAAAGAAAAAAATTCACGTCCATTTGAAAACTTTACGTTAAACGGAACTGTCGAAGCATGAAAGCTACTTAGAACCTCATATTAATAAATTTTGCATCATAAAATACCTATTATCAAGTACCATAATTAATTTTTTTTTACTTTTCCACCATATTGTAAAAATTATGGACAAATAAAGTTATGTATGACAAAACTATTATGATTTTAAAGTTTTAAAAATTAGAATCCAACACATTTTTATACTGGGACATGTTTGCTTGACACACAATTTTCTCAGATAACGGATGTGAAAATCTGCCCTATATAATGGAAACAACGTCCATTATCTTTTAAACAGTTAGGATTAGGTGTACAAATTGAATTGTAAAGTTGTGTTAAAATTTACATTTAGAATTAAAAAATGCCATAAAAAGTGGGGAGTGACTTCCGGTCTGGAAACTTTACTTCTGGAACACTCTGTACAGTACTTGAAACTAGTGTCAACCAATAAAGCGTAACCGGTTTACCTATTGCACAATTTTTTAGTTAAAAATGAATTCTTTAAGTTTTAAAGGGGTGTCCAGGCGGTCTGTGACACTCGATACATTACTTTACACGATTTTCTAACATAAACTTATCTTTGAGACTTATCCCAAGACCTCTGACATAGAAGCTGTATTGAGGGGGTGAATACGTATTAATGTTTCTAAAAATCAGTATTTTCTTTATCTATACAACTTACACTATTTTACAATTCCAAGTCCACAAGTGTAGTGACAATAGAATTGGTAAAAATTAAGCTTAAAGATTAAAAAATTGTGAAATATAATAAATTATTTAAGCAACAAGCGCCGGAGCGAGTGGGTTTGTCTTGGTGCCAACTCCCCCTCCCCCTACCAATTGAGTACGTCCGTCCTTCCGTCTTGGTTAAACAATGCCAAATCCTCAGACAATAGTTTTGTTTTTTAGAATGTCTTTGTTTCTCGCCATTATAGGTTCAAGTTAGTCCAGACTTTGAATGGAATTACTCCGCTGGGAAGAATATAAAGTAGTCTCTCGTCGTGTTTTCTCGAGTAAAATAAGTGAACTCGTTGAATCCCAGCAGAATGTATGTTATACCTACTTTAAAAATGTGAAATAAAAATGTTTTTAAGTTCTATGGGTACTAAAATATTTTTTAGTTGATTGTGTCATCGTTTTAACTTTAAAAACAAATAACAGAGCTGGTGTCTTGTTTTATATCTTTGCTATATAAAGGTTAAGGTAGGGGTTTGACGGGAATTTTATGCGGGCAAATTATTGCAAAGTACGTGGAAGACGATAATTTCTCGGTAAAGGCGAACAGTACTTTGTAGTCGTAGTAATATCAGTCACAGACTGTACGTTAAAATGTCAAGCCCAAAGTCTTTTTCTTTCAAGATTAGCTTGTTCGCTTCCCTCATTTGCCTTTCAGGATGTTTTTACAGTAGACTCCCTCTTAACCGGCCACCTCGGGACCAGACCGCGGCCGGATAAATGAATTGGCCGGTTAAACCGATGTTCATTTAAGAACTCCAACCTAAAATTTTATATGGCCTAAATATAATTATCACTTGAAAACAACTTTAAATACACTACTGTATGTGATTTATAGCTCAATTCCGACACCCATGAATTCCAAAACAAACTAAACTAATAATGATTCTTTTCTTTATTGTTGTCTACTAGATAGTACTGTAGGTCCAAACACATTGACTTCTGGTGGCATAGGACGTTACATTTTAATTGGTTTGAGAACTTCAATCTGAAATAACGTTTAAATTGAATGATACAGTAGATAAGGAAACTACGTTTCCGGCGAACCACGGCCGGTTAAAGCGATGTTGAGATCAGAAATGGCCGGTTAAAAAGATGTCATTTTTGTGTCAGGGTAGGCCGGTTAAAGCGGAGACCGGTTAAAAGGTGGCCGGTTAAGAGGGAGTCTACTGTATGTATTCCTAGGGTGATGCGTTTGTTGAAACACGTGGACTTTATACCTCTACGGTTAAGAGCTGATGTAATTATTGTTGCTAATTCTTTTGCTTTAAAATTTAATTGCTACTATACAAACTGCTTATCTGTTTTTTTACTCGTTTACTTTACTTTTATTTAACTAATTAGTCACAATCACGCGTATAAAGTATACGTACTACAGTATTTAAAAAACATATAATTTTTAATATCATTTTGTACTTAATTCTTTTACTGGTTACAATGGAATAAACTACATGTTTGTACTGGAGCTCGTGATTCATGCATTGACAGTTGAATCGGCTGTTTTCAACAACTCTCTTGCTTTGATTTTAAACTCCATAAAACCAATGTTAAATTGTTTAAATTTTTAATTCAAAGTTATAACGAAATAAGATTTTTCCCATCGTAGAGACCTGTATTCAAATTATTTTTATAACACGAAGTATTTTTTATAAGGCATTTACAAAGTTTGTATAGAAAATCGATAAAGCCGTTTTCGAGAACAGGATTAATCCGGATTATTCGCGTTCGTTAATATTTCATAAGATAACAGATTGACTAGAGGATAACACTATGATTTGATGTATAATTATGAGCACTTCCAAACTACCTAAGATGACGACTATCTTTAAGCTTAGAAAATAATTCTAATTGAGTTTATACTACAAGTTTTTTTGAAACGTAGTTTTTCTTGACATGATAATTGTATTCATGTGGAATTAATTCTACATACAAATGCGATATCCATGGTAAGTTTGTACCGAGTTATTTTTATTATTCATTTAAAAAGGTGTAATTTTATGTTGTAAAGTAGACTGTTTTTGTTTGTGTGGCAGACTGAAAATGTTGTAAACAAAATGAATCGTCATAAAACCAGCCAATAAAGGAGCCTTGTTAAATCTTATGGACTGTTAACTGCCATAAGTACACTAGTTGTAAACTGTCTAACGACTTTTTCATATCGGATATGACGTATTATGTGACACAAAGATTTTAAGGTGCACCATGTCGGTCAACTTTGATAACAGGCTAAATTTTAACCGATATTCTCAATATTTTTTATATATTATCATTACCAATTATATAAAAACTACCTTTTGAAAAAAACCGTCCAACATCCGCACAAAAATATTAAATCTCAAAAGGTCAACGAAAATCCTAAGTTACCAACTTTTCGGGTTGAACAAGTGTCAAAAACACTCATGGGAAATTACACGACTTCAAAGAGCTCGGGATTCGGGAAGGCTTATTTTTGCTGACATAATCCACAACAGGGTTTGCAATATTAATACGGCAGAGGAAAATAAAGACGTGGGGGGATGTGGACACCCCTCCCCCGCTGCCGCGGGTCGATGCGCACCTGCGCTCTAGCGGAAACCTCGGCACTACACTCAATGACGGCCGGGTCCTAAGCAGTGGGCGATATTTTTGTACGTTTTTACCCCCGTTAAATGTGCGTGGAAAGTCCAAATAGTTGAAAATGTGTCGGGGAAACCTATCAAAAGTGATTTTTGCCTCTACATAACGACGAGGGTGTTTAGATTTTTGTCTGTAAACAATTATTTGTGACGACGTCCCCGATGGTGTAAATACGTGAGGGAGTGAGCGAATAAGCGACAGTGCCTCCCGGGATGAGCTACGACGTGATATTAACTTTATAGTGGACGATAAAGGTGTTAATGCATGGTGAACCTGAAACGGCGAGGTTCACTACCATGTTGCAATATGATGGGATACAACCAGGGGTACAACAAACTGTTCACCCAGGTATTCACACTTTATATAGTGTATATTCGATTGTTTTATCGATGTGATTGGTAGTTCTGTACGGTAGTGCTTGATTTGAGGTTAGATCGAGCTGTGGACTAGCAGTTTCGTCTAAGGTAAACATCCCCACCCCATCCTCCGCCGCCATTTTTACAAGTGCCAACATAACCTGTCAACCTTATAAGATTACAATTACCGTTTGAAAGGTTTCCTTATGCCGTGTGTTATGTAAGTAGGATGTTGTTTTGCTTTTTCGCTGCAAAATTTCCCGATAAACTGCTAGAAAATATTACTTTTGTTGGCTAAATGCCTTTTTTCAAATTTGTGTGGGCGTGTAACGCACTCAGGAGTCAAAACAAAGACTGATAAAAGCAATGAAAACACATGTAAATAGTTTAGTTAATCACAACTATTACATGTTAATCTTCCTTAAAGCTGTTTCATTTGTATCCCACACAACTTAGAGTTTATAGCATTCATTAATGACTATTTCAAATCATGGTTTTAGGGTTATTTGAGTATTACTTTTGATTTATAAGTTAGATCATTACGGTAGGAAAAAGATACCACCCTAAACCTAAGAATTTATCATCCCTAAATGTTATTTGTTGCATATTGTTAGGCCTAATAAAACACCACAATTTAGGTTTTTTTTTACAATGATGAAGTCTGCAAAAAATGATGCAGTGTTGAACAAATTGACTTTATAATATCTATATATATATAATTCCGTAAGCGAATCGGTCCCCACGAAATATCTAGAGTTAGAAGAAAGATAGGGTAACGTATGATGGCTCATTTTAAAGCTTGCGGGCCAAGGACGCAAGGAAAAATACCAGAATTATCAAAAGTTACCTGGACTTCGCCCCATTGGACCTTGAAGTTCCAATGTTAATGTAATGGAAAGAAGATTTTCAGATTTACACGTGTGTTTAAGCAGATGTTCCAGTATTTAATCATAAACTCAGCTGGTTATTGAGCAGATATTTTGAGTTAAGATAACCTCATAGCTTACAACTTTTTAAAAAATTGGAAATGCACTATAAAAAAAGGAGAACACTAATAGTCATGAACGTATTATGGATCCACACTAGATTTCATCTTCTTGACCCCGTCTATGTCATTAAGGAAATAGGAGTAGAATGATCGGTATATTCAGCATAAAAAATAAAAAAGTTGAAATTATATTAGACATGGCATGGTTGAAATCATGGTTAACTGTCTTTACTCAGTGAGTGTCGTTTAGTTATTATGTTACTGCTTTATATATTGGCTATTTATTAGTTAGAGTTGAATAGTTGAATCTTTTTGTTGAGTGTTTATTTATTTTCGACTGAATCATTATATGTAAACTACTAACATTGGATAACCTTCCTATGAGGAATATTTTGTTTTGGTTTTATCCATTCTCGGCTTTTTTTACGTAAGTCGTAGGGAAACAATAAACACCCGTTAATCCATAAAGACGGGGAGTTTTTTATGTAAATGATAGTATGCGAAAACTAACAATATATCAAACAGTGTTCTACTTCATTGACGAACAGATAAAATAGACTACAATCAATGTATGAGGGACACCGGTTTCACGGAGCGTAAGGAGGCATGGCGGCATGGGGGAGATATGGTAGAAATAGGGGAAATGGCAGGGGACACAGGAGGGCACGGAGGTACACGAAGGGACGTCGGGGATGGCAGCAGGGGATCACGGGCAGTATAGAGGAGTTCGGGGATATGGGGGCACGTAGGGCACGAAGGGTGCCTGTGGCACTGGAGACAGGAGAGCATGAGGGGCTCGGTGGAGGCATGGGCAACTTAGGGGTACAGGGGGGAACGGCGAGCATGAGGGTACAAAAGCATGGAGGGTGCGGAAGCATAGGGGGCAATGTGGGGAAGCATGGGGATGCACTGGGGCACGTGGCGGCGGGGGTGATGGGGCACAAGAAGCAGTAGGGGTATCGGTGGCAAAAGGTGTAGATGGGCATGGGGAACACGGTTGCCACGGGGAGCAACGATTTGCATGAGGGTACGGAAACATAGGGTGCCCTGGGGCACGTGGCGGAGCAGGAGTTGGAAGGCACAATTGGGACTATAGGGGCCTTGGTGGCACCAGGCACGGGGGGCAGATGGACATGGGGACATTGGGGATTCTTAGGGGACATAGAGAGCATGGGGATCACGGGGAAGAACGGTGGGCAAGTGGGCACGGGAGTACTTGGGCGCGGGGGCATGGGGTACAAGGGTTGTCGGGGGCACTGGGGTTAGGGGGGCGTGGGGATATGGGTTGCATTATGAGGAATGGTGGACATAGGGCACGGGGGTATGGATGCATGGGAATGGGGGTACCGGGGGTGGGGCCTACTAGACACGTCGTCGGGTCGGTGGCACGGAAGTTGGTTGGGCATTGGGGAGGAATGAGGAAAATAGAGGGCACGGGGGCCACGGGGATGAACTGCGGGCATGTGGGCAAGAGAGAATGAAGGGCACAGGGTTACGAGGGGGCAAGGGGGTACATAGGGTACAGGGGCATGGAGGTAGTCGGTCTCCGGGGCATAGGGGGTACAGGTAACACAGATCAGGAGATGTGAACGGGAGCACGGGGAGGCATGGGGTTACGGCGAGTGTGGGGAAATGGGGGTCACAGGGGTCCAGGGTGAAGGAGGGTACAGTATTAATGGGCTTATGTTGTATTGAACTATTTTATTTATTTGAGTTACAAACTCATCATGAACATGTTTAAGGTTAAAACTATTTTTAACCTTATTAAATTAAGGTAGTATTTAATACCTGGTAGATGGGCACCTTTTACCTTACTTTACTATGTTTGGTAGCAAAACTTTACTATGTTACCTTTTACTATGTTTGGTAGCAAAATAGTGCAATAATTTCCTTTTTTCACAAAATAGACCACTGTATTTTAATGCAGGGGAAATTATTAGTAAATTACTGATTTGATAACGCCAAAAAGTTTCGTCAAAATTTGTAAATATTTTATTAGAAAACCCAAACGTGTAAATTCACACTACAGCTTGAGAAAAATACAGTAGGCCTAATATTGCAAGGAGGTGATAAATTGAAACTTATTTTTGGAGACATCGCCACGCCATTTTGATTTTTAGGGGCCTTTGCGCCTACACTCCACTAGTTGTAGTTGTATTTCTTCTTCACTATAATCGTATCCAATATCGATTAATCAAGCGAAATTTGTATGTAGCATTATTACCACGCTATGAAATTTGTAACTTAGCGCAGTTGTAATTTAGTAAAAGTAGTTTATGATGTAGCTTTTGGTGTGTTTTTGTGCTCACAGCAATATTTGCTGTATGGTTGTTTTATCTCTCAATAATAGGATAAACGGATAGTTAAAAATTCGTTGAGAATCATAATGGTGTGGATGAATGGCACTAAAAATTATAGTAATCGATTAAATATGATATTTGTAGGGCAACAAATATTCATTTACTGTAGACTTTTTAAGTTTAGTGTACATGATAATTAGAACATATAGTACTGCGAAATATTTCAAACCTTTAACCCACTACAATGCAAGTTTTTAATCACCTACTCCTAAAGGAATTGAAAAATATTTTTTTTATGTCACTCAAACCCTTTATGTATAAATGTTCGAAATAAAAAATCAAACCCACGATCTTCGAACCATTCCGAAAACGAAATGCTATTAGGTAAACTTTCGCTTCAATTAGACCTTGAAAGATCTAAACGCGGATTTCCAACTAATTGCTGTTTCGACGCAAACAACTGAATGCCCAGAGGCTTCCCCCCCCCCCCGTCATCGTATACAAGGAGCAGGATGCATCGTTGACGAGACAGAACTTCACAGCTGATATTAATAATGGCAAAATGCAGAAGCTGGGCCAGTTCAATGACTTTTAAGCGATGTGGGACTTTGATGTGGAAAAACATCTGGGAGCGATTTGGATGAAAATGTGACGAACTCACATGTACATAAACTTTACAGTTCCTCTGAAATCAATTTTCACTGAAAACATTTTTAGTTATTAGACTGCCTTTATATTTTTTTTAGGTTTTGATAAAGTTTAAATAGCAATGTTTTAGGAAAACATGTTGGCATTATAAAATAAACACTTAAAAAATTCAGTTAACACTAGTTTACGTGTTGCTCGAAATCGAGCAATTTATTTTAATACAATACAAATGTTACTTTTATCAAATAAATGATCAATGACAAATCAATGACCTAAATCAATGACATCCGACTAATCCAATATTGTGAGCATATGTAATCACCAAAACAACACGTATTTACAGCTGATTATTAACACATGTTTAAAATGCTTTATTCAATCCCAATGTTATTTAAATAGGAAATTTTGAAATTTCAATGGTGGATAGCGCCTTTATTTTCAGTGCGATTCTCATCAATTTTTGGCGAAAACAACTACAGACCAAGCCCTATCCAACGACACCAAAAACTTGAAAATCGGTTGAAAATTGTAGGAGGAGTTCTCAAGACAAAAAACCCTTAGCGTATTAAATAAGTATAGATTTGAAAAAATTCAGTTTTTTTTTTATAATTCTTTACATATTAAATTTGAAAATGATTATTGTTTTGTTGAAGGAAAACGAATTTTAACTACAGTAAACAGCCTTTACATTTTTGCTATAATTTAATTTAACCCTTTCAAACAGACATTGTTCTGACATTGACAGGTTATATATTTTTTGAATTGCAAGAGAAAAGGGTATTTTTTTCAAACCACCCTTTAGTATCAATTCATTTTTAAATTTATAAGCCCTCCGAATGGCTTAAAGTGACCACAATGTAAATTTTATCGCATGAAGCGTCAAGTGTAAAACCATGAGTAAAACATGGTGATATAAACAGTGGCGGATCTAGGGCATTAACAAGGGAGGGGGGGCTAACCGGGGGATATGAAATACCACCCCCCCCCCCCCAAATTTGCTACAATGGTCCTCCCCCACTAGTTCATATAGAGTTCGGGGGTCCTCCCTCGAGAAATTTTTGAAATTTAAGCTTTAACAATGTCAGTTTTAGATAAATTCTTCATCCATCGTTGTGGAAAACAATAATAAATCGCCAATCAATTTTTATTACAAACAACAGTTTGGCCAATGTACCAACTTTCATTGCTCTTATTATCATTAATATTTAATGAGAATGATTTACATCGTGAAGTACAATGCAACTCTGACAGAAGTAAGTCTGCACTTTGACAGTTAAGTCAGATGTTTTCATTATTTCTTTGTTTAGATTTTTAACTCCTTAAGACCAATGTAAAAACTTTTTAGATTTCAATTATAGATTATAAATAACTAGGAATACGCTCCGATGTCCGTCCCGTACAAGAATTTTTTACTCACTTTTTGAGTTATTAGGTGACGCTTTGTTTTTGAGGGAGAGGTGAGAAAAATTCATTACGCACACAGGTGGCAAGCCTGTAGTGTGGGGCTCCCCTAAAAACGGGTTTACCCACTAAAAAACCTCGCCTCTACTCTTTAGGATTCTAACCTGGAGTTGTTTATTACATTACGTCAGGCTAGGCCTAAATTTGGCTTATGCCCGTGGGGCTCACTCCTTATCCAGCCACTCGATCAAGGGATCTGGGCCACTTCGCCGTCCAGATCGGTTTCTTTTCCAGGAGGATGCCCCGGACGAACTGTGATAAACAATCCCAGTTGCCCTCATCCTCCAAGATCTTTTGGCAGACCGAAATCCACCAAAAATGCACCAAAAAATTTGTGTGGCCTTCAGGCGGGGCCCTTCCCAACGGGGGCAGCGGAAGAATGTGTGTTCCGCATCGTCGGGAACGCCCGAGCAATAAATGCAGTCTGGTGAACCGGTCTTGCCCATCCGGTTCAGGTACGACCGAGATAGCCGTGAATTGTCAAGAATTGGCCGCCGTTCCACCCATGGTTGGACGTGCTTGATAAGTCGCGCAGTCCATCGTCCTCGGGTGTCGTGCTCCCAGCTGTGTTCCCACTGCTGGAAGGTTCTGGAGCGCTCTTCTGTTCTTGCCGTGTTCTTTTAATCTAGCCTTGTCTCTGATAAATTGCCTTTTTCTCTCCTACCAAGAGCTTGACAGGGATAACTCCGGCGACCACCAGGACGGCAGGCTCGGACACTGTCCGGTAGGCAGAACACATCCCGAGCGCCGCTCGACGTTGAACCCGGGCGAGTCGCAACCTGTACTACTCTTTATCGAGAGCGTCTGCCTACACCTCTGCTCCATAAAAAAGCACGGACTGAACCGCGGACATCAACAGACGTCTTCTGTCGAATCGTGGAATCCCGACATTGGCCATCAGCCTACTAAGGTACGTGACTACCTTAGCGGCCTTGTCCGCCGTACGGAATATCTGATCCCTCCAGCTTAACTTGGTGTCCACCATAATCCCGAAGTACTTAGCAGCACGATTGGACCACCTCCCTTCCCACTTGGAACGGAACGACGGTGACCATCCTCTTCTTCGTAAGGATCACAATCTCCGTCTTACGGAGAGCAAGCGAGATACCGTGATCGGACATCCATGTGTTGACCACACGCATGACTCGGTTCAACTTTAGTTGGGTCAGCTCAACGTTGCGTGCAACAATGAGAGCTGCGACATCATCGGCGTACCCAACCAAAGTGGTTTCCTCAGGCATCTCCGACCTCAGGAGGCTGTCATAGGCAACGTTCCAGAGATCCTGGCCGAGTATTGAATCTTGCGCGGCACCAGAAGTGACTTCCATCGTCCACGTTCCGTCCCTTGTGTCGTAAATCAGGCTTCGGGAGCGGAAATAATCCGCAACAAGATGAGTCGCAACAGATATGCAGGAACGCGAAAGGTGTTGCGAAGCGCATCCAGCATATCGACCCACCTCGCCGAGTTAAAGGCATTCTTGACATAAGCGTAACAAGAAGCACTACTCAGCGAGAGAAATGGTTGTGGCTCTCGGCTCTCTTCACAGCTCTCTGGACTTCGGTGATAGCGTCAATCGTTGACCGTCCCTTTCTGAAGCCGTACTGACGGAGGCATAAGTACCAGGCAGCTTCCACGGCAGACGTCAGGCGGGAACGGATCAGCTTCTTGGACAGCTTCCCAGCCGTGTCCAACATGCAAAAAGGCCTGTGGGACGACGGCAGCTCGGGATCACCTTTGCCCTTGCTGATGAGTACAAGTCTGGTGGTTTTCCAGGGAGCCGGAAACACCCCTTCTACCAAACAGGCGTTGTACATATTCTCAACAAGTCAGCATTAATTGAAAATACTTTCTTTAAAGCCTCGCTGGGAATCCGTCCGGGTCAGGAGCCTTGTTGCTCTTTAGGGAGAGAACGGAGGTTTCCATCTCCTCGAATGTGAAGAGTGGAACGTCATCTAACCGTCCGAAGTCAACCGGCGTACATCCTAGGCCTAGCCTACAAATAAATACATACAAACTATGATTTTAGCTAAGACCTCAAAATAAGCAAGTAACTTAATAATAATTATGCTTATAAATTAAAGAAAAATAGATTGTAGAGCGAAAAAACAATGCAATTTAAAATCCATTATTGCAAATTAATAAAAATCAAGTAATGTAAGTATTGTAGAATTACGCTTACTTAACACTTAATGCATATTTTGTTACCTGAGACATAGGCTACAATGGCACAACACATTCTAATTAGTTGTTCAATTTAAATCTTTCTCCCAAATAGATATTAGTTGTATCCCATAAATTAGTTAATCGCATAATTCCGTACGACACCAATTCATTCCACATCAACATGCCTATCTTTTGGTAGACTATAATTTATAACTTCAATAAGTAAACATCAGTGTTGATCTATTTAATTTAACAAATATGTCTGTCAAAATATCAATTAAATTTTATTTAAAAACGTAACATAACGGCGAGCAAATATAAACAAGAAAAGGTTATGTTATGTTGTTTTCAGCATACATCGACAACTCAGCTGCGATGGGGGAAAATAAACTGATCATAGCAACTACATTAGTCAAACCATGTAGCCTAAACAACTAAAGTTCTGTCAAAAATTCCGGAAAATAAGCTTTTTTAATACTTGAAAATAATTGCTCGATTATAGTTTATTACCTAGTTTAAAATACTTAAAATCTAACCTGAGAATTTCATTGAAATCAAATTAGGAATAAAAAAGCCTTTTGGCTAGAGAATTTGCCTAAGAGAAATTTAAAGTCGGCCTAAAAGAATTTTATACTCTATGTTCCATAGAGGTAAAAAATTCAATTAAGATTTTCCTGGCATAGTGTCCTGTATTTACATTATTTTCATACCAGAACTAAGTAATTTTCAAGGTTTGAAGAAAATCGTTCGAGACGTGTTTGAGATCCGTGTGCAAAAATACATACATACATACATATATACATAATTTGTACAATCAAATGAAAAGTTTACTTAACTATAACAGAAAAATGATTTTTTGGATGTAAAAATTAAAGGATTATCAAATTTGGAATTGGCTTAACACGACCACGATGCATAGCTATTTTAAAATAAACAATATTTCTTGATGATACATACATATATAGGCCTATTTACATACAAATATGCCTACCTTACTCGTACTATATGACAAAAATAATTTATAATTTTTTATATATCAAAGCAATCTACTAAATAAATCTTTAGATAAATTAAAGTCATTTAAAAGTAAAAGTGTAAAACAACTATTTGTAGAATTGCATTTGTATGATAAAAAAATGCATTAGTAAGAATTGTGAAAACAGTTTTTAACTAAATAACTAGAATCCATGTGTTACAGGTTGAACCTGTGTTTTAACAAATATACACCAGAGTGCAGCACAAGTAGGCCTAAATTGAAACAGTCTGAAAGGTGAGTGAGCGAATCGAACGAGCTCGTCCTGAAGTCGAGTGAGCGGAGCGATGAGCAAGTCTTGAACAAGAAATAAGCGTTTGTGCACCAGGCATTTGACCGCACTGTCTTGTCTGTAATTGATACTACTATGAAGAATACGGTTTGAGTTTAACGAGCAAATGCTTGGTCCCCAGATACTCCTATACTATACGACGAGTATCTGTGGCGATGTATTTTCCATGATCTAGAAATCTAGAGGGTTGATTTTGCTTAAACTTTGCATTTACTATCAGAGTGTTGAGTGTTATGGCCCAAAAATTAATTTAGAATCTAATTACCATGATACTAAGATGTAACAAAATTGAATGAAAACCAACTAGCAAGGCTCGTTTAACTCGGTACAAATTTATAATGATTGGAACCATTTTATTTTGACATCTGGCTCCGGCTATTATAGTCCAGACAGTGTTTGCTTTCATAGTGAGTTACGGCTTCAATAAACCGTCGAGCACCGATCATGCATGCACTATCAAACGTGTCGACGCCGCTCGAGCCTGCGCGTCCAAAAATACTCTTTGGACTCCAGCGATCAGCTGTCAGCTGGCAGTCCAGCAGACTAGAGAAGGCAGTTGTGACGGTGTCGCGGTCGGAACAGTCGAGTTCGGTGTGTCCGGTGTTCTATGGCTGATGGAGAAGTAGTTTCGTGTATAGATTGTCTACTTTAGACGTTTGACCGTTTATCTATGACATGGAGTGATTTTTAGGAAGCACAATATTGCTTTTTGTGTTCATAATGACCATTCCGTGTAAACATTGTCTCATTTGAAAATGTGACAGCGAATATGAGTTTTGGGCCGTTTTGAAACATGTGATAATTTTAAAACTACTTTGAAGAAAACTGGTAAACTAATTTTGTTGAACTTCGTTACTTATCTGTGTTGGATGGCGAGTTTTGGGTAATGAGGAGCTGTTAGAGGCAACTAAAATCAAAATGATTTCACTGGAAGACGTTTGGGCCAAGCTACGACGGCACGAACACATTGACAGTAACATGCGGGATCTCTTGGAGGGCATGCCAGAGGAATTTGACACCGAGGTACAGAAAAAGAACCAACAATCAGTGGTATTTTACTATTATAAAACGTATCACGTGTAGAAAACTTGTTTGGTTTTTAAAACTTTTCGTATAGATGTTAGCATTATTCACTAGGAGTGAGTAAATGTTTACAGTACGTTTATAATACAGCTACAGTAACATAAAAAAAGCCCTACAATTTCTGCCGGTTTTTTAAACTGTTTTTTTTTTTAATAAATGACCCAAGAAAATTAGCGTCTATAGCTGTATAACTTTAAGAAAACTCATTTATTAATGGTAACTTATAGTTAATATGTTTGATTCTTAAATCGGTAAAAATCTTAAAAATATGGAAGTTTTTAAGGCCAAGTCAAAAAGACAAAGAAAACAAATCCATAGTTCAAAATTTAATTTGTTTTGAAGTCAGCTGATTGAAAATGGGAACTAGAGTTGTTGCTGTACGGGAAAAGTTTGTTGACTTAAAGAATTGTTTTCCTTAGGCCAAAACTAATGTTTATTTACGAAAAAAACACCTGACGGTGATAAGTTTTATCTGTTTGGAAATTGACGACTTTCGAAGGTCTCAGCTGTTGCTACTTTCTAATACAGAGTGATGAAATAGTAGTTTTCATCACTAGGACGGAAAGTGGCTGTTTTCTGTGCGCATTCGCGGTTTAAGCACGTTCTGTGCGGAAATGCGATTAAGCACAGAAAAAAAACTTTCCGTCCGTGTGATGAACAACGTTTTTCATCATACTGCAAAAAAATTAAATGGATAACTCATTATAAAGTAAATTAGCTCCAATTTCACAATCTGTTTACGTTTATTAGTTGACTTCCATCTTAATTTAAATATTCCTTATAAACAGATGATATATACTTTGAAGTAAAGAAATGTCAAAATCTTGCATTAAAATTGTAGTCTGCAAGTCATTTTTTGTTTACATTGACTTTATTTGCTTTGAATTAGTATGTTTTTTGCTTAAGAACAAAACAACTTTTGAGGTTAGCGCATGGCAAAAATTAACAGATGTTTTTTCGGTGCACTTATGAAAAGGCTACAGCAAAACGCCAACTTTCTATACTAAATACAGGCCAGAAAAGGGCTGTTCTAATTGCAGTATGATGAAAAAATTAAAAATTGCTATGAAATACAAGCTTGTTATAGAATCGTTTTTATTACAGTACGAATGTTTTTCTTGCTTATACTGTAAGCGTAAGTAATCAAAATGTACAATGCACGATTTATCTTATCATCCATCTTATAACGAATCTGGCAGATAAGAAGTTTTGTTTTAGTGGCATTAGAGGCTAATGCTTCGTCTATGAATGGACTTTCGGGAGTTAGTGGGGGGTTGAAGTTGACTAAACTTTTCAGCCACTTTACAAAAATGAAGTGGAGCAAAGTTTCATAACTTTTAAGTTTAGCGACATATTTGAAAGATGACGTAACCTCATAGAATGAACACATGTTTCATGCAACGTCAACAAATTAGCCTTATTGATACCTTTCTGATGTTGAATTTAAAGTTAATTAAAAAATACTAGAGATCGCCTCATGATCGACATTCGATCAAAGTTTCAGTTGATCTGGCCCTAAGAAGCTTAAAAACATTTCCTAATTTTCTAGCAGTTGTTTTTACAACATCTGTCTAATGATTCATTCAATTCTCCTTTCTCCATAAGATTAACATTGGAACTTTGAAAGCCTGTGGAGCGAATTCCTGGAGTGTGATGTGAATTAGAATGTGATTCTGTTCATCTACAGGACTATACCTTTTTAACGGTATGCTCGGATTTATCCTACGATGCACACGAGCTGAGAGAAAAGGAGGAAATGAAACATGCTTGCGTATTAATATATAGATAAATCGACTGAAAGGAATATTTTTTTACTCGGAACTGAGGGTCACAACACTTTATTGTAACAAACATGAAAGGTTTGACCGACCATTCTCTAAAAGAATCATGTAGTGCTATTGCTATTCTTTTATTAACGCGTGAGGCATATATCCGAGGGCGTGATCGAGTTCACTAACACTGTTAGAGTTTTACGAAAAATGGTCAAGAGGATTTAAACGTTTATAAAAGAATTAATTTTTTAAAAATATAACATTAACAATAAAATTTTTCCTAAAAAATGTGTAAGAGTTAAATAATTAGCTTTTTATTCGTTAATAAATACGTAGGTTTTCTTAGCTTAGTATATCTGAAAATAATTGCGTACTTTTAATTTTATCGGCACTTTGCATTTCATAAACGGTTACAATATAACGTTTAAAACACGAAATTTGTAAAGAGTAAAACAGTTTTTCCATTCATGAAATTAGGACTTCATTTTCCGAGCTATGATGCATTTACCCATTCGTAAGAGAATATTTTTATAACAAGAACAAAGTGTTCCTCGTGAATTCTGACAGCCTACAGCCCAGGAACCCAATCTCCCTTTCCCACTTAGTTGTGATAACACGCTTCAGTAACGTTATACACAGGGAACGACGGACTCGGAACAAAGGAGTGTTTATCGCAGCGCAGAGGTTGTCTGGTCCATGTCCGTCATTCCGCGAGTTGGGGACGCGCCAACATCTGTTACAAAGACGGTTGGGACACTTCCGACAAGAATTTAGATTAAAGACTAACGCATTAAAAAGGTGGCGTCAAGTAATAGTGCTTGAAATTAGGGCAGATGAACATTACGTTGAAATGGCACTCCTTATTCTATATACAGTATTTTATTAGTTAGGTGTAGAGTATAAACTCATACTTTTTATACCTATTTATGTTATAGATTTAAATTGTTTTGAAAAAAGCAAATTAAATGAAACAATCAGTTATTTCGTATGCAGTGTATTGTTGTTATTATGCACTTCAAAAAGTTGCTAAGCTCAAAATCATCTCACAGATTGCCTTGCACATTAATTCAACAAATGTAAGAATAAACTATACATTTATGTTGGTGCTCTGAATAACGAAGAAGATAGCTGGATACCAAAGATAAAAATACAAACGTATAATAATAAAAACAAAGAGTAACCAAACCTTTCAAACATTCCTAGTAAGAAACGATTGAAGTCAAATAAACTAGGCGTATATAGTTGGTACATTAAAATGAAAGCTTTTATCAATTTAAGAAAATAAGTAATCGTAATGTCGTAAGTTATGAAAAACGTATTTTTAACTACTGATAACGATATTAAGACGCAATATGGTATAGTTTGTTTCGTTTATTGAACCATTTATTTCGTCTTATAGAAGGCATAGAACCATTGACTTTGTAGAACTATAAACATATTTCTATGGTAGAAGGTCATCATACGTGTGACAGTTATCTGACGTATTTTATTAACCAGTAAGGGGAGCCGAGCTTAAAAGCTCGGTAAAATTATTACTTTTATTTCTCACACAAAGCTCGTTTGCTCTGCTCACTCCCCCTCTTCCTTTTTAATACGAGCTCGTTCGCTTCTCTCATTCGCCAGGCAGAAGGGTGCTGCAATTTGGTAGGTCTATAATTTTCCTAAAACCACAGGTTAAAGATACAACACATTGGGTTATATCTACCAAATGTGTTAGTTATCAGCTGATTTTTGATTCATTAAAAAATCTCCAGTTTTGGGAACTCTGAAAGGCTTTAGGACGAAACCCGGATTTCCCCAGCCATTGGACCAGCTCCAATCGATTCCTCGTGGCCAAAACCCCCATAATCGAACAAAAATAAAAAATCCTTGGAGAGAAAAATATTTTGCCCGTGCAAACAATGTTTGTTTTAGAGTATAAGATAATATAAGATAAGATTCTTGAATAAGATCACACCGTAGTACCGGTGGAGAGGTTTTTGCGGCTCGACTCGCCATTTCTCCTCCTGTTTACCCGCACCTGGGCCCCGTCATCAGTTCTACCGACTGTTGTTGTATTGACTTGGCAGTATTTGTGCTGTTTTATGTGTTTTTGGCTTCCGCTGTTTGTGTCTGGAAACAGTCGTTGGTATGTTTACTTGATCTTCCGAAACTGCGCTAGTTACAACGTCCACATAGATTTGAATTTTTTAAATTTTAATTAGATCTAAAAATAAATTCGTCAGATTTATATGGTTTTTTTTTTAGAAATAAGACTTTTATAGAACCATTGCGTTAAATATTTTTTTATTAACATAATTTTTTAGGCTTAACTTTTTTGTTAAAAGTTAAAACATTCCTAACTACATTATTAAAACGCTCAAACGAATTTCATCCATTATAGTTGTTTTTACTCCGACCCGGTGTCTGTTTATTAGCAGTAGGCTAATAAAACATCAAAATTAACTGTCCTATTTTTTTTTTACTTTAAGGAATTTTATATAAATATATATGTGGTAATATATTTTCAAAGAAAATAATGACACCAAGACTTAATTTCCCATTGCTAAGTCAAAAGAAAATCTATTCAAGGAGTGATGTTGAAATTTGTAATTTGTTTAAATCCGCCAACATTTATCCCACGCATAAATAAGGACATGTTTCAAACCTTTTGAAGAAACTTGGAATATGTAAAATAAAGAGTCATCAGCAACGTTGAAACTTAAATGATGTGGTTACCCTGCAATAAAAATAACCGGAATTGCTGCAGTGCACACTACAGACAGTGCACTAATGGGGCGGGATAGGACATTGACGCCTGGCTATACATTTGGTGATATTAGTAGAGATGTTCGATATTTTTGTTTCGGTGACAAAGTCACCGATATTGCTCTGTCACCGATATATCGGTGACAAGGCACTCGAGCAATCGGTGACAGCAAATTCAGTGACAGGCGCAGAACACCACCGCGCAGGCACCCAATCCGTTGCTACACAATGTCACCGGTCGCCGCGCCGGTCACCGATTGGCCGACGCGTGGTCACGAGGCTGCCTTCGCCTTTGCTTCGGGCCACTTCGCAATGGTTCGGGTGGAATCGGGCACTAGCACGTTGGCTCTGTCACTGATCTCCCAGCAACAGCGCCAGGCCCAGGTCGCTGTCGCTGTCACCGATCGATATACAGTACTGAAGAACTTTTGGATTCAGTGACACAAAATATCGGCGACAAAGCGGCCAATCCGAGGGCGCGATCTGATGGCTTCGCTGGAGCCGTTAGCGTTACGATATTTACAACACTGGTTAAGGGTCGCATCGTAATGGAATACGAAATCATATAGACTCGAAAATCGCTAACGTCGTGTATCTCTTTAACAGTCATTAACAGTAATTTGTTACTCAGATAATTTTGTAACTTGTCACCGAAATAAAAATATCGAAAATTCATTTGCTCAGTGGCGCGACTGCCGCAGCCGCGGTATCTGGCTGGTTCTCCCCACCACTCGCGGCTCTGTCACCGATTTTCCTGTCACCGATTGAAGTCACCGATATTTCCTTGTCACTGGAACTGAAGTCACCGATATTTGAAAGTCACTGGATCGCACATCTCTAGATATTAGTCGACTAGGAGGCGACACCCCCCTCCACCTTACGACACCCCCTCCCAACCACTCCCCATCCATCCCACCAATAGCCAGAACAAGCTAACCCGCATAGCGGTCCCTCAATCATTCTGTGATATTGTACTTCCCAAATCCTCGACTAATGCCAGAATAACGGCTTGCCAACTTGTAGATGAAGTTGATCCTGGGAATCGTAACTTTAAATCCACAAAAAGTTATTTAGGTCTTTTAAAAGTTTATCGATGAATATTTTATGTTTTCAAGACATGTTAGAAACATTAATTTCATTTCTTAATTTGCAGACAATTTAGGAAAATTGAGATATATTTTAGCGAAATCATAAACACCTATCCTAGTTTTAATATAGCTTAAATTGATTGATTGGGTTATTAGTACGTGAATTTTTATTGATATATAGATTATAATCTAGCCGCGTCCGCACTCGCACTGACCGAACATTCGTGACGAACTTGTTCGGCAAACACAAAAAATCAACAAACATTCCTTACAAACAATTACAGGCCATATGATTTACATTCTAAAATTTTAGCAACGAACAAACAAAAGTTCGGAAGAACTTTGTTCGGAGAACATGTTCGGCCAGTGTGGACGTGGCTTTAGAAAAAATGACTATCCTTTTTGAAAATTCAAAATTAGATCATTGTATTAGTAGATGATAGAAGTCAAATAAATTACTTAAATATATTCCGAACTAAGAAAAAACTATTATGCAATCAACATTTATGGTTGCAAATGTTATTCTACTAAAAGCAATGTTATTACTTTTTTTGCTGATGACACATCGTTATCTTTATCAAATGAAAGTCAAGAAGATTTAGAAATTGAAACTTTTAAATAATCGAATAAATTAACAGAATGGTTTTCAGATAACTATCTGACCATAAACACAACAAAAACAAAATTTATAGATTTTAGCATAACTCCTCAAGATAAAAAATTGAATGTAATTATTGAAAATAAAATGATAGAAAAAACTGGTACAGTTAACTTTCTTGGAATCACATTGGACGAAAATTTAAATTTTAAAAATCATGTGGAAATGTTGTGCAAGAAGCTTTGTAAAACTGTATTCATTGTAAGAAGGCTGTCCCAATTTTGTACAAGATAAATCCTTTTCAGTCTATCATTCTCACTTTGTTTCACAAATGAGGTATGGACTGCCAATATGGGGAATGGCTAAGTGTTCTGTTAAAAACGTCTTTATTGCAAAAAGCAGCAATTAGAGCCATTTTTAATTAAAAAGAGGCCAGTCTTGTAGAGCAATCTTCAGGCAAAACAAATTAATGACATTTTATTCCTATTATATACACGACATATTAGTATTCATGAGAAAAAAAAACAACAAAATTCCTAATTTAGAAAACAACCCCACTAAATTGAACTTGAGAAAAACAAATCAAATTCCAGCCATCTACCATAGAACATCATTTTTTGAAAACCACATATGCAAAAATCCTATACTATAATACGAGCAATTTCTGAAGGGATGTGTGTTCCACGATCTCGAAATCTAGCGGTTAGATTTTGCTTAAACTTTGCATTTAAGTGTGTATTGGCCAAAAAATAAGTTTAGAAACAGCCTCAATCCCAGGAAAAATCGAATTTGGTCTATATTTAAGATTAAAAATCGTATTTTTGTAACATTGGTCTTATGGGTTGCTATTTTGGTAACGAAATAACAACGAAAGGTATAAAAAAATAAAGGAACAATAATGTTAAGCAGACCTTTTGAAACAGCTGTTAGCTGTGAAGAGGTATAGTTGGTTGTTGGTGGAAATTTAATAGCTGTATTACCATGACACTATATAAAACCCAACGAGCAAGGCTCGGTTAACCTGGTACTTTACAATAATATGCCTATTGATATTCAAAATATAAATACAGACTAAGAACGAAAGACTATGACGTCTAAGAAGAAATTAAGAAATTATATTACTGACAAGTGTATTTATTCCATGGAAGAATTTTACGGAACAAAATGAATAATTTAAAATTATTTTTAGATATTATATAAGTTTATGTTGTGTATGCTAATGCAATTTTTTAATTGTCAGCCAAATAAATTATTATTATTATTATTATTATTATCTACACCAAGAGAAGTCTCTGCCCCCGTCAGTACGGCTTCAGAAAGGGACGGTCAACGATCGACGCTGTCACCGAAGTTCAGAGAGCTGTGGAGAGAGCCGAGAGCCACAACCATTTCTCCCGCCGAGTAGTGCTTCTTGTTACGCTTGATGTCAAGAATGCCTTCAACTCGGCGAGGTGGGTCGATATGTTGGATGCGCTTCGCAACACCTTTCGTATTCCTGCATATCTGTTGCGGCTCGTCGAGGATTATCTACGCTCTCGAAGCCTGATTTATGACACGAGGGACGGAACGCGGACGATGGAAGTCACTTCTGGTGCCGCACAAGGTTCAATACTCGGCCCGGATCTCTGGAACGTTGCCTATGACAGCCTCCTGAGGTCCGATGAGATGCCTGAGGAAACCACTTTGGTTGGGTACGCCGATGACGTCGCAGCTCTCATTGCTGCACGCAACATTGAACTGGCCCAACTGAAGTTGAACCGAGTTATGCGGGTGGTCAACAACTGGATGTCCGATCACGGTCTCTCACTTGCTCTCAGTAAGACGGAGATCGTGATTCTTACGAAGAAGAGGATCGACACCGTCGTCCCGTTTCGAGTGGGAAGGGAGGTGGTCACATCAACTCGTGCCGCCAAATACCTCGGGGTTATGGTGGACACCAAGTTAAGCTGGAGGGATCAGATCTTCCGTACGGCGGACAAGGCCGCTAAGGTAGTGACTTACCTTAGTAGGCTGATGGCCAATGTCGGGGGTCCCCGATCCAGCAGAAGACGTCTGTTGATGTCCGCGGTCCAGTCCGTGCTTCTTTACGGGGCAGAGGTGTGGGCAGGCGCTCTAGATAAGGAGTGCTACAGGTTGCGACTCGCCCGGGTTCAGCGTCAAGCTGCGCTCCGGGTGTGTTCCGCCTACCGGACAGTGTCCAAGCCTGCCGTCCTGGTGGTCGCCGGAGTCATCCCTGTCAAGCTCTTGGCAGGGGAGAGGAAAGCGATTTATCAGAGACAAGGCGAGATCGGCAAGGACACGGCAAGAACAGAAGAGCGCTCCCGAACCTACCAGCAGTGGCAACACAGCTGGGAGCACGACACCCGAGGACGATGGACTGCGCGACTTATCAAGCAGGTCCAACCATGGGTGGAACGGCGGCATGGGGAGGTGGACTACTACCTGACCCAATTTTTGACAGGTCACGGCTATTTTCGGTCGTACCTGAACCGTATGGGAAAGACCGGTTCACACCGGACTGCATTTATTGCCCGGGTGTTCCCGACGATGCGGAACACACATTCTTCCGCTGTCCCCGTTGGGAAGGGCCCCGCCTGGAGGCCACACAAATCTTTGGTGCATTTTCGGTGGACTCGGTCTGCCAAAAGATTTTGGAGGATGGCGAGGGCAACTGGGATTGTTTGTCACAGTTCGTCCGGGGCATCCTCCTGGAAAAGAAAACCGATCTGGACCGTGAAGTGGCCCAGATCCCTTGATCGAGCGGCTGGATAAGGAGCGAGCCCCACGGGCGTAAGCCAAATTTAGGCCTAGCCTTACGTAATGTGACAAACAATTCCAGGTTAGATTCCTAAAGAGTAGAGGAGGTTTTTTAGTGGGTAAACTCGTTTTTAGGGGAGCCCCACACTACAGGCTGGCCACCTGTGTGCGTAATGCATTTTTCCGCCTCTCCCTCAAAAAAAAAAAAAAGAGAAGTCTCTGTCTATAAGAGCTGGCGAGCCGCACTATTTTGACAATCCAAAGATTATATACGGCATTTTTTAGACTGACATAATAAAAGATACCATTTTAAATGAACACAAAATACGAAATATGCTTTAGTCGCCACACAGATTCCCATGTTGATTGTCTGATTTACTGTAAATACTCACATTGGTTAAAACTCAATAAAACTTAATAATTGTTATATGCAAACTATATCAAAATAATAATTTATCTAGGATTGACTTTGTATATGAATTTCACTAAATCTAAGCTTTGAAATTAGAAAGGTAGACGTGTAAAATTTACATATAACATACATTACACTACATATATATGTACACATTTTGAAGTGTCCATCACTAGGAGCAAAAGTAAGTCTTTTTGGTGTTCAATCGAGTTTAAAAAACAGCACAAAATAGACACTAGCTAGAATGTATATATGCCATACCGAACCGAATAAGTAGGGACATCCTTACGGGGAAGTGAGCACCACCAAGACGTAATTTTTATTCAAGGATCATGATGATTGGTTGAATGGAAACAGGTGGCTAGAATAATTTTACAGACGTTTGTTATTGTTTTGATTTTTTTGCAAACAAATACGCTCATTTTGACATTTGAGAGGTAGAAAGAGCGCTTCCTCTGACAATAAGGAGAAGTAATCCTAGCATCAGCGCTTTATTTAACTCTGGTTTTCGGGGGCAAAACTAAAACTTTTAAACATGGGATGTTCCTACTTATTCGAATCTGTATTGCTAGCTCCGAGTGATGAACAATGTTTTTTTCCATAAGGCGAAATTAGACTTTTAATCCTTAAACTATAATGTAATTTCGAGGTGATATTATTTACAAAGTAAGTAATATGCAGTGTTTACATATCTGTAGTTAAAAAAATGCTCTTTATATAATTTGAATTTAGAAAATCTGCATTCCAAAATTAATAAACGAATAATATTGTTGAGAGATGACTTGTTGGCCAGAGACGGGTTTGCGGAGTGAAAGGGAAGTTGATGCATGCCATTGGCCAAAATATTTTTTCCCCATCATATGTGAAGACATCAACAAACCCAAAAACTTACGTTTACCCAAAAAGAAGCATCCCTACATTGTTTTATTTTATTTGGCAGTCAGCTGTATTTCTCTACTAAAAAAAAAGATCAAGCAAAGACACTATTGCTCCGAGTGATGAAAAAATTTTGTTTTTTATCATAATTTAGAATTAGACTTTTAATCGTTAAACATATTTACTATAAAGTTGTGTTTTCGAGGCTATATTTACAAAGTAAGTAAAATACTATGTTTACATCTATTTTATTAATAGGCCTACGCTACATGGAAACTTTGTAGACGAAAAGGCATTTTGTTCTAAGATTCACCGCCACATATTATACATTAAAACATTGAAACACGCGTCTGTATGTAGATTTGCCAACTGGCTTCATACTTTTAATTTAGACAATATAACTCAAAAAAGCGTAAAAAACTGGTTTGCCTATTTGTTTTAAATTCAAAATTTTTAAATTCATAATTCGAGATTTTTTTTCTATAAAAATAAAAGCCCAGCTGGTTAGTTCAGTTTTAAAAGGTAAATAATTGTTGTTAGAAAATAAGAGTTGTTATAGAAAATAAAAATTTCTCTATTATGAGAAATGAAATTGTTATCAGTATTGAAACTAAATTGCTCGATTTCGAGCAAC
This sequence comes from Neoaliturus tenellus, assembly GCA_030545055.2. Lineage (NCBI taxonomy): Eukaryota > Metazoa > Arthropoda > Insecta > Hemiptera > Cicadellidae > Neoaliturus > Neoaliturus tenellus. The sequence goes on along the minus strand of CM061536.1, from coordinate 57,283,056 downwards.
ATGTACACTAGTTTCTGTTATTAACAAACAATGTATTTCATAACGATTGGATATCGAAATTCTGCATTTCAACATTAGTAATTCAATAATAATACAGTATACTTAGCAAACAGCAAACTTTTTAGTTCTAGAGCCTTAAAATATTCCAGCTGATTTTTCAGTCATAGGACAAAAAAGAAACGGTTTTGGTACTACAGGAGAACAAAACCAGGCTGATTTCGTAAAGGAACGATAAAAAAACTATAATGTGATAAAACATAACAATAGTTTGTGATAAATTTTATTAAATCTAGTTTGACTTATCATTAAAAAGGACGATTATGAAAGCATATACAGTACTTTAGCATTCAGTATTTGACGTACAACAATTTAAACAATCCCTTGCACGTTGTTGCACAGGCACAGACGTGCAACAAATTGGAAGATAGGCTCAATTGTGTGAAGTGCCATTGAAGGCAACTATTTTGTCATTGTTGTGGGCAGTGCGAGCGCAGTCAGTAGTGGCGATCAGTTCTCAGCTGATCCTTTCACAGCTGATAATGTGTTTCCTCCATATTATATGCGCTGTCAGAAGACCTCCTTGCTGTTACGGTGATAATAATGAGGTCGGAGACATATTTTATATTAATTCATAACTTTTAGCCTCCATTACATTGTCTTTAAGCAGAAAAATAACAAATTGATTTTAAATTTGCATAAACACTACAATCCCGCATAACAAGGATAGTTTATTATTAAAATACCCCCCGTCGCAGCAGACCTGCATACTCAGCGAATTTCCAAATTAGTAATATTAATTTTGACCAGCTTAACCTGTAAACAAAATTTCATAAGGGGCTCATAAATAGGGAAATAAATGTCTATTCTCCTTAAGATAAATATAGGGAAAGAATATGCAGGTATGCTGCCATGGGGGACACTAAAAGTAGGTTTTTAGCATAATAAAATTTATTTAGACCATATGAAGCCATACACTAAGTTTCATCAACATCTGACCATAAATAAACGAGTTTGCCTATTTTCCATATGAATAACATGGGAAAAGAGTATGCAGGTTTGCTGCCATGATAAGCACAAAAACCAAGATTTTTTACCATAAATTGATTAATCTTAACCAAATGAAGCTAAATACCAAGTTTCATCCAAAAATATTGGTTAATAAGTGGAATATTAACTTATCGTTTTTCTCCATAAGATTAACATAGGAGCCCAAAAATACAATGTACTGTCTTTAGACTTTTTAATATCTCGGTAACCAATGGAGATAGAGCAAAACTTCAAAATACTAAATTGTGTGTTTTTTTAAGCTAAATCCAATAGTGAAAATAAAAATTTAAAATTTTTAAAAATTACATATGAAAAATGCAAAAAACCCATTTTTGGGGTACAAAACCCCCCAAAACTACCCCTTCCGGTAGGTCGATATGTCTGATTTACGAACTCATCCGAATAAACGTAGGATTACACATCTCTACCAAATTTGGTGTCGATCGGACCGTTTTTACGAGAGTTATCGTGTCTAGGGACACACACACACACACACACACACATATATATATATATATATATATATATATATATATATATATATATATATATATATATATACATATATACATATATATATATATATATATATATAAATTTTAATGACTATTATTTTTGGTCTCTGGGCACCTCAAAACAAAAAAGTAACATGGTCCCGGACTTAGGTCTTACCATGAGACCTACGGTAATAGCTTATTCCCTATGGGAAATTCGCTAAAAATGAGACAAATATTTAAAATGTAGTATAGTTTTGGTTACTCAAAGTTAACTTTCAACATGAGTATTTAGTTTGTGCCAAAAACAGCTTGTCTGTTGTGAACAAGTTGAGTTTAATATTTATATTAATGTATAAAAGCACCAAATAAGTAGGAACATCCTTTCAAGGAAGTGAGAACGGTGCCCATAAAACAAAGATAGTACCAACAAGATTTTATTTTTATTTAAGGACCATGCTGATTGGTTGCAACCAATGAATTGGTGGAATTTATGAATGAAAATAGATGGCTAGAATACTCTTGCAGCCGTTTGTTATTGTTTTGTATTTTTCACTAAACAAATATTCCTATGCTCATTTTGACATTTTTAAGGGGTAGAAATGGCGCTTCCCTTGACAATTAGGAGAAGCTAGCATCACATAATCAGCGCTCAATTTTAATCTGGTTTTCGAGGTGAAAATCTAACATTTTTTAAACATGTTATATACTACTTATTTGGTTCTGTAGGCCTATAGTTTGCTTAAATCCTACAGTTTTAAATATAATACAGCAAAACTACTTTTTTCCTAAACCATTGACTATGTACACTACCGTGAGTGTACATAGTCAATGCCTAAACCTTTTGTGGTACGGTATAGTAGTTTTCATCACTAGGAGCAAAAGCAAGTCTTTTTGGTGTTTTAATGATTAAGAACCAAAAAGACACTTTTTTGCTCCGAGTGATGAAGATTTTTTTTTTATTATAATAGGCCTGCGAAATAAGACTTTTAATGTTTAAGTTATAACGTTGTAATTTTGAGGTTATATTTACAAAGATGTAAGTAATATGCAGTGTTTACATTTCTGTTTACAAACAATGCTCTTTATACAGTGAAAACGTTTTAATTTCAAAATTCTGCATCTCAAAATTAATAAATGAATATCAATATACTCAGCAACAGCTGACTTTTCAGTCCAAGAAAAAAAAAGTTTTTGTTTTATCAAGGGAACAAAAAACAGGCTGATTTCGTGAAGAATGATAAAAAAACCTTATATAAGAAATGCATTTAACAATAATTAGAGTTACGTTGGAATTTACACATTTATGTATGCAATATATTCCATATATTTTCCAAAACAGGCCTATACTGTTTTAGTTCTTTTTCTTGTGTTTAAAACTATATCGAGGAAGTATTTTATGTCAAAAACAATCCATTGTATACAATAATTTAATTAAATTTAATTAATTTAAATTTAACTTAAATAAGTAATTTATTAAATAAGGATCAACTTTCGTCAACTGGAAGTCCAGTCAGATTTGTAACTTAATAATTAAGTTAATTTTTCTATTCCCTAACCTTTTTTATTTATCTATCTATCCTTATTTAATACGCCAAGGGTGTTTTTTGTGTTGAGAACTCCTCCTACTATTTTCAACCGATATTCAAGTTTTTTGTGTTGTCGGATAGGGCTCGCTCTGCAGTTGTTTCCGCAAAAATTTGGTAAAAATCGGACATATAATAAGGGCGCTATACAGAAATTAAATTTGAAATTTTACCAATAGAATAACGTTGTGTTTGGGTCGAACATTTTAAACATCTTTAATGTAAAGCTGTAAATACATGTGGTTTTTTGTTAATACTAATATTCACAAAGTTGGATTTGTCGGATGTCGTTGATTTAGAACCAAATGTTACTTTTGTATTAGGCCTATATCAAAATTAATTGCTCGATTTCGAGCAACATGTATACTATATACTAGTTATTTAATACGCTGATGTTTTTTTTTTTTTGTGTTGAGAACTCCTTCTACAATTTTCAAAAGATATTCAAGTTTTTGATGTTGTTGAATAGGGCTTGGTCTGTAGCTGTTTCTTCCAAAACCTGATGAGAATTGGACTGAAAATATTGGACTCATCATTATTGGACTGAGAATTGGACTGAATGCGCTATCCTTATAGTTGAAATCTCAAAATTTTTAACATCTAAAGAATTTTTAACATCTGTTAATGCTCACCTGTAAATACGGGTAACTTTTTGTGATTACAGATATTCACAATGTATTGGATTGGTCGGATGTCGTCAGCAAAACTAAAAGGACATTTGTATTGTATGAAAATAAACTGCTTGATCCCGAGCAACACGTATACTATATAGTACTTATTTAATACTCTAAGGGTTTTTTTTGTGTTGAGAACTCCTGCAATTTTCAACCGATATTCAAGTTTTTGGTGTCGTTGGATAGGTCTTGGTCTGCAGTTGTTTCCGCCAGAAATTGATGAAACTCGAACATAAAATAAGGGCGCCACACACAAATTAAATTTGACATTTTCCTATTAGAATAACATTTTGTTTGGGCTGAACATTGTAAACAACGGTTAATGCACAGCTGTAAATACGAGTAGTTTTTTGTGATCACTGGTATTCACAAAATTGGATTTGTCGGATGTCGTTGGATTGAATCAAAATAAATTGCTCGATTTCGAGCAACAAGTAGACTAGTTCGTAATAATTAGAGTACATACAATGCTGTTTCCTTATAAATCTAAAACTGCTCTAACATTTAGTCTACTTTTAGAAAAAATGATTAACTGTTTATGTTAACAAACTGCAATAGTGGTTAGTGGTGACAGTTTTATAAGAATAGTTCAGCGTGACCTTAACACAAATCATTATTCAAGTAACATTTATTTAGTCGAGTCCTACGATAGCTATACAATAACCTAAACGCTTTCCAATGACCACTAAGATGCCGGAAATCACTCGAAAGAAAAAAGCCCGTGGCTAAAGACAACAGAAGGGAGCTGCGACAGAGGGAACGGTAAACCGAGGGACAAGACAGTAGATATGGCAACGTTGCCGGGTCGATATGCCTGCACTCTGGTGGGACACGGGCGAGTGTAGCCACTCTTAAATTGTGTGGAGGTCGTCTTGCCACGTCGGCAAGGTCAAAGGTCAAAACAGAATACACACTACAGGACCCTGGATAGGGGTTACTTCACGCAATTATATAAAAGAAACGCTGTTACGTTGGATGTTATAAAAGGTAGTTACAGTATTTTACATTAAAATAGTATAACGTAAAATATTACAATAATAACGCTCAAACAAAAATAAATGTCTATACTTATTTAATACGCTAAGGGGGTTTTTTTTTGTCTTGAGAACTCCTCCTACAATTTTCAACCGATTTTCAAGTTTTTGGTGTCGTTGGATAGGGCTTAGTCTGTAGTTGTTTCCGCCAAAAATTGATGAGAATCGGACTGAAAATAAAGGCGCTATCCAACATTGAAATCTCAAAATTTCTCATTTAAATAACATTGGGGACTGAATAAAGCATTTGAAACATCTTTTAATAATCAGCTGTAAATACGTGTAAAACAGGTGTTGGTAGTTATTGGCGATTAAAGATATTCACATTATTGGATTGGTTGGATGTCATTGATTTAGAGCTAAAGTAACGATTGTACTGTATTTAAATAAATTGCTCGATTTCGAGCAACACGTATACTAGTTAAGAAAAAATGGGCTGCGTAGGCCAATAAATTAATAAACAAATTTCGATTTATACAGAAGTACATCAAATTAACAGATAGTGGGAAATAAACGAATACGAAATAAAATACGAAATAAACGTTACATTTAATGTTACCGTATTTAATTTATTTTGTTGAACTTTATGTACATTACTGTTAAATGCAATAATTATTTTAAGGCGAAGCTACATATTTTCTGTATGTTTTAAAAATAGTCTATGTATAAAGTGAAAGATTAAATTTTAAGACCCCTACAGCGCATGCGATACTATATTACTGATTTAACTCAAAGACTACGTAGTTTCATATCAACATATTGGGAGCCAACCGTAAAATCTAAATTTAAAAGCAATTTTAGTTCAGCAGTTGAGACGTAACAGCTGACTATCTGACTGTAAAGTAAGGTTAGCTCAGCTGCAACTAACCGCAACTGCAACTGCAGCGGCAAAGTAAACAATTCAAAGTTGTTAATACCTTAACAATACCTTTATTGAAATGAAGACCTAACTAAATAAATGATATTTTGGTTCCATGGAATTTGTAAAAAACAGTTTCACCTCATTTTAGTACATCGATGAGTTTGGATGGCATGGCTAAAGAACAATGAAGTGAGTGAGTGTTTTGGTCGTAGTCAATAATCAATATGTTATTACAAGAAATTTATTCCCATAGAAAAATGCCTGTACCGTATACAGTTTTGCTTATAAGGTATGTTGAAACAAATCTCATATTGGTAATCCCTCTTGCAGGTTATATTACCTAGTTCATTCATGTTTTCTTATTTCCGAAATATTTTGGATTTACCACGTTCTTACTTTTGAACCCCGTTATTAGGCCTACACAATTTTTAAGTTATAGGTAGGCCTATCCAACTATTTGTTCTTCGCGTTTATTATAGAAAGAGAATAAGTCTACGCCTAATTGTAAAATAGAATTTAACATTTTCTTCTAAGTCGTTTCTCCCGAAAATCAAAGACACTTTTGTTGTGAGATAAGATATTTTTGTTGTCCCCAAAAACAAATAGGATTGAAGAAAAAGAGCCTGCTATTAGACTGCAATAGGTCTAAAACATAAAAAATGCACTTTTCCCAATCTAGCTTACTTATTTTATATTGTTATGCTGTTAAGGCACACTATGTTAAAATCTAAGTGGACAAAATTAATAGGTTAACTTATAGGCCAAAAGTGATAAAAGATGCTAAGAAGAAAAAATCCCAATTTCCTAGGAAAATGCAAGTTTAAAAAGATTGTAGTACATTAGCCTATCAACAAGAGACATTAAAAAAAGGGTTTTTTATTGCAACTAAAAATGGGTTTTCGTAGCTTACATCACTTCAACTACATGGAGAAACGTCAAGCCACTATGGAATGTATTTTTGTCTTGAGTATTGGACGAGTTATCCTTCTATCTTTAGCCAAAACCGTCATCATCCAACACAGCTCTCATTCATTAGTTCGATTAGCGGCTTGAGCGTCAGTTCTTGTTGGCTTCTCGAAAGTGCTCCATGTCCTTCTATTTAACTTTGTTTCAGATGCCATCTTGGAGGATGACATATTATTATTAGCACAAAAGTGTCTGAACTAAAAGCCCGTCGAGATCGTTTTTAATAAACTGAACAACCTCCCATGCATCATATTTCAAGCTTTTTTTAGTTTGTTGCTATGCTAAATTTATGTACCGCCTGTCAGTAAACCTAAAAATAAGTTTTATTTTTTATTTAGGTACTTGTTTAATAACTTAGGTAAGATTGGAATATCGGATGTATTTTCATAAAATTTTGACCCAGAGTGGAGGATTCTTTTAATTAATTGGTTGGCCCATTGGACATTGTAATGCAAATAGATGAAATTGGCTAACCTTCTGTAAATTATGTTAAACACTATCATGACATGATTCTTTAACCATAAAAATTCTTCCAGTGTCAATAAAAAATACCATCATAACACCGCCCAGCTATACCAATCTTGGGGTGTAAGTAATGTGAGCGATTCAAAATTGACGAAGTGATCATAACTCGCCCCTAGAAGATTTATTAATGGTTCAGCCCTCTTTTGCTAATTAGAATCAGTTTAAAGCCATGAGAACAAAACCAAAACTATTAATAAACTCGAAAATACTTTGAAGCTAAGAATTGAAAACCAGTTTAGAAACTGGTTATAATTTTAAAATTCGTTTAAATATTTAGATACTTTTATAACTTATCTTTGTAATTTCCTGAGTAACATACTTTTATCATGTAGCCTACTTATATAATAATATTTTTATTTTACATTCTGCCTGTACAACAGTTGATGTTTACAAGTTGGATATTTCGCGTTCCCTTCCTTTTTTTCAATCCCAAGTTTAATCAGCCCATGCATTCAGACCGTCCTTCTTTCAACGCTGGCGCCGTTGTTGAGTTTTAATTGGCTTTCAATATCACCATTACTGCTCACACCATACAAAATTATATATCGGACAGTTTTCTTGAAAATAAAATAAAAATAAAATTTGTGTACGGTAGGTATTTGATTATAATGGATGGTCCTTTGTTTCATTGACAATATTTTTTAACTACACCTATGCATACTGTTTACTAAATGACTGATAAACAATCTATTAATAGTTTTGTAGGCTGTATAAAATTTATCTTGGAGACTTAGGTCATATGTTTTGTCGAAGATTCTATGGCTCCATATTTGTGCTTTAATGTCTTAGGTAGTCTTATGTAAAACATTTTAAAGCTCCGGTTAATGTTCCACGAGAATCTTTATTTAAACCTCAGCCAACACCATTTGTAGATACAGGACTATATTTTGAAACGACATAGACTTTATAGAAGTGTACCAACATAAAAATATAATTTTTAACGGTTAATAACATCACACCCACAGGAGATTTTTATTAACATGTTGCTATAGTATAGTTGATTATATGGGAGCTCTTTATAACCTAAGAATCAATGATCTACAGATAACACGGAATATCTTGGCCTGTGATGAAGTTTACAGTTCCAACAATTGGAGTCTGTAGAGCAACGAAGTTGCAGATTGTCGCTGACTGTTTTTAGTACCATATGTTTACCAATTTGAATCCAGAAGTGGAGTAGGCCTATGTCAGAAGCCAAGATATTCTGTGTTATATGTACAGTGATTTCCTAATCTCGATAAAACCTGCTGTATTACTTTTTATAGGCCTAGGTTTATAGTTTGACTTTTAAATGGAGGCCAATATTCAACTAGGCTTTTAGACATAAGATTCAGATTTTGATGTAATTGTTTTTAAATCGTCTTTAGCTGCAGGTCAATGTTGTTACACGCTGTGTACCATATTTTTCATTAAATGTGATATTTAATGTAATAATTAATTTTTCATCTCCATCATTTAGTAACAATAATTTTTTGCAGTGGTTAAATTTATCTCTATTTTGTGTTTTCTCAAGGAAAATGTTGCGTCTTCTATTTAAACTTTTACTGTTCTATCATATTCCTTCTAAATCTTTCCTTTTGTTAATTTTTATTACTCATAACTGCTTTTTAATCCCTTTTTTCTAAATATTTTCATATGTTGGTCGATGTTTCATGCACATTTGTTCAAACTTGCACTTTTTATGTTTGTTTCTATGTTTAAATAAATGTTCTTGAGCATGACTTTTATTGACTCCATATTTAAACCTACTCAAGTGTCTTGGACAATTTTATTGCCCTGTATTGCCATGAATAAATATGTCCAAAGTAAAGTGATTTAGGCAGAACTAACATAATTACAGGCTCAAGACACATTTAAGTTTTTGCCAGTTTGTAAAATGTGTACATTATTGCTGAATAGTGTACAGAATTTTAAAAGTGAGGTGGCAATATTACTTGTAATGTTCTATCTTTTCTTAGGGTAAACAATTTACAAATAAGATTTTTGAATTTGAGCTACTAAAGCACCTTAGAGAAATATAGACTATATGTTATTCCAAATATTTTAAAATAAATATGCCTAAATTATAATTTATTTGTGTTATTTTGGGAAGAAGAAAATTTTTTGCTATCAAGACCAAAAAAACTGAAATTATATTTTTTATAAAAAGGAAAAAAGTTAAAAGTTAACGACTGAACCTCTTAATGCAAGTTTATTATTTAACTCCTGCATAATAAATTGTAAAATAAGGAAACAATACAAAAAAATCAAGGAGTGTTTAAAAATGTAGGTTGTTTTAATTTTTTTTCACACTAAATTAGAGCAAGTTTGATTGAACATGCATGAAAACCAAAAAGTCTCTTACTAATAATTATTCCTAAACATTTTATATTGTTACAATGTTTAAAATAATCAAAACTAAACTTAACTCTTTAAAAGTGTTAAATAACCAACATTAATTTTATGCTAATCCTGATGTTCTTCGAATCAAACCTACCACTATAAAGTCAACTAACAAATGTTGTAGATGTTGAAACATCAGTGTGTTGTTTACTGACATTTCTGTGTTGAGACGTATGTCTGTGTGTTTGCATGCTGCACTCTAGTGGTGTGACCAGTGACTTATGTCCAAGTACACTTCTTTGGTAAGCACTCATCATTGTCTTTGCTTGCTTTACTTTTATCTTATGCATGACTACTAATTGTTTATACAACAATAATTAGTTTTATATTAATTGTAGTTACGGTATACTAATTGTACATTTCCTGTTCAAAATATCAATGATGTACAGGAAAACCAAAGATTATTAGGATTCTTTTTAACTTATTGTATATATTATTTGTTTATTTTTTTAAGTAACTCGATGTAAATCACACACAGTGGGGAGCACAGAGTCCAATGGGAAACCAAAGTTTAAGCTACAACGTACATGCTGACTATTAATATTTGCTACAGCTTGAAAGCTGGTTGGGAGCAAGACAAAAAGGAGTTCCTTAAAAACATTACTATACAAACATTTTTCATCATGAGGATTGGAAAATTACTTGTCGTTGTTAATAGTTAAGGATCAGTTTCCTTAGTGCTAGTTTTTACTACAACCTATGTGTAGTCCTGCGTGGATATCAGGATTATTAGATGTCCTAGAAAGTAATTTAGGCTTTCACACTGCACTTTTTAAATAAATTATTCAGTTACAATAAACCTAATAAAAATCTCATACATTGAACGTTTTTAAGGCTATAGAGTCCCAGAAAATACCATACTACACTGGTTGAGTAGCTGAGTGGATATAGTTTGAATCTATAGTTTGCCAGTTTGAGCCTGAGAAAAGTTAATAGCTTTTTGAAGGTTCGATTCTGGACCCAGTTGCCATTTATTTGTCATTGGGCTATTAATGATGCTATCTAATAAATGGTTTAAGTTAGATAGTGACAAGGCCAGAGTTTGGACTGTTCCCCGGCTAAACTAAAAAAAATGACACTGGCATTAAAGCACACAACGAAATACTCCTGTCCCAGCAGGCCTGCGTACTCAGTGAATTTCCAATAAAATATGGGGTTTTTTTATTTCTCCCATAAACACTATGGCAATAAGGATGTAGGTTAACTGTCATGGGGTTATTGTAAGTAAATATAACTTAATGCCTTCCAAGTGCAGGTACCTACATACTAAATAGTATCAAATTATGATATTTTATATTTTTCCTATAAACCCCATGGGGGTCAGTTAGGTTTGCCAACATATTGTTGTTGTTAGAAAATACAAGTTACACTATACCTAGTGATCATACCTAATTACATACCTAATTTGATCAAGTTATACAAATTAGAAGCGAGATACTGGGTTTTGTTGATTAAAGTAGTATGGTCCTGGGCTTAGGTCTCACCATGGCTGCTGTATGCCCCACAGGGAAATTCTCTAAAACCTGGATTTTTATAACCCAGAATTCTGGATTGCTCAGAAAGCCTGCCAGAGCAGTAAAGTGTATTGGGTTCTAAGATGCCAAGCGCCATGGCATCGGCCAGAGTTTTGTTTTTCTCTAAAGCCGCGCCCGCACTGGCCGAACATGTTCGCTGAACAAAGTTCTTTCAAACTTTTGTTTGTTCGTTTGCTAACCTTTTAGAATGTAAATCATATGGACAGTAATTGCTGGTTAGAAATGTTTGTTGATTTTTTTTGTTCGCCGAACAAGTTTGCCACAAATGTTCGGCCAGTGCTGACTCGGCTTTAGTTTAACAGATAAGTTTTAAGTTTGTATCTCTTGTATTATGTACATTATCCAATAAATAAATGTATGTTTGATAGGAATAGCGTAAAATTTTCCTATTTTAGCGAATTTCTCTTTAGGGAATACACTATTAAAGCAGAGCCATGGTAAGACCTAGGCCCAGGACCATGTTCCTTTTTCGAAAAAGGAAGCTACAAATGATCATTTTGAGGTTTTTACAGTTCAGTCTTCATGTGTCTGGGTTTATGGGACTCTAATGTAAAATCAATCTTGAAGATCTAGCTCATAAAATATCCGTATAGGAGGTCTTATTGAAAAACTTAAAAAAATTTTTTTCCATGAAACTGTTTTAAATTGCACTAAGTTTTAGAATTGTTTTAGGGTCATCCAACTATAATTTCTTCAAGTATGGAATAAATAGCAATAATAGTTCCCAGTGTTTAAGAAAATCATCCTTTTTACATCAGCTTGATCCAAAAGAAATCTGAAATTGTAAAATCTTAAGTTTCACATTAGGTATTTAACCGTTTTTGCACGGATAAAATTATTTGGAACAATTCCAAAAATAAAATTAGGAATGTGTTAAAGCAAAGAAAATGTTTGTACGACATGGGGGACGGAAATAACAGAAACACATTCAGATGAGGTCGCACCTGGTGCAAATAAAAAATTCATATCAGTAGCAGCAATATGCATTGGGACAGTGGTTCCGCTGCGATGTTGCCAACCATCTAACTGCAATGTGGTTCATCGGTTGTATCGTATATATTGAAACATGAGGCTAGATCATGCTAAGACAACTTGTCAGGCATTCTCAGATTGTTATATTTATCATGTGAGTACATTTGTAAATTGTTGGATGCGGGAGGAAGCGGGAGAAAAAAAAAATCTTTTGTTGAGGAAAAGGCTTTTGGTATATAGAATTACCAGTAAGTTAATACATTATAGTATAACTTAGATTCTTATGTAGTCAATGTTTTAGGCAGTTTTCTCAACTCAAAATTGTAATCATATTCTTTTGTTATGAAGACCCTTACAAGATTTACAAGATAATTGGTTGAAGAAACCATATGTGAAAAAATATTTTAAGAACTGACAGGTTCTAATTGATCTCTTATTGAATGTATTGAACCTCTTCAAAATATTGTATTTGAAAGTGTAACGTAACTACTTGACGCCAAGTAATAATAAAATAATTTTATGGTAATAGCGCTCCATGCTTGAAAGAGAGCAAATTTGCTTGACAAAAATGAGACATTTTATTTATCTAAACAAAAGAAAATTCATTATTGTCCCATTAAGTCATTTGTATTCATTAAGTCAAATTTGCAAGTATTAAAGCATATTAATATTATATTTAACATAAAGAAACTGATTGCTAGAAATAAACTTTAAATTTAGAATTGAAGTTCAAAGCAATTTTAATTTGTGTTGCCAACCTATTTTATTGGTTTGTTCTGATTTTGAAACCTTTGCAGTGACATAGAACCTCCTCATGAATAAACAATTACAAATAATTTTTTGATTTCTAATATTATAAAATTACTCTTGAAATCCAGGAATAAAGCCCTTACAAATTATCCTGCAGATGATGTGAGAATTTTGCCTCCTGAATCATAACAATATTTTCGCCCATCCGATATTTTCCTAGAAAAAAGGCAGCTAAGGAAGGAGTAGGGGTTTAAAAAAACAAAGTCCTGATACACTCGGCTTTATATTATGGACTTTTTTTGTTTCCACCCAAGACCAATGTAAATAAGACAAGATAATGTAAGTGGAAAACATTATAGTCTATCTCTTTGCAACACACAAAGTTTAAAGTTGACTCATTTGAATTATTTATCATTCTAAAATCAAAGAACATTGGAATATCAACATTTTATTCCAAGCACATATCTAAAAATGTTATTTGGCTTAAGCAAAACCAAATAAGACTGTCGAATAGCATGCTGTCCGTGTCGGTATGTCATGATTGTGGCGTTTGACGTCGGGTATCGCTGTTGCAGGGCTCAGCAGATTCTAACTACTCGCAGCCATCGTCTGACTTGTCACTGGACGAGGAGAAGGAAACATTGAGGCGGGAGAAGGAGCGGCAAGCCCTCAGTCAGCTGGAGAAAGCAAGGGTGAGTCACAAGCCTACACCTAACGGGGCTAACGGTTGTAATAGCGGGTCTAGCCCTCAGTCAGGTGGAAAAAGCAAGGTTGAGTCACAATTACTTATTCCTCCAAATTCTTAACTATAATTGGGAGAAGTCCCTTATTATATATTTATCCATTAGCAACCAGGGATTTGCAGAAAGTAATAGGTTAGTTAGGGTCATTTGGATAAAGATAAACTCAGCCTCTCAGGAATCTATAAAATCAACTACCGACTGCCTAAAATTTTACATAGGTCAAACAGGGAGACCATTTGAAAAATGAATTTCTGAGCATCTACCAAGACCCCATTTCAAACAACAGAGATCCAGATTTGCTCATCATTTGTTAGACGAATGCCACTCCACAGTAAAAATAGTTTTGAGATCTTGAATGTTTGTCCTAAAAAGTAAACCATGGACACACTTGAAGAATTTTATATTTTCAGAGTTCTAAAAAGCAATCTCAATGAACTACTGAATGGCCAGCTGAATTTCAACTCCAACACCCTTTTCGACAGTATAATTAAATTCAAAGAAAAGACAAAGGCAGTAGGACCCAGGAAAGAGTTATCAGCGAGAGGTCAAAGTCCATCCAACAAGGACTCGGCGGATGACAGTTAAGAATGGTCAGTGCAATGCAGAGTTACTGGTTGTCTCGCCACGCTCGTGTTTGTTACTAAGCCTATACGTTTGTGGGTTTTTTATGTGTTTAAAAACTGTGTTTTGTGCTTTTGTGAAATTGACCGACTTTTGTGAAGTCATGGTGACCGACAAATTTTAATAGTCCCTAAATGAAAATGATAATGACCCAGTAGGGTTGTCATCCAAATCAGACCAAGTTATTTGCACTGCTGTGACGGAAAATTGGTATGTAACGATATTTTAATTACCTAATACACAGTTCCGGTGGCTATCCACAATCAATGAAAATATTTTGTCTCAGTTCTGACATAATCCTACATGGATAATGTGAACGATGAATGCCATTAACATAAGTTTTTACTTGGCTCAGTTCGTGCACCATCAAACCCAACTCGGTGTTTTCGTATTTATTGTATTGTGTTTAATATTTTGAAATCACAATGAAAGATTTACGATATTGTGATGAGTCAAAAATCCACATCACCTGTTTGCGTACACTGCTCCGTGGTCAAAGTTCAACCAAGGCAGTCGGGGTGGGGAGGAAGCGCCGTCGTCGTGGCCCCACTCCCGTCCGCGTCTCGAACTAGACAAGTTGTGCCGATTTTGCCAAGAGTGCCTTCGGGGAAAAGATTTTGAAAATTTTAGCGGATCACCATTTCTTGAGTTTCTTAACGAAAAGTCACGTCCTTTCATACCCTAAGGGTAAATGAATTAGACATATTTTCGGAAATAGCAAAATTTAGAAACACGTGCGTATCGCGAACATGTCGAACCGTGAAGCTGGTGACCGCTAGTTCAATCTTTAAAGTCCCGTACTGAATTTCTTTGTCTTGGAGTGAGCAAAAGTTAACAATCAGTATTAATAATTTATCAAGGCACTCAGGCTTGTAGGCGCGTAAAAATATTAATATTAAATTCAGTGTTTTTTAAGTGTGGCCATGTATTGTAATTGTATGTTGAAACCTGTATATTATAAGTGAAAATATTGTAAGGGTAAGTTTCTACAGCATTTGTTATTTATTTATAAGTCAGTTCTCGTGTTCACCATGTATTAGAAATTGCTGCTATTTATGTGATTTTATTATAAAGAATTTACTATGATGTTAACCAAACGAATTTCGTAAAACTTTGAAATCTGAGGCAAAACCCAAATAAGCATAAGACATTTAGTATTTATATATTCTGATCTGACTGTATAAAATATTTGAAAATCCCCTATTGTGCTGTGCTATAGCAAGGCTTATTAAAGTTAATATTTTGGATCTTAGAAAAATAAATCAAAGTGCACTACAATGTTATTTTGTATGGACGGATTTAAGGTAAAATAAAAAAGGCTGTGTTCTTGGCAGATTCCTAAAACTGTGATCAACTCATTAAATAGGCTCTATATTTAATTACAACTGTTGGGTTGTGCTACTGTAAATTCAGACCCTTAACTAAATATCAATTTGCAAATAAATAACCACCTGTGATCCCCATTGGTTAGGACACAGGCATACAGCATTGTCTGTAATTACATCAACCAATGTACAATGAACGCAAATGTACAACAAAGGTTAAATCATAAGCCTCTGAGGATTAGTGTTAGAGGGATTTTGCAAATAAGGTTCTGGCCGGAACTAAGTGTGAACAATAAGCCAACCCGAGCCTCAAAACATTTTATAGAAAAAAAAAAGGAAATAATTTGTCATTAATGCAGCTGCCTGGTCCGTTCATATGAATTAATTTCATGGTGTAGACAAAGAATAATAAGATCCATTCAAAAAGAACTCCTGCAAAGCCTTGTGTTGTATTATTATCAAACTACCAATGTTTTGTAGCACTTACATAAATTGAAATTTTGTTAGCAATTGCTCTTAATAACTTGATAGAAGTGTAATGCTATAGGGAAATATACAGTCATTATCACTATCATTTGAGTTATTATTCATAATCCTGGTGTATTTAGGTGATCAGCAATTCAAATGGTTATTTCTGAAATTAACAGTTATAAACTCAGTTAAATTATCAGTTCAAGAAAACTGTAGAAAATTTATTTAACTAATATTTATGTAGAAAATTTCAATCCATTTTCAGTTAATTGGTGAACTAGTCTTTATAACACAATAGTATTTATATATTTGTAGTAAAATTGATTTCATTGATTCTCATGATCTTGTAAGATTCACAAGGGCTCTGGGTAGATACAAAATAGTCTTATTCAACTTAAAGAAGTCCCAATCTGGGCAAGTGGCTTCCTCTGCGGAGAACTCTGCTACTCATAAAATCAGTGGGGGGAAACTATATAATTTGTGTGAAGAGTTAGTAGAATTTATTATTGAGACAGTTTTTCTTCACAATATTTGTAGAAGATCCTTGTTGGATGTATGACTATAGCCCGCTGAAGAAGGCAGAAACCGAGGTCATACTCTTAGGATAAAGTCACAACTTACAGTTTAGTAAATCACTTCTGAACACCAAGTCGTCTGAGGCTATTTAATGTTGGAAAGAGGAATAAAATAGTGGATTTTTCTTCTGCATCTAAGACAAATCCTTGGGGATGGATTTTTTCTCTGGTCTACTTTACTCAGGGATGAACCTTAATACCTCTAGGGGTTGGCGGATTGTAAGCAGGCTTTGTCTGAAGGATGAAGGGGCTTGTTGGGTTAGACGATTCCTTGGATTTTCTTGGAAAGTTCTTGGATCACTGCTGTTCCCTCTCCTTTCAGATGCAAAGCAGAATGAGTGTGGCTTATCTTTCTAATTACTTTTTTTTAATTCCAAAATACTCTCAAGGAGTTGTGCCAAGCCGGCTTTACTTAGTTTACTTAGACATCATAAACCCGTTCAAAACAAACAAACAAAGAAAAAGAAAATATTCTCCTGCCACTCAAACTGGTTGTCACATTAAATAGTCAGTATGAATACCATATAGCTTGATCACATTTTGACAGAAAATACCATACAACCAGTTTTGATTTCAGTATGAACAAAACATTTCTAGAGGCCATAATAATTTGCTCTTTCATGCCGGCTATTATGATTAGCAACTGCCAAAATATTTCATATGGCATTTTAAACTCACAGAATATTGGTTTGGATAGTTTGTTCTGAACCAATATTGTAACGGTGTATCACAGCTTACTCTCCTGGGTTTTGTGCAACTTAATAAGTAATTGATGGATCACATAAGACACGAGTTTACTGAAGGTCTGGTTGTATTATGTAGTTACTGTAATTAACTGAGATCGCGTGCAATTCAAACTCCTAAATTACCCAAGGTGCTTTACAGGGTCATAAATTTCTGTGAAAATGTTTCACATATCTGTACATTGTCCTTGTCAGATACCACACTTACTCTCATATTGTAAAAAAAAACTTACAGTAGCCTACTTGACCGACAACCTTGGTATTTAGTATGGATATTATTTTGATTAGTAATCATGATCCGTTAAGAACGGGTGTCTTTAAATTAATAATTTTATAGGCGGTACCAAAGATATTTTATTACAACTTTACTATTGTTAGTGTATTACAACTTTTTTCATATTCTCTAACTTTTTTGTTACATAACAGTCTTTAATAAAATCATCAAAGATACTAAGAAGTTTAATGGTTATGTAAACTACTAAAATACTTCTATTGTGATAGATACCACATATCTATAAAGGTTTAAGTTTACCTGAGTCTGCCGACGTGATTCTCTGTCTCCTTTCTAGGTGACGCGTTTCGAGTATTAAATACTCATTGTCGAACCTTACCTACAAGAACACTTAAATCATCACTCGTACGAGGTCGTCAAAGTTTTTAAAATCACAAACATACAAAACATTTAGGACTCCTAAATGTTTTGTATGTTTGTGATTTTAAAACTTTGACGACCTCGTACGAGTGATGATTTAAGTGTTCTTGTAGGTAAGGTTCGACAATGAGTATTTAATACTCGAAACGCGTCACCTAGAAAGGAGACAGAGAATCACGTCGGCAGACTCAGGTAAACTTAAACCTTTATAGTCAATTCAAGTGATTCGGAGACAAAAAACTCGATAGTATGAAAATACCACATATCGTTTACAATATTTCTGTTATTATGATGCCTAAGGAATTTCAAAATCAAATTTAGTGTAAAATACGTATTTTTTTACATGAAAGACTATCCTCTATGTATTAATAGGTCCTCATGTTTCTTCTCCTCCTTTTTTCTCAGCTTGAGCGCATTGTAGGGGAAATTCGCGCATCCCGTTAAAAAGGTAGGGTCCTGTAGATGAGCAGAATCTCATCATAATTCACATCGGCCCCCCAGGGCTATGTCCCACAGGCTTCCAAAGTTTCAATGTTAATCTTATGAAGGAAGGATAATTGATTGAATAACAACTGATATAAAAACAAAAAGATGTTTCATTTATAATTTTTTTATTTTTATTCTTGATTGCAGATCAGCTCTAATTTTGGTCCAATTTCAATCCGGAGGCGATCTCTAGTATTACTTTCTGAACACTTTTATCAAAACAATACTAGTAGACTATAAACTATTTTATGAAAATAATGGAATGGAGCTATTACTAAGTGATTTGATATTTTTCTTGTTTTAATGTCTTTATTTCTTTATAACCCCAAATTGATACACGGCTACTGGGTCCATTGTTTTTATGTCCATAGACAAAATGTCTATTGTTTTAGATTAACCGCTTACGTTTTGCCCACCTTTCTTACCGCCACTTGTGTTTATGTCCAATCATCGTAACGTCCTAATGTTTGAATGTAAAGATTAGTATATAAAGTAATTAAAAAATACACCAGTTTGTAAAATGTAGTAATAATTAAATAATTTTAATAAGTTTTTATATCTTTATAATTTGGTTAATGAAGAATAACATAATAATAAATAATGAAAATAATGAATAATAATGAAAATAACATTATCTGAATTTAGGGTACAGGATTCTCTTGTGGAATTTCTTCTAGATACAGCCTCAGTGGGTAATAAATGGCCCTCAGATAAATATCTAGTTCCCCTCTTTCTCTGTTCATTGTAATTCCGTACCATTTGTTCCACATGTCATAATTTAGTGCATGATTTTATTTTAATGGGTTTGATGAACACGGACATGGCCTCCAAGAAGCTGATTTATTATTAGGTTATTATCATACTGTTCCTTATTGACCTAATAATAATGATTAATATCACATAACTAGGACAGTGAACAACTTAAATTATAACCAATGTTACTGATCTTACTTTTTAATGATAATTGAATTTGGAAATTTACAGTGAACAATTTACAAAGTATAAAAAATCGTACTGATTAATCAAATTTTCATTTCCATATAAACTTTGACAAAATGTAAAACTTAAGTGTACATTTTTTACAAATTTTGTATTGGATATTTCGTTATGTGGACATGAATCGTAAATGTATACATGTATGCATCTTCGCAACATAAATGTATACTCTTCGTTACATATGAAGAGGATATGGAGTGGTCGTAATAAGTAGTGGACGTTTCTAAAAATGAACATTTTGGTTTAGACTTAACAGCCTTAAATGCTGAAATTACATTGCACTGTTGTGTTCTAAGCTTTAGGTAACTCAACATGAACATATTTCCAGAAACACGAATAAGTGGGCATCAATGTGATATCGAAAAAGTACATTACTAAGACAATGTTTAAAGCTCTCTACTTTAGACAACATGCGCTCATATGAACTGCAGAAAACACTGTGATGTTGAGGTTTAAATGATGTCAGGATTCAGTACGTTTGTATTTGATGTCTAGTATATTGTTTGATAATTTTTATTTATTCTGTTTCCAGTTGAAACCTGTGGCGTTCGCGGTGCGGACGAACGTGTGCTACGACGGCTCGCTGGACGATGATTCTCCGGTCCACGGAAGCGCCGTCTCCTTCGACATTCGCGACTTTCTCCATATCAAGGTGAGGGAAGAGGGGCTTGAAACTTAACTTTGTGAATGTGAGTGTGAAATGTGTCCATTCCGTTTCCAAAATTGCTCGCTGTAAAGTTTTGTGGCAATTCATTCTTTAATCAAGCCTTAATCCTTTATTTTAGCAAAGAATTAACACATTCTTGCATAATGGTAAAGTTTATGTTGAGAATGTTGCCGGAGGAACAGCCATGGGTTAACATTAGTATAACCTTAGCAAAACCTTAAGTTCAAATGTTTTTCATAGAAGGTGAAATGGGCTGCTGCTTTCTTGGTGTTAGGTGGTATTCAAAATTTTTCCCTTTGAAAACTAATTAAATCCACTACGGATTTTAGATTATTCCAGTTCACTTTTAAGACACTCATATTTCACACAATAAACAAAATAGACTTAATGACTCCATTGCCAAATCTATACTTATTTAATACGCTAAGGGTTTTTTTGTCTTGAGAACTCCTCCTACAATTTTCAACCGATTTTCAAGTTTTTGGTGTCGTTGGATAGGGCTTGGTCTGTAGTTGTTTCCGCTAAAAACTGATGAGAATCTGACGGAAAATAAAGGCGTTATCCACCATTGAAATCTCAAAATTTCCCATTTAAATAACATTGGGATTGAATAAAGCATTTTAAACATCTGTTAATAATCAGCTGTAAATACGTGTAGTTTTGGTGATTGCAGATATTCACAATATTGGATTGGTCGGACGTCAATGATTTAGAGATAAAAGTAACATTCGTATTGTATTAAAATAAATTGCTCGATTTTGAGCAACACATGTACTAGTGTTTGAAAATTCATCATGTGTGCCAAATAGACATCTAGACTGTTTTGCTGTGGTGGCTAGCTGTTTTTTTTACATTGTAAAAACCAAATAAACTGCTGCTATTGCAGCAGCCTTGCAAAATGAGGTAGTTTGGACCGGCATTTGATGATGAACTTATTTTTAATTTTCAATAACATAATATGAATGTTAAAAACATGTACATTGTTACCCTTTGTTACCAATACAACCATTTAACCAATCAAACGTCCTAGTAAGTGCACTGGGTTTCTGCTACTTTTATGACTTAAGCGAATGATAATTGATCCAAACTAGGTATAAGTAAGTTTTACAATATACTGATAATTAAGAAAGCAATGAAGTTTTACAATGATTATAATATTACCGTACAAACAAACTAACATTGATGCATGTTAAAAAATATTTGTTACTAAAGGTAAATAATTTAAAACATTTAAAATTTTTTTGTCTCTAGAATTATTTAATGTAAATTGTCACTGAAAGAGGTTATAATGTAAGAATTGTAATTAGGTTCTAGATAGAAATTCTTAAAAAAAGATCATTCTCATGAGGCACTCCCTCTGGTTTTAGACTTAATCTGATAAATTTTCCCTACTCTCATACACAAAATTTGACTTAAGTTCAAAATTTCATATAAATCTTGGAATATAAAAATCTGTTAAGTAAATGGAGGTTTATAGATATCAATTTTAAGATCTTACTTACTTGTTATAAAGATGCCACTAGTTTTTGAAGTTTTTTTGTGCATCAACATTTAAAGAAATGCATAAAATGGAAGAAGAGAACACCATGGGAAAAATACATGATTCTATGTTGTTGTTGGTTGTTGCAACGGCTGTTTCATTGAACAGTGAGTCAGCCAGCGTTTCGATCGGCAACAGATCTCATCAGTGGGGCCTGCCAGACCTCAAACGCAGCGCCCTCCTCTTTTGATGTTTGAGGAGGCTAATCTTGAAACATCCCCACTTGGCTGTGCAGGGCATGCACAGCCCCCCCCCCCCCCCTACAAGGGAGGATGGTCTGGCTTGGTGTTGTGCCGAGCAAGGATTTTCCCTGGGAACGGTCTCCAAACTGGGCAGATTGGAGAATTTCCCCTGTTCCTCTTGATAAAATCGGGCGGAACCACAAATTGGAATCTGGCAGGCCCCACTGATGAGATCTGTTGCCGATCCAAACGCTGGCTCACTGTTCACATGATTCTATGTTGAATACATGTTTTAAATTCTCAGCCAAGTTTACAGCACACTTCAGCGGTTAGGTTAAGTACGGTACTGCTAAATATGTAAACAAATCTTTCAAATGCTATTGACAGTGAAAAGAAAATGCACTTAATCAATTCTAAAATCAACCGTGATTACCTATGAGGGGGCTCCTATCAATGACCGGACCTTGACCTATTTATAGTTGTTGAGTCGGCCGTAATTGTGTCTCATCACTAAGGTGACTTGTTCTAACTAAAAAAAGTATTTCTGACAGTAAAATACACCTCACAGACGGCAACCTGACCTTCTTAGTGCACTGTAGACTAGTGGCATACATATAACAAGTAACTCACGTTTACAAGTATTTAACCCTAGAGAAGTCGCGCGGCGTCAAATGTTCCGCGGCATTCCGTTTTGAAATTTACTACGCAGTAGGGTTAGGCAATGCGATGTCGGTCAGTGTATTCTCCCTCCACCTTCCTCTATCCCAACCAGCAAAATATCGATCGGTCCGCTGCGAGCATTCCTTCTGTGCGTACGTTTGTTTGTGGAGCAAGGTCGTTTTGACACCATGGGACCAAATGTGTCGTGCAAATTTTGTTTATTAAGAAATAACAAAATTTTATTTTTATAAGTAATAAAATATTAACTATGTAAATGTTACATTGTCTAAGTAAATAAAAATTAATTACAAAAAAATTTGATCACTATTTACTGCAATATACTCCCAATTTACAATTTGCGGTCATTTTGACGCCATGCGACCAAATGTGTCGTGCAATTTTTATACATAAAAAAATAACTAAATTTAATTTTTGAAGTAATAAAATATTAACTATGCATATGTTATATTATGTCTAAGTAAATAAAAATTAACTAGGCCTACAAAAAGATTTTATTACTCTTTTACTGCAATATATCCCAAAATACATTTGCGGTCATTTCGACGCCATGCGACCAAATGTGACAAGCAAAAGGAGCGACCTCTCTAGGGATAACCAAATACAGTATATATAAATAATTACCCTCATATGTTTATCTGACCTAAAATAACCAGACCCAAATTTAAAATGGGTTATGGTGAGAACGAGGTTAAACTACTCATACATATGGAGTGCTACAAAGATAGGGACGTTTGACCTTTTTGATTGATGCCATTATAAATACTATTCCCTTCCTCCCTCACTTGTTTCCTTGGTAACTTTCCTTTATTTTCATCTTTCTATCTATTATCTGCCATTTTACCCACACTTATCTCACATTTCTTTCGATAACCAATCTCAATAGCGTAATCAAAGACCATAAAATCAAAATGGTTCATACAAAATCAGATGTTTTCATAATATTCTGTGATTTTTTCAAGCTTTTAGCGACCGATTAGAATAGCTAACTGGTAATCGTGGTAACAGGGGTAAAGGGGGGAAGGTTACTATGGAAATGAAGGAGTACTGTCGGTAAAATAGGAACTCTAAATACCGATTTGTTTATCATCATATACAGTACACCCTTTCTTAACCAGCCCTGGATTAACGAGCGGCTGTATTAACTGACTCTGCCTGGAAACAAAAGAAAGGTCGGTTTAACAATCCTGAATTATAAAATGGGCCGATGTACCTGGCGTTTTCTTGGAATTGAGAGATCTCCATTCCCATCCTATTAAAATTTAGCCTACTACATATTGTCAAATGTTCAACAATGTAAGTTTTATTGTAATTTGTGTCCAGTGTAGACATACAGTACGGGAGCATTTATTTATTTGTTCATAAGGTATCAATCAATAATAAATTTTATTTCATGGTATTTTACATGTTTACATAATTTCATGTTTTAACCAGCCTTTTAGGTTATCCTGTATGCAATTCAACCTCGTTGTTTGGTGCTTATAACCAGGAAGCACCTTACTGATTTTTATTACTATATAAAATGTAACTTAACTATTATTTTGAAGGAGAAGTACGACAACAACTGGTGGATCGGGCGGCTGGTCAAGGAGGGCTGTGACGTCGGCTTCATCCCGTCACCGGCCAAGCTAGAAAACCTGCGATTGCAGCAGTCGGCGGCGCGCAACTCCAAGCTTTACGCCTCCAAGACCTCGAGTTCCTCCAACCTAGGTGCGCTCGCCAACGATGTTCTCTCCACGTCCAAGAGCGCCAACTCCCGCGGTTCCACCCCTCCCACGCCCGGTAACACACACGCTCAAACATTTGTGTTCTTTCGGTTTCAGTGTTGTTGTTTTTCAGTTTCGCTTGTGTGTTTTTGTTTTTGTTTTGGTGTGCCGTTTTTTTCTGTTTTATTTTTGTTAGGTGTGTAAAAGTAGGATTTGCGATCAGACGTGTCTCGCAGTATAATTACTTAATTTCTAAAACAATATGTATTGATTAACTATTTTTTAAAATTATAAAAGTAGGTTGATTGGAATAGTAGAACGTGTTAAAAAAGTGAAATATAAAAAAAATCATTTTCTGAGACCCCTGACTAATGTAGACTGACTGGTGTCAGTCTACCATAAGAAAAAATACAAATAGTTCATGTTATTTATATGAAAAATCACATTTATTTATTGCATAATGTACATAATACAAAAAAATAAAATCTTAAACGTCATCTGTTAAAACAAACTAAAATTAAACCAAAGCACCACATCGTTCTCTGGCTGATGCTATGGTGCTTAGTGCCTTGAATCCCAGTGCACTTTACTGCTCTGGCAGGCTTTCTGAGTGAGCCATAATTCCGAGTAATTCAAGTCCGGGTTTGAGTTGTCTTTCAGTCTTTCAAGATTAAATCTTTTTAAAACATTAATTCAATATGAAGGCTATTTGGGCTGAAAAACAACAGAAACTTTATGATCAATTTAGGAATCTGTCACTCACTCACTGTGTGCAGAACTTGTTTTAGTAACAAATAATACAAACAATTTGCTATTAAGAAAAAGCTACCTATGAATTGGCGGTGCTTTTCCTTAAAATTAAAAAAAAAATTTTTTCAAATTTTGGGTTGATCAAGTTAATTGATTTTATTTCAATGCCTGTAAAAAATACAAAATGTTTAAATTCTAATTTGTTCAACCGGTACGTTTTTTTTTTTTTTTTTTTTTTTTTTTTTAATTAGTGTAGGTTTAAATCAATATTTTTTCAAGTTATAATTTTTAACCTCTCAAGCATTTTCTAAGTATTTACGGATTATTTTCCTTAAACGGAATCACCATATCCCCTTATTTGGTCTACTTACGACTTTAGTTTGATTTATTAAGCATTTAATTTATTATTTGCAGTGTGTTACTTTATCATTGGCTGCACTCCTGTCCCCTCCCCTCCTACCCCAATCTCTCCCCTTATTTGGTTGGTGAGGTGTGTTTATAATTAGGTAAATTCAAAGCTTTTATTGCCAATGGTTAGATGCATGAAACCATAGGCTCAGTTTGTATAAGGTCTGGTTTACGTGTGTATATTCATGAAGTGATGTTATATTAAAATGATAGTTCATCATATGCTTTAATTACATTTTTTTTAATGCTTGTTTTGAAATAACTTAAGTGCTGCGTTTCCTCACAGTGTTAATAAGCAAGTTAGATCAATTCAGAGTTATTTTAAAAGATCTGCATTGCTTTAAAATAGTAATCTTAAATTAGCAATATACCAACATACGTATTGCTTTTAACTTTTTGCGAAATATTCAACTTCATAAATTAAGATCATAAGATGATCTATGAACTGAGTTGTTGGTGGTAGCTTGCCTTTTCAAAAGACTTCCGAAAAAGTTTATTCCTATTTTGGTTAGTTAAAGAAATGTATAACTAATACACATTGTAAACCAGACTTTCAAAGTGTGAATAACATGTTAAGAATGCCATTGACGGATTTTATTAGTACTTTCCCGTAGTATGTTTCTAATCCCAGTGTGGGAGTGTTCTTATATAATTCCAAAGTAGGATTACTTTAATTATGTTGTAGTTTTAGACCAGTTATACAATGGTTTTAGTGAGAGGTGGGTTTAATTGCTTTGATGGTTTTCATGGTGTTATTAATTGATTTTTGTGACAAATTTTGTGCCATCTTTATTTTTTTACAGAACTTTTTTAATTTGTGGTTAGCCGAAAAGTCCTTTGCGACCTAAAAAATTTCCATACAGGACAATCCCGTCCATCCAATATTTTCAAGACCGCGGGTACCTCGGATAGTCAACAGTATTTTGCGGTTAAGGTTTAAGAAACCCTATTGTCATGTAAAATATAAGTGTTATCAATACAGTAAACTTCCTCTAATCCTTCTCGCCCGGGACTTGACATTAGCTGGATTACAAAATATGCCAGATTACAGGATAAATATCAGGAAAAATGTAAGTTAAACTAAAAAAAGACTATAAAACTCGTATTATATTATTAAAACAGCTTTTAAAGAATAATAACTATTGTATAACGTTCTCTACTTTAATAAAAAATACAGTACGTGATTATGAAACTCAATAAAGATCAGTAGACGCCCGATTATCGAGTTACAGTAATTGGGACCAAGGCCTCCTCGGACACAGGGAAAACTTGGATACAGTAATATGAAGGTTATGTAATATAGTTTAACTAATCGAATAATTTTGTTTAGAGGATATTTTGTTTTCTTTTGTTGTTATTTAATAAAGTTTTTAAAATGTAAAAACAGCGTTACACTAAAGAGACGTACGCTAGCAGACTGAACACGAATACGAAGTGTAAACAAAGCTACAGTGATGCCAGGTATATTCTGAAATTACACGATGTCACATGATGTCGGCCGAAGATGACTCGTTTCCCTGGCACGCATGCCAATACGGAAATCGCCACAGTATAATATGTTATTCAGACTCAGTCACAACACACGTATCAAAATTCCATGTTAAGTGTTGTCCGCGGTGCAATCAGCGCTCTAAGCAGATGGAACCGGCAAGACTGTAGTCTCCGACTGTTCTCGCTATGGGCGGGAACTTTAAATGTAACTTTAGTGAGCAGCAACCAATTAATTTTGAAATACATTTCGGCCTTTATCATTTGATTGGGATTTAATCTCACAATTTTTATTGTTATCAGCATTTTATAGTCAAGGGCATTATTGTCAGCGGTGTTCGTGTTGCGCTGATGGCTGCGATCACTATGATTGTGTTGTCAACTCAGACGCCAACCACTACGAGCGCTAGTAAATCCACACTAACGCTCCAAGCCACTGTTCCTTGCGTAACTGGAGTCCCCGGGTGGTTCAAGCCGAGTGTCATGACTGTCTCCCAATAACTCTTAAATTTAATAAATCTTTGATTTGATTTGATAACCTATTAGACTGTGGAATACGCTTTGTACGACACAGCGACAACTTTCCATCCAAAACAAACTTAATCGCTCAACTGTTATTTTTGTTTCTGTCAGTATAATTGTTCCTAAAGTTGTCCAGGATTATCAAGTGTGCCGGATCATAGGATTACTGGAAGTCTACTGTATAGGGTATTTACGACATTAAAAATAATTTATTACCAAAAAAAAGTCTAAATAGGTATACCGTCCCTTTACGTTTAAAACTCATAACACAGTTCATACCACAACTAATGTCCATAATACACTTCATTCTATAGTCAAACAAACTGACAGGTTGTAGGCTGCAAGTGCAAAGCCTGGTAACAACCTGGCACTCCAGTAGCTTGGAGCGCTAGTGACAATTTACTAGCGCTCAAGCGGGGATTGGCGTCGGAGATAAATGAACAGTGAATCACGACACCATTAGAATCCAGTTTCTATTTAATCTGCTTGGTCCGCTAATGTGTCAGCAACATTTGCTTTAAGAGCGCTAATAATTTTGTGGACACACTAATACGAGTAGTTTCAATAGGAATGACGTGACAGTATAGACTTGATTGTGATACGTGTACAGATCTACGACTGCACGGAAAAGCCTAAGGACCCAAGGTACACCGGAAAGTCTCAAGTGTAGATAAAAATATCCATTGCCACTCAAACGGTTATATATGTTCTGCAGACAGTTAGTTTAGTTTATGCCTTTATTTTGAAAGGTTATGGTCTAAACCACGTATGGTTAAAATAGTACTTTTGATTTTCAAGGACTTATCTCTTAACTTATAAACTACCAATGTTTTTACTTTACTTTAAACAAAAACAGAAATTAAGAACGTTATTATTCTGCTCCTACCAAAAATTAACAAATAATAATTCAGCTTAGAGCAACCTAGGATAACCCGGGGTCTCGGATAATTGGGGCTGGGAATCGGGAATCTTCTGTATATGAGAGAACTGACTGAGGTAATTGTAGTGTCAATTTTTGGAGAAACGGACAAAGTTTGAAATCTCACTGTTAGTTGGCTAGTGAGGGACACACTGACAGGAGCGCTAGTGGCAATATCATTAAAATGGCTGCATTTACTGTACGTTACCTTGCTAACAGGGTGTTCTCTTTGAAGAATCAAGGTTGGAGACTATCCAGAGCTGCGTAATTTAACTGTACCAAGTACTCGAAACATCCTTGCAGCAGTCTTACATTGTTGATTGGCTAAAATATTTGTAAAACCTGATTATCTGTAGAAAACACACAGCTAACAAGCTCTGGTACTGTGAAGGTAGCAATTTTAATGCACTGCCATTTGCACTCCTCTGTTGGTGTGATTGGCAATATCAGATTTATAAAGTTTTAAGCAAAATTTCAAGAGAATTGTACATCATAAGAAGACTCCGGGGAAATGTTACTGAAGAAACACTAATTACTGCGTTTTATGGCTGCTTCCAATGCCATAACATGTATGGTATTACAGCCTGGGGTAATGCTCCCTTAGCAGATAAGGTTTTTAAAAAGCAAAAACAGACAACAAAAATTATTTGTGGAGCTAAAAAAAGAACACACTGCAAGCCACTTTTTCCAAAACTAAAAATTTTAACGTTACCATCTGTTTATATATTACAAATTATTTTAAAAGTCAAACAACAAATGAAAAATCTACTGTCTCAAATTTATAGTACACATACACATGAAACAAGAAACAATTTTAAATTGAAAACATGTCACTGCAAATGTACAAAATCTCAAAGAAATATTGAATATATGGAAATTAAATTATTTAATACATTGCCCATTTCTTGGTTGGAAATAACAGAAAAACTATTAAAGAAAAAATTGACTGAACAATTAATTAAGAAAGCACCATACAAAATTGTTGAATGCTTATCTAAAAATATTTTGGATTTCTTAGAGTACTTAAAATTTTTGTTGACTTAACTATTGCTATGTATATAATTTATACCGATGCAATAACAAATTATTATTATGTACTAGTGTTGTTTTTTTTTACATAATTAGTTCACGTATTCGGTGTGCTGGTTCCAGCGAAATAATGATCTTGAGTAGTCTTTTGTTGTTTTCTCCAGTCATTTTTTTTAAATTTCAATATATCACCTCCTGCGAAAACTGCGGACAATGAACTATTTTGAGGTGTTTAACGGTCGTTTATGAACTTTATCTTTAAAAGAATAAAAATTAACCTTAAAAAACTGTATTTTTTTTCTATCTATAATAAATTATTAGCGTTATGTTGTAAATGAGAATTTTATTAGTATTATAATGGGAAAAGATGGTATTTAAGTAGAAAACTGCAATTTTGTCTTTTTGTTTAAAAAAATATGCTATAATTTTTTTGTGATTTCTTATGATTTTTGTTGATTAAATTAAGTGCAATATTGGGTGTAAATTTGGCCCCATTCCTTAAACCTAGGACACCTTACGGTTCCTTTGGGCTAAGGCAGCACTCAGAAAAATAATCGTGTAGCTTTTCAAGAAAAATGATACCACTTAGAGTTAAATAGACAATAGACATTAAACATACCGTCTTAACCAGTGAGTCCCAAACGAT
Organism: Neoaliturus tenellus; assembly: GCA_030545055.2. NCBI lineage: Eukaryota > Metazoa > Arthropoda > Insecta > Hemiptera > Cicadellidae > Neoaliturus > Neoaliturus tenellus. The sequence goes on along the minus strand of CM061536.1, from coordinate 57,253,082 downwards.
GTGGCGCGAGGCCTGATAGATGTGCCTTGAGACAAGAGGAAATAATGCAAATAAAACCAGGAGAAAAAAATACAAGTAAGAATAAAAAGTTAAAGTTTTAAACGATAAAATGCCTATCGGGGTTAGTAAATAACTAAGACGTTTGTCTGACCTTTGAGTGATTTTATGACTGATTGTACAAGTATACAACAAGACCAGTCTGGGTTGATGACTGACAGGCACACGTTGCAACAGGCCAATTTCTTTCCGCTACTTCACCTGTCTGCATTAATCAGATGGTGGGATATGTAGACCTTTATATTATTAATTTTCTGTTACTTTTTTATAGTTTACTAGCTGACTTACGGTACCTACCGAAATTGCTCATCCGATACCCAACATCCATTTTTGATCAATCAGCTGTTAATGTTAACAGAGAAAATTCTTGGAGAGACATAGTCATGACTCTATTTATGTTAACTTTAATGTGATTTAGTGTGAAAACAGTATAAGATAGAGCCAAACCTCAAGTATAAAATTTTTAATAATTTAATTTCCCATTAGCGATTTTCAATCAGATTTCAGATTAGATATAATACCCTTGAGGCCCTACAATACAAAAACTAAAACCCAACTTAGCAGCCACCACAGCAATTTTTGAAGGTCTATATTTTTAAACGGTTAAAGAGGGTGATCTATCGTAATTTTTTTCTGGAGTTTCCACATCAAGAGTTTCCAATCAAGTATTTGGTTGTTGGGGTTTTACTTCTGAGCATGCTTAAACAACTTGTGTTATGTCCTACATTCAAAACCCAACTTCCATTTAGGCCTATATAAAAAATATAAAAAATATCCATTATGTGGTAAAATGCTAAAGTAAGCAAAGTAATTAATTAAGTGGACTAATTTTTACATAATTCCGAGGGAACACAGGGAAAATACCAATCAAATAGGCCAAAAATGTACTTTTAGGCTTTCTCAACTCCAAAAAACGATTCAAAGGAAGTAGACTATTTTTTTAAGTGAGTGTGCCATGAGCTAAAAAAGCTTGGGACTCTCTGTTTTTGGCAATATACATCGCCTTTTTCAATACTGAGAAACGTAAAATCATTAACAAAATTCATTCAACATGGCTGTCGCAGGTGAGGACTCCGACTCGCTGGGCAACGCGCGGCTTGCGGGCAAGACGACCCTCACGACCCCTCCCGCCAAGGAGAAGCGGAAACCTTTCTTCAAGAAGCAGGAGACGACGACCCCGTACGACGTTGTGCCGTCAATGCGACCCGTCGTTCTGGTCGGGCCGTCGCTCAAGGGCTACGAGGTCACGGACATGATGCAGAAGGCGCTTTTCGACTTCCTCAAGCACCGGTTCGAGGGAAGGTGAGTCGGAACACTCTTTTTTTTTATCAAGCACTGGTTTGAGGAAAGGTGAGTCGGAATACTCTTTGACTTCCTCGAGCAAGTTTCCTTTCTGGTAATCCAGTGAGATGGATTTCGTAATCCGTCTCGAAGGATAAGTCTGCGCCGCGGTAATTGATCATCTTAACTAATCTATAAATATTTTTAAGTTTTACCCTTGAGGAAGATTACTGACAAAAAAGTTACCTGCTCCCCTCAAGAACAGGATCGAGGGAAGTTGTTGGTTTGATATGACTGGAGATCGTCCACTGGTCGAAATTCTACTAAAATTTCACTTGATAAGAACCCAATTAGTAATATTTTAACACTGAATCATCTGTTATTTCAGTTTTGATATAATTTTTTATTACAAAAACTGTCAAAATACAGTTCCTGTGACTTGCAGGAACTGGATGAATTTGAAACAATTGTTGTATCTTTATAGCACGAGTTAGGGAGATCTAGGTCATGTCATTTAAGTTAACAACTCACTTAATGGTAGCGAACATGTTTTGAAATCATTGTATTTTGTGGCAAATAAACAATTTCTGATTTATTTAGTATGTCTTTCCATTTTAGTCTAAATGTTTAAATAGTCAATATAGCGTCTTTTTTCCATGTGGCACTTTTGTTTAAAATTATAAATTTATCATAAAAAAGGCAAAGCAAAGCATTTCTTTATTCAAAATTTAAAGATCAGTTAAAATGGCACAATGTAAGGCATAACATATATAAGTTTGGATAAGTTTTTATGCATTAACAGAAATAGTAACAAATAAAAAGCCAAACGATTGTGTAAGAATGGTAAACACAAGCTTAAACTCTCGTGTTTGCATGCAGATTGGTTTATTTTTTATTTTTTACAGTTTCTGTTGTTTTTAAGGCTTGAAAACTCATCTTAACAATCTGTTCTGTCTTAAAATGTACCATTTTAACTGATCTTTACATTTAGAATAGAAATATGCTTTGCTATGTATTTTTTCTTAATAAATTTTCAATTTTTAACAAAAGGGTCTTATGAGAAAAAAAAGACGCTATATTGATTTTATACATTTAGACTAAAATGGCAAGACATACTCAAGACAACAATATAACTGTTTACAATTTGTCCAGTTCCTGCCAGTCACCCTGTATAGTAATTGAAACAATTGCCGTCCTTGCATAAGACTAACATTGAAGCTTTGAAAGCCTATAAGGCTCTGAATGTAAAAGTATAATTGGTTTCTGTTCATCTACAGGACACTACTTTTCCAACTGTTAGCACAGATTTCTCCTACAATGCATACAAGCTGAGAATAAAGCAGAAAAAGATTCATGCTTGCCTATTAATATAGAGATAAAATCAGGAAACTTAAAAGCAAACCTAAACTAAACAAATACCAAGGGTGCCAAGTTAAGATTTGGAGAACAAATAGGCCTGTCCATTTTTATAGGCCTATTATAAGAATAGGTGAGTAAAAAATATTCATTTGTCATTGTATTAAAAATTTTAATAATACTTACTTTTGAATAATAAATATATTCTCCCTCATAATCTTTATACATTAGTTACTGTAGTTAATATTTAATTCACAATAACAATTTGTTAATTGTGTATGACAATTCCTTAAAAAATATGTCAAGTTATATATCTCTTCATCTTTTTCAGTAGAGTAGCTCAAACAAAAAAAGAATAAATTACCTTGATTACCATTTCTTTTTTGCCTCATCCAAAGAAATTTTTCCTGGACCGTAAAGCACGATCATTAGCAATCCCCCGCTCACAGTAAGTCCTTGCAAGAACTTTTGTTTGATGTACATTCGATAATAAACATCCTCTGGGGGTAATGCCCACCAGTTGTTCTCGGAAAAATTGATGACATTCAAAAACACAATCATCGCAAGCACACTCAGTTTGGTTTTGTATCCGAGAACCACTAAAATCATCAACACACTTCCAAGAATATCTTGTAGAATGAGTAACAACGAAGGCTGAAACGAAATGAAGTTTATAAACATCAGTACAAGAAAGCACCTTCCGCTCAGCTTCAGGTAGTTCTTAGGCCTTTGGTTATCTAAAGTTGGAATACCGGCGAATAAGGTGTCAGCTTCTCCAAAACTCTCAGCTACCAGGATAATCAGACTTCCGACAATAGATGCGCCCACTAAGACAGCAGAAACTTCGTTTTCATCTGGAAACATCAATTGGATAATCAAAGGTGCCGCTAGCAACCCGCAAGCTATCGGCACTTTCTTCTGGAACAGAACCATAGCTATACCTATCGTCCTCCCAATTAAGCATACTGTTATAAGGACTGCTCTAAAGAACAATTCATGTTCCCAAACCAACATATCTAGTATTTCCACCCAGTGTGACGATATAACTATGTTGTCTTGCACAGATGATGATAAGAGGCAAAGTCTTGCTATGAATGGTAAATACAATTTTGTTTTCCTATAAACACTGTCAGAAAATAGTTCACCTTTTGATATCACTTGATCCAGCAATATTTCTATCACCATTTTGCTATGTGGGTTTAAAATTGATAAAAGACTTATTTGTAAAATAAATGAACTCACTTTAAACTTTGAGATGCGCTAATCACTGTATGTGAAATTCCTGTACACATACAAGTAGAAAAAGACATTGTACAGAAATAGTTGAATTAATTATGTGATAAAGAAAAGTGTAAAGTAGTAGCAAGACACCAAGCTGAACTGACGTTGGTGACGAAACAGTTGTTTCACCACTTGTGGATTCACTTGTTCATACATCCTCTGTTTACACATTTTTAAAATTTTCTATCACTCTATAGATGTGTTGGAAGCAAAACACCCATCAACGGCAATGCCGTTTACTGGCCATAAAAAGCAGCGATCAACTATGATAAGAAAAATTTGTCCTTTAGACATGTATTGAATCTGCCAGAGAAATGTTTGTTGTATTTGAATTTTTCGCCTTTGTTCGGCAAGTTCATTACATCCATTTTTAATTTTAATCCAAAGGTTTTAGTTCTGAAATAACTTTAGTTTTTAAATTCCTTGGTAAGATTTGAGTGTTTTCCTCAGACAAAGAAAAGGCATTTACATAAATGCATTGCAACTCAGAACTCCTGACAATCATCATATTTTATCTTTGAAATATTGCAACTCAAAGTATGTTTATTTGGATTAATTGTATTAAAGCCAAAACCTTTTTTTTTATTTAAAACAACAGTTTTGTTGGGGATGAATGTTAAAATTTGAAATATTTCCCTTTATGACTTATTTTTTTACTTATTTTATATTTTGAGTTTTTTTTTAAGTTTTATGACTGAAATAATTTTGTTGTTGTTACACAGCTTTTAAAATACATATGATTAACATTGTAGTCTGTTCAGCGAGAATGTGAAGTGAAGCTCCGCCTCCTACTAAATTTACAGCCCAGGCAGGTTGTGTCTGTCACATGAGGACCTTGGCGGCGGCAGCAATTGTGGCCCGCATAATGGTTGAATGGGGGAGTGTGAAGAGAAAGTTGCTCCGAGGAAACGACTGTGAATCATCCTTCGAGCCCCATGCCGTACCTGTGACCTTTCTTTCCTCATTGGCCAAGACCCATATTGTGTGCCTTTGTAAGGCGGTGCTTTACTTCAGATTCTCGTTGAACAGACTCAATGATTCAATGATTCAATGATCTTTATTAGTCTTTAAGCAACAGTTACATTGCAATGGACTTCGTCACTGACTTATAACTAATCTTATCTTTAAAACAAAATAAAATCATACATTCAACTTATCATACCATTAAAATTAAAAAACTCATTCAGTTCATAAAACACATTTTTTGTCAGAAAACCATTTAATCTAGCCTTGAAAGTCTTTAAAGGTAGGTTTCTAAATTCTAAAGGCAGTTTATTAAACAATTTGATCTGTAAATACTTATGGCTATTTGAAAATTTTTGTAACCTAGGCTTTTGAATAATGAGATTGTGACAATTTCTGGTTGTATAATTGTGGATTTCCTGCCTAACTGGATAATTGTTCATGTTCTCTTTAACATATAGGAGGTTCTGTTGCAAAAAAATGGCCTGCACAGTCATAATTCCAAATTTTTGGAAAAAAGGCCTACAACTTACTCGGGTGGGAATTCCTACCATTATGCGAAGGGCTCTTTTTTGCCACAGGAGGACTTGTTTAGCGCTTGGACAGCTACCCCAAAAGATATTTCCATATATAAGATGGCAATGAAAAAAACTAAAATAAGCCAGAAGTAACATATTTTCGGAGACAGAAGCCTTAAATTTTCGGAGTAAAAAGCACACTCTGGAAAGTTTAGAGATGACATAAGTGTTATGAGGTTCCCATGATAACTTTGGGTCCAGAACTATTCCCAATAATCTAATAAGGTTTTGTTGGTCTAAATTATTCTGTCTCAAACTGAAAACTATTTTTTCTGTTTTGCTTTCATTTATCTCCAAGAAATTGGCTTTAAACCATCTGGAAGAATCGCTGACACACTTAGCAATACCTTCTTCAACGACTTGGGCATTGCTGCCAGAGACTACAAAAGAAGTGTCATCCGGCTTTTCACAGACTTATAGTTACACTTTCAAATACTTGTATGTAAAAATGTATATAAAAATTAATAATATACAAATGTTTTATTTGTAGAATAAAGCACATTTTTCATTCATTCATTCATTCGTGTGTATTATATAAATGGCCAACACTCAGAGTGAGTTAAAATTATTTATACAAACAAATCGAACACTTTTAACACTGTTCACTTAACAATTTTGAAGTCATACGGTACTCAGGTAATAAGTATTTCAAAATAATGGGCACATTTGCAATGTATGCCCGTGAAAATAAAAAAAGTATATCATAAACTAGCATTTTACAACCAGGTAAAATAAAAAGTTTAAATTGTTCATACAATTATATTTACTCTTCAGGTGAACAAACCACTTCTCCTGTCATTCCAAAATTGGCTTTAAATTCGTCATCTGATTCCAAACGATGGTACATAAATTCATTGGATAAAATTGAAATCATGTAATAGATTCATCTTTAAACAATCATACATGGGTCATCATAACCTCTTGAGAAACAAAATAACTTCTATCACACAATACTCTAAATATGTAAAATATATTGAATACTGGTTATTTGTCAAATATATGGAAACAATAAACATAAAATATTTACTACCTTAAAATAGAGAATTACTTGCTTTAATTAGTTACGATCGACTGGATTGTACCATATATACAAAGAATTAAATCATACACATTGGCTCCAAAATTTGCTCTGATCACCACTTTATGTCATATTTGATAAATATATGATTGTAATGATATAAAACCCCTCAATGATATGGCCAACACTCAGAGTGGTTTAAAATTCCTTTTACAAGCAAATCAAACACTTCTTACACTGTTAATTAACACTTTTCATGTTATACGGTACTCAGGTAATTAGTACTTCAAAATAATGGGCACATTTGCCATGTATGCCCATAAAAATAAAATAATATGTCATAGATTATCATTATACTAGCATTTAAAGTAAGCAAAAGCTTAAATTGTGCATACATATATATTTACTCTTCAGGTGAACAAACCGTTTCTCCTTTCTGATTTCCAAAACTGACTTTAAATTCAACATCTGACTCCAAATTATGGTACATAACTTCATTGGATGAAATGGAAAACATGTATTTGATTCATCTTTAAACAATCATACATGTGAATCATCATAACCTCTTGAGAAACAAAATTACTTCCATCACTGTACTCTGAATTTGTAAAATACATTGAATCTTGGTTATTTGTCAAATATATGAAAACGATAAACATAAAATACCCTAAAATAGAGAATTACTTGCTTCAAGTACCAACAAGCGACTGAGTTTTACCCTAAATAAAAAAGAATTACATTTTACACATTGGCTCCAAAACTTGCTCTGATCACCACTTTTTCTTTGCTTCATCCAAGGAAATGTCCCCAGGGCCATGCAGTAGCAACATTAGAAGACCTCCAGTGACAGAAATGCCTCTTAAGAATTTGTGTTGGACGAACAGTCTGTGATAGCCACCGGTCTCCGTCTCCGGCATGTTCCACCACTGGTTTTCATAAAAGTTAATGATATTTAGGTACACGATCAACACAAGAACACTCAGTTTGGTTTTGAATCCGAGCACCACTAGGAGCATCAACACACATGCGAGAATGTCATGTAAAATAAGGAAGAACGATTGTTGCCACGAAATGAAGTTTAGGAACATCAAAACCAGAAGGCACCTTCCGCCCAGTTTCAGATAGTTCTTGGGTTTGTTTTCGTCTAAAGTTGGGATGTCGGCAAATATGGTTTTGGCTTCTCCAGTGCTCTCGGCGGCTAGCATGACCAAACTGCCGAGGATGGATCCATTAGTCAAGGTAATAATAAAATCTCCCAGTGAAATCGCTAGCACTGATTGGGCAACATAAGAGGCACAAATTAATCCGCAAGCTAACTTTGTTCTTCTTTGCAACAGAATCAAAACGCACCCTGTAGTGTTTAAAATAAATCGTAAAAGATGTATGTACATTGCCACAGAATCTGATGATGAATAGTACATCCCGCTTATTACAACAGCCCAGTAAGAAGGAAGCAAAAAGTGGTATTCAATAAATCCTGATAGCAAGCACAGTCTTGCAACTAATGGTATATACTGCTTTGTTTTGGTGTAAATATCATTGGCGAATACATCTCCTTTTGATATAAAAAGTTCTATAACTTTTTCAGTCACCATCATGCCCTCTGAACTGTTAATAATTAGTTTTATAAGAAATTTAGTTATAAAACTTTAAAAGAAGATATTTATATTTGTCACTGAATACAAAACACTACTAATAATCACAAAACCAAACAAAAACATACCAAAATATTCTCACTCAAATTAAAAACTAAAGAATGGATATCACTAGTAAATTAGCGTTTAACAAGACAACAAACATAGGGAGCTAAACGGTTGTTAAAACATTTGGCATAACAGATAGTTGACACAGTTGCTCTTACATGTTTTGTCTTGGTTTTTTTATAGAAATATTTTGCATCTTAGTAGAAAAGGCTTTGAAAAATTCTAATTGTTCCACTATGTTACATAAAGTTAAACCATATTAAAATGGTCCTATTAATTTACAGGTATGAAAATAATAGGGGCATGATAAACGTTAAGCGTGAATATTTATTTTTACATAATCTGTTTTACTTTTTGGCTAGGAAAGGGACTGAAAACCTTTCTGATGAGTGTTCAAGTGAAATAAAATTAAAATAATTGCATCACCTTTAGTTTATTAAAAATTGCTATAGATTACTCCATACCATACTGCATACTCCATTACCTTTAATAAGAGTCTTAGTAAGCGTACATAATATATAAAATAAAATAACATAATTGTTAACAATTCATAATATTCAGCTACACAGAAATTTTATATAACTCTGCAGGTGAAATTTTGATGAATTAGTCCTCAAATTACTGTTAAATACTAAAAAAGGTTTAGAATACCTGTATTAAAAAAGTTGCAGTATGGCAACTGGTTTCATCTCTTCATTGGGTCATCATCAGGCTGTACAAGGACATTAAAATTAGCTCTTAACTTGACAATTGTGGGAATTGTTATAATATTGAAACATTAAACGCACAACACACATAACATAGATAAAAAAAACACTATGAGATTGGGATCAAATTAAATCAATCTTTATTCAACACATACAAAAATATGTACATGAATGCGTCCTTGTTTTACAATTATCTATTGCCTACTACTTAATATTTACAATGGTATTTTATTACCATTTTGTCCCTATTCCGTGTTAATTGTTATGGTTTTTATTCTAAACTATAAAATTCAAGATCAACTAGAAAAAAGTTGATTTTTGAATTTGTTGTAATTTTATTCATTCCTAATGCCACATGGTAGGGAATGTATGAATTTATCTCCGATATAATTAGGGATTTCTTTAAATTTTCCTTTATGATGTTTTTTGATTGTAAAATTTAGTTTGTTTAGTTTCTAGTATTGTAATTATGTGAATGTCTTTGCTGTCTTAGTAATTCTGTTTCACGGTTCTTGACATACAATATTGTGTTGTAAATGTAGAGGATGTAAACAGTCTCAGCCGGACACAACATGTATCGGGCCGAAGGGCAATCTAGATGACACTTTTGCCAGGTACATGTCATAACCTCCTAATGGTTGTTAGAAGGTTACAAGGAATCACAGTTTTAACACTGTGTGGACAGATGCTATACTCACACACTCAGGTTGCTTTATTTTTAACTCGCTGTCTCTCGGGTGACTCGCTATGGCTCACCACAGTTGATTGTGTCTTGTTGCATGATTATCTTAACGCCGTTGATGGTGGATATCTAGCTAGCCAAACAGTTGCAGCTCAACAACCTGTCCAAGCGAGCCATGCTTGTATACTTGGGAGACTCTCTATGGCTCACTGCAGTTGTCCATGTCGTGTTGCAGGATCATCATAATGCGGGTGATGCATCTTGCTAGCCAAGCGGTTACTATTCAACATTCGGTCTAAGCGAGCCATGCTTGTATATTTGGGAGACTCTTGATGGCTCGATGCAGTTGTCCATGTCGTGTTGCAGGATCATCATAATGTGGGTGATGGCGGACATCTTGCTAGCCAAGCGGTTACTATTCAACATTCGGTCTAAGCGAGCCATGGTTGTATACTTGGGAGAATCTATGGCTCTCTGCAGTTGTCCATGTCTTGTTGCAGGATCATCATAACGCGGGTGATGGCGGACATCTCGCTAGCCAAGCGGTCGCTGCTCAACAACCCGTCTAAGCGAGCTATCATGGAGCGGTCAAACTCACGGTCCACCTGTCTGGCTGAGGTGCAAGCGGAGATCGAGAGGATATTCGAACTCGCTCGAACCCTTCAGGTGAGCAAACTCGCCATCAACCGGTGTAACGTATTCTTGTTGGTGTTGATTTATTACTTTAATCAGTATATTTAATCCAGCTGGGCTTTAAGAAAACCCTTGGGTGGATTGCAAGTGTGGATTGACCCTCAATCGATTGATTGGAAATATACACCAATCCTCAAATCACTATCCCAACCAATTGCGACTTTGCACTCCCCAGTTTTCTATATAGAATATTCTCATGATGTGACGCTACTTTAAACTAAGTTTTTAAAAGTATACAAATGAGCAGTAGAATATAAATCTTTCTGACAAATTTGTATGATGAAGATTTTATGAAATGTTGGGATAGTAAAATGGAATATTTCATGGTTCCACGTGTTAAATCTGTTTCAATCCAAACAAACATCACAGAATGTCCTTTGCTCGCCTAACCTAACTGGTGTTCGCAGCTCGTGGTCCTGGACTGTGACACCATCAACCACCCGTCGCAGCTTGCCAAGACTTCGCTCGCCCCCACGGTCGTCTACCTCAAGATATCCTCCCCCAAGGTAGGCCAACTCTGATGCTCCGATTTTGTATCTATCATTTTTTGTTGTTGCTAGAACTATTATTTGATTTGGAATAATTTTGTAGTAGATACACACAATGTAGATTTTGAAGATTTTGTTGTTAAATTCTAACTCAAATAAACTTTGTTGAAAAAATGTTTTTATATGTACATCTATTTAATTAGACATCTTTAATCCGTAATAAATTTAACAATTTTGATAAATCAGAACACTTAGAAGTGCGATGCAGAACAACTCCTGACCTGACATCCTGACTCCTTCACTCGCATAATGTCACCTTACTAGCCCTCCACCTGATCACAATTTTATACATTTCCATCCTTGCAGTAACAAATTAGAACAGAATATGATTATGATGTTTTTCTAATCCTTGTAAAAATTACTTTGATTGACTGTGGAAAAAACTAGCTGTAGTTTCACATTAAATATATAACCATAAACATAACATCTTTATATCCTTTTAAAATGTGTTGATAAATCGTTCCTCAATAACAAGTTAGGCTAAATAGGACTTAGGAATGGTTACAAATTACAACAAAAGAACGGTTTGCCAGATACCGGTAACGAATTTTAAGAAAAGTGCTTTGAGAATGATTTTCTTAACTGTTTCAATTAAAGTAACACGTGAATGAAAAATAACACTAATAGTTATAATAGTTAAACGAAAAATAACATTTTAGCTTATAACTAAAATCAACATGATCTGACCCTGGTGTGTTTGTGCCGAGGCAGGTGCTGCAGCGGCTGATCAAGTCGCGGGGCAAGTCGCAGGCACGCCACCTCAACGTGCAGATGGTGGCGGCGGAGAAGCTGGCGCAGTGTCCTCCGGAGATGTTCGACGTCATACTGGACGAGAATCAGCTGGAGGACGCTTGCGAGCACATCGCCGAGTACCTGGAGGCGTACTGGCGTGCCACGCACCCTCCGGCCAACGTGCCGGCCGCGCCCGTACCCCGGCCGATGCACCCACCTAGCCCCAGCGGCGCAGCGGATCATGCCGGCAACATCGTCCGGGTCAACTCCACGCCGCCAGGTACCATTGCTGTGAACATAAGTCGCAAATAATATTTAAAATAAAGGAAAGGAGGGTCTCTTAGAAAGTAGAGAGCATTTGCACATCATACCGTAAAAAATAACATTGGTTAACTTGATGATTGGGTTGAATAAAATAAAAGTAATATACATAATTCTGAATTATTTTTTACTGAGGTTAAGATTTCAATTTGAACATTAAAACAAACATAGTTCGCTCAAATTAAATTGCTAATTGTCCTTCAATTTTTACCCTATATGAATTTATAACATGGAGAGAGCAAAGCATAAATGTTCTGTAATTACCAATGAAACATATATACTTATTTAATACACTGAGTGTTTTTTAGTGTTGAGAACTCCACCTACAATTTTCAACCGATATTCAAGTTTTTGGTGTTGTTGGATAGGACTTGGTCTGTAGTTGTTTCCACAAAAAATTTATGAAAATCAGACATAAAGTATGGGCGCTATACACAAATTAAATTTGAAATTTTCTTTTGATAATAACATTGCGTTTGGGTTGAGCTGTGAATAGCCTATGTAGTTTTTTGTGATTACTGATATTCACAATATTGGATTGGTTGGATGTCGTTGATTTAGAACTAAATGTTACTTTTGTATTGTTTCAAAATAAATTGCTCGATTTCGAGCAACAATTAGACTAGTAAATTAAGAGACTAAGATTTATTTTGATAAATAATTAATTTACTCAGTTAAGCCAGCTATTTTGTTAAAGACAGACCATTTAAAGAAAACTTATTTAAAAGAAAACCAAGTGAACTTAGAAATTTATAATTGCATAAAACCTTGAAAGGTGGAAGTAAGAGAAGTTAATTTTACCCAACAAACTGTTGAGAAGAAAATAAAGTGAATGGGTTGGTATACCTTTAGCGTTATAGAAATTATGGAAGGGCAACAGGTAGGCTGATGTAGTGACTGCTACTCGCGGGGTAGTGACAAATCTATCAAATACAAGAAACAGGACAGACCTCATCCCCACTCTTCTGTGCTGTATTTTGATTGGTTGGCACTCTAACAATAGACATCAGCTGATCTATCCTTATTTCTGTTGTTAGACAAATAAAATATCTAAACTCTGGTCTGATCGGGCTAACAAGGGAAATATATAAAAAAACATTATTATCGACCCAAAAAATACTATTAAAATAAAACACATATGGTACATCACACTCTCTGATGTATGGAGCCGAGCAATGCTGTGTTGGCCAGGAAACACCTTTGCAGATAACATGCTATTTATTTTTTTCGTGTATTCAATAATTCTTAGAAAAAATTATAATTAGTAATATGAGTTTATTGGTTTCCCCCATTCCAAACAATCTCAGTGGATGAAACTCTTATAAACCCACAAACAGGTGCCACATTGCTCTTCACGTTTAAGGGGGATTTTAAATTAACACCATTAAAAACTTTACGGAGCAATGACGTGTAATCGCATGGCACAAAACTCGGCACTAACACTGACCAAAGTGACAGATAGATTAGGTAAATTTCATGAACTTAGTCACAGTGGTACATGATCAGTATTGCTAATGATGGGCAAAGTTACTTTACTTTCTGGACGACCCTCTTACTTAACTCATAAATATTTCTATACTTAAACTAACAAATAATTAAATTTTTTAATTTTAATCTTTCAAATTGAAATACAGTTGTATGTTATGCTATCAATTGGAATGGCTTTTTTACACCTTTGCTTCCAGGTGCAACAGTAAGGAGTAAGGACTAAAGTATTAAAATTTTATAGACACACATACGTTGGTTTATATTTGATTAAAGAGTCCTAAGAATGAAACTTAGTTTAACTGCACAGGATGTTGGTTTGTTCTTAAAATTACATCTTGATTAAAAGTCTTGCGTAAAAGGTAGAATATTTTTTGGAAAGGAAACTACGTTGAATTGAATTAACTTAAGTAATCCAAAGGAAGAAAAATATTCATAAATAATTAAGACTGAATAATTAATTTGCTTCTTGTAATCCTTTAAAGACAAACTAACAATCCTAACTATGCTTCATTAATTTGATAATTTTTTTAATGACTGGCTTTTTAACTCTAGTATATGCTATGGAACAATATATTATTTCTTGGCTAATTCCCTTAAAGTTCAAAGGATTGATATATCAACTAAAAACATTTTTATAACACCGGAAAGGGTTAAGCTTGACTGAGGTCTGTTTTAGCCTCTGACGTATAAAGTCCAATTATATTGCCTTTTCATTATATTAGGAAAATTAATTTTACAATAACAATGCCAAAAATCCAAACAATGTAGTATGTTTTGAAATTTTTATTGAATGTGGCGCCTTCTAGTAGCAAAAATTTGTCTATTTGACTGACTAATTGCTAAACTATCCAGATACGGTTGGCTATCAGTCAGGTCAGTGTGATAGATCTGAAAATATCTGAGTTCATTTCAACACATTTTTTAACTGCCGTAAAGTGTATGCTAATAAAAAAAAGACTTGAAACTAATGTAACCAACCAAAATAAAAAAATAAAAAAAAATAAAAATAAAACTGGATGTAGTTTATTAAATTTCAAAGAGGTGAGTGAGTTGTTCCTCCTAATCCAAAACTAACCGGCTCTAACAGCATGATTGCTTCTAGGTGTCCATGCCCATGATGATTACGGGTACTCACACGACCCTCGAGGCGATATAGGTACTGCAGTAGTTACATTTGATGTATTTGCATTTCTTATGTAGTTGTAGCTACGTAGTTATGGTAGTTTGTTGTAACTTGTTGTAAGCTGCTAGTGTATGATTTCTGAATAGCAAATCAGAACCTTACATCTTTGAATTAAATCTAAATTTACTGTAGTTTGCTCAAGAATTAGGGGAAATGTATATTTTGTTTCAGGTAAATATATGTCTGGTCGGACAATTTATCTGATAGAATTAAAAAGTAAAGATTTAAGTTGTGAATAAGTTTACAGCTTGTGGCAACATTAATACTCTAAGATGCAAGGAAACACTAATAGCCTATTATTGATTAATTTGAATTTTTATTTTATTTTGCCGCATGTTATAAGAGCATTGACCAATGAATACAAAAATATAAAGAAGGTCACATCCTATGTTAAAAGTTGGCAAAGAAATTGTTCTGTTAGAAGCGCTGTAAACTGAAATTGAGCACTCCAAATACAGATAGCGCCAGCGGAACGTAGACCTAAATGTAGTATGAGAGAGAGGTAGATATTAATTTGGTTATTTAGTATTGCGTCATTAAAAAAACTCTTTCAAACATAAATTACCTAGCTTTTTTTACATTGAAAAGCTTTTTTCAAGGAGAATCGTTATTTTAAGTCATTAAATCCTTTTATTGTTAGGACTTTGTCGTATGGGCTTTCAAATTTCTAATGTTATTCTAATCAAGATATTTGATTTAATCATATACTTAAAAAATAAACTAAGTTATGTTTTACAATGGATTAACGTGCGTCATCATGGTATCTCACGGTTTTCAAATTTGTTTACTTCATAACATCTAGTAATTCTTAAAAAATTAGACATGGAATAACAAAACATTCTCAAGCCATAATTGAGGGTGTTTCTAAACTTTTATAAATGGTTGAATTTTATTCTATACTCCTACATATATTTAATAAAGTCCTAATAAAATACAATAGTTAAAGTTTTTATCTTTTTTTGATTAAAATTACAAACTTGCCCACTGAAATGGTTGTATTGCTTTTTGACTACTTTCAGATAAAATTTAAGGCCAGTTATATAGTAGGTTAAACATTTAATATTTATATTTTTTCTTGCAATAACTAATTGGTCTTATTTAAAAAACACAAATGTGTAAAAGGCTGAAAATAGGCATCAGCCTGATTTTAGATAGTAACCTTGACATGTTCATGTTTACATCTAAATTAAACCGAAAAACCGACAAACGGCAACTGGTGTTAGTGAAAAACCCAACCGAAAACGAACCGATAAATTTTGCAACTGACCCATCACTAATTTGTAAGTTTAGTGTGTGGATGAGAGAGATCCTTTCGGACCGTCTGCAACGAAATCAGAATGTAAACTGACTAATAGGTTATTGTCTCATGCGCGCTTTCATGTTTTAGTGCGCTAGTACGTCGACCGAAACTTTCTTAACCATTTCGTCCCAAAGATGAAATCTTCTTTATATTTTCGTATTCATTGCATTGACCAACTCAAGTGTTAGGGTTAAACACACTGCATCCAAGATGGATACTAATAGTAAAGCTGATTGGTTACTGACTGCAATGTCAAATATTTTTGGAGCCCTCATCTTAATGAATGAATATACTCTCTTACCTATTGAGTTGCAAAGAATTTTCACTATAAATGGTATAAAACAGTAAGCTACTATACTAGTTCCATCAGGACCCTAGTCTTGTTTAACCATTATTATATTAAAATATTAAATTTAATTATTTAGTCTCAGTATTATGTTTTATTCTACCAAGAAGCATTGTGTTTACTGTAATTAAAATGTTATATTTACCTTGTAAATAAATTTGGTTTTAATTATTTCTAGAAATAATAATGGCTTTTGAGACAACCAGATCACTATCTTTTGTCATTTGGTTTAGCCATTTAGATTAGATTTTTCTATGTTCGTTTTATATTTTATATATAAAATTTATTTATTTATGGAGAATATTTATTTATTTTTATGGGAATTTCTTAGTTTTTCACAGGTTTCTCTCAGTGACTAGATATATTAGCATATATTTAGATATTTTGTGTTTTTTTTTTTTTTTTTTTTTTTTTTTTTTTTTTTTTTTTTTAGTCATAGCTATAATTTTGTATGTTTTTTTTTGAGATGATGATTATTCTAGGCTACATTGTGAGTTTTAAGTGTCCCCTTCTCTACTTATTTTCTTCACTTAATGACCTAAAAGAGTGAACTCAAATTCATGTATAGTTTAAATCACTACGTTTTAAAACCATATTAGTCGTATGACATGGGATCATCCATCAAGCGAGGGAAGGCTCTTCTAATAATTAAAGGCCCTACATTTCCACTTTTAGATAATTGGTTCAAAAAGGCCGGTGATCAAATTTTGCACTAATAATTCTGTGGTGACATTCCGGAATATCATAGAGCAACTTGGCACCAGTGTTCCGGAGCGAATTATGTTCCCGGTACCGGATTTTTTACCATTCATTATTGTAATAAAGATTCTAAGGGCAAATTAGCTCTGCAAACACAAACAATATACATTTCTGCCGCTTTGGGGACATACTTTTCTCAAATTGCTTACAATATTAAATTTAGTGCTTCCATAGCACTTTTTTTAAGACCAAAGTGGGACATAGCCTCTTGGGGCGCAGTCTTACTCTAGGAGCATCTATGTTTTTCCAGCACCGAACTTGTTAATTTAATAAAATTTTAAGTGTAATGACTTCTGAAAATTTTGATTTAGTTTGGTGTGGTTAGGTAGATTTGACTTTATTAGATCTGGTTTATAGCAAATCAAACTGAATAAAATAACTTACACAATTAAAGTAATTTTTTATTTGAATAAAGTGATTTTTTGAAAACTACAAATTGAAAAAAAAGATTCTCTAAGAAACATGTATACAAGTGACTTGCTATTTTTCCATTAATGGGACCTCCTTTTTACAAACCGACCAAATTATGTAACAGCGTGCTGAAGCGGTTAGGTTAGGGCTTGTTACATTATGTTATAATCCCAAACTAGACCAACGTAGCACTCTGTATATCAAGTCAGGGTTAGGTAGTGCCTAACCCGAACACTGTGCCATTTACCTGCGTGTTGGTTATCTTATTGCCGGTCCATAGTTGGCCGTCATGTCTCTGTATATCAGTGGGCCTCTTTCACTCATATAATAGACCATGCGGAACAATTGTTAGTGATCACATATTTATATGCTACATTCCCCTAACAGAGGAAGAGGCTATTTTGTAAAGCAAACAACGGACTGTTGTAATAAAAAAATGTTGTTCAACTGGCTGGGTAGCAGAGTGGTTATAGTGCTGGCCAAAGGTTGCCAGTTTGATCCTGAGAAAAGTTGGTAGATTTTTAAAGGTTTGATTCCGGACCCAGTTGCCATTTGTCATTGAGCTATTAATTAATGATGCTTTCTATCCACTGGTCGTGTTAGATTGGGGTTTGGAACGTTCCCCGTCAAAACATTAAAAAACACCACTGGCGAAGATACACTAAAAATAAATAAAATAAAAAAAGTGTTACAAGAGGACCAGAAGTCAACTTTCATTGTTTTAATAATGTACAAAGTCGTTCTCAAAACGTAGATTCCTTTAACTACTTTAAACATGAACCGAACATAACAGAAAAATACTAGTAAGTCTTCCAACTTATTCCACAGTGGTGAGATGTTTCCCTTGGAGCTAAAAAGCAACATTGATATATAAAGTGATCAAAGTAATGTGGTGCTCTTTTAAGTTGATTGATGTAGAAATAAGCAGGTAGGGTGGGGGTTTGATTTAAAACTCACCATGTACGCCATACCTGTTACTATTATCCCGGTTATGAAGGTGTTCTTGACTCGTCTGGTGTTTCCCAGGCCCCCCGTCACACCCTGGCGTGCTCCAAACCGAAGTTTACAATCAGTCTTGGGAGTAGTTTTTACGTCCGCTTCCCTCCCCTCTATTTTATCGGAGAACAACCATCTGATTCCGTAATAGTTTTGTCCTGATTGCTTTCTTCTGTGTTTTTGTTGCATTCCCCTTTTTTGCGTTTTGCTACCCTTCTTCCCTCTCCCCTTTGTGAAATCGTTCCATTAACTGTGTAATTGTCATTTGCTTACTTAACCTTTGTCAGGTGTATAGAATTTATTTAACTTTTTTTCTTTTATTATTTACATTCATTTAGTGATTTAAAACTGGGAAAATTTCTAAATTTAATATCTATATGAAGAATGCAGTTTAATTATACATATTTTGTTTAACAATTTTTTACTTTCTTGTTTATTAAAGTTTATATTAATCAATTAAATGTATTCCATGTACTTCTCACTATACTACTTTAACACTTGTTTTTCAACATTTAACCCTGATATGTCTTCTCTTGTTTATATATAAAAAAAAACTCTTAACTTAATTAAATTTTATATCTGTTATTATCATAAACTCTTGGACATACTACTTTGAGTTAACATTAACATCAAACAGTAACACCATGACCTAATGTTTATGGAATATACCACATTGTGTAATGTTTCCTTTAACTCTTTCTGTTGGTGTCTTTGTGATTAACGTTGTTTTGTTGTGTTGTTTTCTGTTTTCCCTTGCTTTGCGCCCACCGCAGTTGTGAATATTGAGGCGATGAAGGGTGTGTACCGATGCAAGGGCGCTAACCAATGACCATTGACCAAGTTCACCGCCCACAAACTTCCTCTTTGCCCGTTTTATTTCGTCCTGTTTAGCGATCGTTTAGGTTGCTATAGTAAGTACAGAGTAGCTGCATGGGATTCAAAGTGTGACGTTTTCCTCATGACAAAACCAGAAAAACTGGTGTTTGGGACATTTTGGTTTTTGTCCTGGGGATGCGGTTTGAAATACGGTTGGTGTGGAGTGGTGAAGTTTTATGTTAGTGCATTTTTTGACGGAATAATAATCCGTGCATCTCTGTTAGCATAATTTCAATGAATACTTTTGAATTAAAAGATACTCAATGGATAGTCTTTAGGTTATTAAGTTCCAGGGTGATACTATGTTAATCACTTTATACCTTTAACGTAAAAACACCATTGAAAGTGGTAGTAAATTAATTTAATGCATAGATTGAAGTGAAATTGCATTGTGCTCTATTTAAACATAACTGTTTGCCATTGAGAAGTATGGCAGCGGCCGTAGCTCAGTGGTAGAGATCTGGGTTATCACCCAGCGGGTCCGGGTTCAAATCCCGGCTCGGGAACAAAAAGATCGTTCGACCGCTCCCGTGTTTCGGAAGTCACGTTAAGCCGTTTTTCCATCTGCATAGAAAACAAAAAAGTGCAGGCATTTCAGGCGAGGAGAACTAACAGTTAATTGCTGACCTCTCTCCCCTAAAAGCCATACGATTATTATTATTGAGGAATATAGATTTAAAGTAATTATAAAAAAATTCAAATTTGGAATTCAAGTTTAAAGCCTTGTCCACACTGGCTAAAGAATTCATGGCAAACTTGTTCGTCAAACACAAAAAACCAACAATCATTCCAAACAAACAACTATCGACCATATGATCTATCTTCTTATTTCTATAAGGGTTTCGTCTGTTACGTCCCTTTTTCTCTCGACCTACTGAACCGATTTTTAAGATTGAGGTGTCATTTTAAAGCTTAGGATATAGCGCAGTGACAAATTGTAATTAAAAAGGTCATATCGTTTTGGGCTTCGCCCCCCTCGCCTTTGATTTATTTCTAGAGGGCGCTTTAAAATGTTGACCAACTTTTATTGCAAGTTCTTTAATGTGAATTGTATTTAACAGCTGAATACCTTCAGATGAATTTTAAAAGCAGATAGTAAACAAAAATAGATCTCTGTCACTTCACAATCAACATTCACGTACTGTTAGGTGAGTTTCACTCATACAGAATCATCAAATGCGCAATTTGCGCACGGGTCACCTCGTTAGAAATAAGTACTGACAAAGAGACAAGAAGTTCATCGATTGTGTTTGGCTGTTGTGAATGCGGCTTTAGGCTGCTTGCAACAAAATACCATCTCTGTGATGAACTTTATTTTATTTCTAAATGACATTGTGTTGTTGGCGAGGAGTATATATTTTACTGTTTTTATTCTGGGGCAACACTCACCTTTGAAGAATGTGATATGATGCTACGTGAAGTTGTTATCAGAAAAACACAAAACATGGACACATAAACATAGAGCAGACTTCACCCACATACACGAATAAATGACGTTTGGTGGAACAAAAACAATTGAAAATGTTCCGTGTTCTCAAGTGTTGTCGCGGTGATGAGGTTTTCGGTCGCGCAACTGGCTCGATCGTCTAACCCCGACTGCCACCGTTGACCTTGCTGAGCCATACCGCAAAGGGCCAGGAGGGGCGGGGGTGCATTGTTGCCTATAATTTGTACTGATAACTTCACCAGTGATAGAAATCGACTGGTGACGGAAAACCTCATCACTTGACAAACACTTTACAACCATAAAACACACAACACCAATAGGTTACAAGTAAGTGTTGGTGGACAACACTTGAGAAAGCGGAACATTTTAAATTGTTTTTGTCACACCAAACGTCGTTTATTCGTGTATGTTTGTGAAGACCGCTCTGTGTTTATGTGTCCGTGTTTTGTGTTTTTCTGACGACGACTTCACGTAGCATCATATCACATTCTTCAATGGTGAGTGTTGCCCAAGAATAAAAACAGAAAAATACAACTTTATTTTGTAGGATATACTGATAAAATCATATACTAAATGGCACAAATAAAAAAACTGTAGAAGCTTAAAATTTACTTTGAGTTTTTAATATAAAATACTTTAAATTATGTCAGCCAATAAAACTATTTTCATGTTTATAGTGAATACTCTAAACTTGATAAATTAGTCAAAAGACACCTTTGTCTGTAAGCTTTGTGTTTTATAACTATTCTATGTACCGATATGTTTCTTTCCACGTAATTGTCTCAAATTTTACATTTTTTCATATAAGACCTATAGTTTTTGCTATTAACAAGAGTTTTCTTTATTATTTATTTATTTTTTAAGTTTTATTTTTGAAGGTTGCTTCCTTTTGTGAAACAACATTTTACTTTTAAAACCATTCTCTTAGTCCATTGGGTTATGAATTAGTGGGGTCTAATGCAATAGTCCCTTTCCATAATCACTTAGTAGGGTAAACAAAAAATTTTGGTTTCACTTATTATACAGTCTTTTGTGACAAAAGGTGTTATCAGTCTTTAAATGTGGTCATTTTATGGATTAATCGAGGTACTTCGCATGGCATTTTATTCTCATATCTACTCCAGCGTTAAAATTAACTGCCTCTCACTGCTATGATTACTTAACTATTCTATTTGCTTTGGTGAAGGATGGTTAGGTTTCGACTTCGAAGTGCATGTTACAAAAGTTAGCGTACTAAAATTTAGCTTTGAAAAAATTAAAGCCTCATAGCTGGTGTTTTCTGTAAAGCCTATAAAGATCTCTTAAGAAAAATAGTGAAAGGATTTGTATAGTAAAAAAATTTTCCATAAAAAGATGAGAATAATTATTATTTGCTTTGATTTGACATCAATCAGAATTTTGTTTATCATTAAAATGTTATAGTTATGCTAAAATCACTGTGTTGTTGGGTCAATGTTACAAAAATAGTTAACAAACTGCTGATTTGTGTGAATAATTGGTTCACACTTGTGTTCTTTTAACGGATATACCTATAGGGAATGAGCTATTATGGTAATACTCAAAGTAAGACCTAAGCCAAGAACCAAATTACTTTTTTTTTAGGTCCCTTGAATTAGGGTAGCGTTCTTCAGGTTAACATGTTGCGTGCGGGTGGCTTGCATGCGAGTACCCTATAGATACTACTTGTTTGTTTGGTAGTGACAGTTTCAGACGCAGGGCTTTTTTAATTTTTACCGTGAGATAGACAATTTTGTAGCCTTTATGTATTAACATTTTTATATATAACTTTGGTTTCTTTCATTATATAAGTCTGTTGTTCTTTAGAACACCAAATAAGTAATACTAGGGGGCCCGTGCAGCGCAATGCGCTGCATTTATTATAGTACCTATGGTGATCAAACCTTGCTCCATGGTAAATTACCAAATTACTTTAAATGAAAATTAAATTGTAGTGAAAATAAGATTACCATACATAATATTGGTATTTAATCCATAGATATTCATCAATGTGTTGAGATTTGGTGGTTGTTCTTTTAGATAGAAATTAGCTAGAATTAAATTATGGTTTTTATGCTGATTTGTCTTAGAGCCTCTGCCTAAAAACTCTTATAAAATTTATAATAAATTCACAGATGTAAGATCTATATGTTAATAGGCAAGCACGTTTCGTTCCCTCCTTTTTTTTCTCAGCTCATATACATCATAGGAGAAATCCGCACATACCGTTAGACAGGTAAAGTCCTTCTAACGGACACAATCTTTCTAAATGTTCAGTTTGATTTATTCCTGTGCTACAAACATCATCCTGGAAGCAAGACACTCCGGAAATACCACAAAGCATTTGTTCCATGATGCGCTGGAATGTCCCATCCTCGTCGCCCAAAATGTTATGTGTCCGAGTGGATCGCGCGTATCATTTTACTGGGAATGGGGTACTAAATAACAACTACATTTTGTGAGTGAAACACCGACCGGCGGAGCGCGGGCGTACAGTATGGAATCTGGAGCTGGACTGACTGTTGGTTTGTATGAGGAGATATTTGGAATTCGCTCCGCCAATCAGATTAGTTAATTTGAATATCGTGTGATCGAAAGATCAGTAGGCATGGCCTGATTTTTTTGTACTGCCAACATGTGAAATATGAATTATAGTAAAACATCGTATTTCCAACTTAATACATTACACTGTAGGTTAGCAGAATTCTATTATAATTCACATCAGACTCCAGGGTTAGGCCCCACAGTCTTTCAAAGTTCCAATGTTAATCTTATGAAAGAAGGATAATTGACTGGATCATTAGACAGCTGTTGTAAAAACAACTGCTAAAAAAACTGAAAGAACAGATGTTTCAGTTATAAAATATTTTTAAACTTCTTGGGTCCAGGTCAACTGAAATTTTGGTCGAATTTCGATCAGGAGGCAATCCCTAGTCTAGATGGTTCATCACACAAAAAACATAAATAATGCAACATAAGATAAATTAATATTTAACTACAACTCCTCTGCGCTGTATGACATATGCAGCACTCACTGCGGCTGTTTTTCTAATAATAAATGTTTGAGTTAGTAGTCGACATAGAGTGGATGAACCCACACTATAATTTATAACAAACTAAATCCTCTTTAACTTGTCTTTCCATTGCATTACAGAATTTAAATCAAGAAACCACAAACAATAGGAATTTCTACATCTTTGTTGGTGAGATAAATTTTGGTTTGATGTGGCATTTTATATTTTTGTTGAAATTTCTCTTTTAACAAACCATTTTTTCAATAAGCTTGTTATCTATACTGGAGGTAAACATTTTTAAGGGTCGTCTCTTTCAAACAGCTGTAGCATTCTGCATTAAATTTATTATATTATCACAGTAAACAGGTTATAAAATTTACACCAAGAACCAACTATCCATTTTCCTAGTTAACAGCAGTTTGAAAACCCATGCGCAATCGTTTAGTGTTGTATTTCAATCTTTGTTAATTTTCGTTGTTGTTTCAATACAAATCTGATAACCAATAAGACCCAACGTCAAAAATTTCCATTTCAAACCTTGTTTTTGTACAAGAAAATGAATTTTTCCGGGGTTAAGTTTCTAAACTTATTTTTGTGCCCAAATACACATATGTCCAAAGTTCAAGAAAAATCTACCTGCTACATTTTGAGAAAAGGGTAAAACACAAAAATTGTTCCACACAATAGACACTCATCGTATTGAAATATGGAATAGTTTTGTCAGTACCAGTTTATTAATTGCCTCTATTCAGCTAGCTTTTAACATGTGTTTGTTTTACTATCAACAGCTGTTTTATTTTGCAACTCAATATAAATTGATTCCCATGTTAATCTATGGACAAAAAAAAAAAAAAACCAACTTTAAAGGCTCTTTGTGCTCCTCAGAATACAAATATAAAAAATGTAAAACCTTTATGCAAAACTACAAATTGGAACAAACATTTTGACATCTCGAAGATTAAAATCGGTCCAGAAATAACGGAGGAGTTTTGTTCACAAAAAACAGCCCTCACGTATTAATATAAGAGATTTTACATTTGAAACGTTTTATAATATGAAATAAAATCATCTTTTTGTAGGGTTTTTTATTGTAGTATTTTATGAATTTTGCCACTTTTATATTGTAAACACATTTTTTCATAGAAAAAGTTAATTAAATGATTATTTGATTGATTTTTTAGTAATCCTACGATTTCATAATGTTTATGCTAGTTTATTGCATCAGAGGGGTCAGCGACCTTCATCAAGGAGTGGCTGACTCGGATGTGAGTCATAAAAATTATGTCATCGCAACATAGCGTTCCAAAATAATTTTTTTCACTTATTTTATGTTTTGGCAACTTTTTTTGTAAATTTTGAGAAAACAATCTTTCTCAATTTTTGAGGTCCAGTACATTAACCCTAGATCTGGCGTTCATGTTTGGCACAGTTGGCAGAGCCATTTCTGCCTTTTTGTAGTGGTACCATATATTTCGTCACACAGACCAATTGCTTTGGAATAAGTGTACACATATGTATATATTCTTTTTCAGGGATAAATTTACAATAGAATGGTATAAGAAAATATATTTTCAAGCAATGCGTTTAGGCGTAGAAGCAAAAAGTTTGCAAATGTTTGGATTCAGCAAAATATAAATTTCGAAAGCAACCCGCAAGAAAGCCATCAAATAATTTTTTTTCACATTTAACCTAAATGTAAAAGTTGTTTGAAATATGATTCCCTACGTAGAAATATCATTGTTTTTGTTTAAATAATCCTAAAAAAATTTTTTATAAATAAAAATTGCTAACACTCAAAAAACAAGAAAAATAACACATTTTGTTTATTGTCATATATAAAATAGTGGGATGCATCTAGAGTAAATAGATATTATACTGCATGATAGAGAAATAACTGATCTTTGAAAAATATATAATTTTATAGGTTTGAATTGTAAAATGTATGAGTAAATTACGTCAGAATGTAAGTCTTAGAATTTGTTGTTACGAAAACCTAATTTTTATGACATTTTCAAAGCAACACAAAATTTATAAAACAAAACTTATAAAAATTCTGAGATATACAAATTGTAAGGAATTTATTCTAGTTTTAGGAAATATAAAAATATTGTACAAAATATACAACACAAAAAGGTGTACAGGCGAATATATGATAATGCGTACGGATTTTTACAACCTCAGACATTGACTAGTTTTCCAAGTATTTCACAGATATGTAAAATATTGTTATATAAATGGATTTTTTAGTAAAATGTGATGTTGATATTGTAGGAAATATATTGTAGTTTCAAAAAAAATTACATTTGGTACCTATTATAACGCTTACCGATATTTACGACCACACTTTAGCAACTATTTCAAACCGTGCAAATTTTTTAGTAAATAAAAACACAATAAATACAATAAAAATAATATAATTATAACAGAATAAATTAGGCTAAGTAAATATATAAAACACATGAGACTCACATCAGCTGACTATAATAATAATAATTTTTTATAATAATTATAACAGCTTTTATAATAATTGTGTACTATTCGTGCATTCTACTGATACAGTATTGTATACATGAACAGTAGGTACACGAATATACACATTACAATAAACACAACCCTAAAAATAACTATTTCACAACGTTTTATAACTGACGAAATAAACACGCGCGCAGCGTCTGAGATTACTGCACCATTTTTGGGCCAAGACGGAAGGAGAACGGAGAAATCAGAGTGACCTTTCAGAAGCTCCAAAAACAAAAATTACCGTCGCAACGTGAAGCAAGTCACATCAAAGTAAAGGGCAGTTCTTCTTCTTTCTTTCGTTGTAAATATATTCCAGAAAAAATAATTCTAAAACTTAAATATCATCTGTTTTATAATCGTCTTTTTAGTGACGACCGCCGCTGAGGCCATTGCCACTCAGGCACAAAAACCTTACTCTATTGAAAAATATTTTCTGCCGTAACTATAATAGATACCAAAAAACTGTCAACAGACAACTCGTAGTCCGAGAAATTTCGGTTTCTATGGTAACACTGGCATTTCACTGTGTTTCGTATTAACTTTTCTGTCGATCGACAAAAACAGCTGTTTTGGTGATCACATGACGAATATTTTCGCCGCGACAACAAATGTTGAAATCTCTTGTTATTTCGAACTATGTTTCTCGCTACATAAAAGTCGCTCAATAATGTTTTATACATGAATATGAATCCTCAGAACCTCCTCTTTCTAATGGTATAAGATTCATTGCGGTTAAGAACGGTTTTCATATTTTAATATTAGAAAGTTCCGACCCATGTCGATATCGTCACAAAAGTGACGACGCCGCTGGTAACCGCACGCAAATCGTCACAAAAGTGACGACCGCCAGATCTAGGGTTAATTTTCTCGCAGCCAACGTGTCAAGTTGAAAACCAGGTTGATCAGACTATGTAAACAGGGTTTTATGGGTTGGAAAAGGGTAAAAATTGGGTTTTAGGCATTTTCCCCTTAATTTTTAAAATTGAACAATTTTTAAAGAGACCATTCAAAAGAGCTTTAAAAAGTAAACAATGTAGGATTTTGAATTTGTAGTATTTTCATTGATTACGGATAAAATACAAAAAAGTGTCTGGTGCCTCGGACACAGCAGTGACCTCAATAACGCGACGTTGAGTCGAGTGTAAAGAGTTTTACAGTAATGAGGATGCCATAACTCAAAGCTTAACAGTTTCTGAAACTGATTGACACAAAAGAAGTGAGAAGTGCTCCACTTCCTACATTTCCAATTTACAAGAATTCCAAACTGTATAATTTAGATGTAAAACCCAACCATTAAACTCTAATTTACCCGCCACCGATTGGTTTACAGGAATGTACCATCCACCACACCGGGGCCGCTCCCGGATAGACAGAGAGAGAGACTACGATGACTACGGGCCCCCGCCGCCGCGGGACATGCACTACGGGGGCCCCCCACCTCACCCCCACCACTACCCACATGCCCATCGAGGCCCTCCCCCGCCGGACGACCGGTACCACCCCCGCCGCGACCACGACCACGACTATCCCTCGCCCCATCGCGCTTCCTCCCGCCGCACCCTCAACGCAGTGTAGTCGACACGGCACGACGCGACGCCACGCGACCAACGAGCTTAATGATTCTGTAGAGTGGTAAACAACAGCTAATCCAGTGTTGCGCTCTTGATTGTCGCCATTTTACCCACACTTGCCCTTGTTTACCTGATAACGAGCTTAAAAAATCACAGATACTTGTAAAATATCTGATTTTGTCATTTGTTTATAAATGATTCCGATTTAAAGTTCTTTGAGCAATTAATTCATAAAGAACATACTGCTTGCCTTGAAAATATTCAAAATGGGTAAAATGGCAGATTACATATGGGAAATTACTCAGGTTGAAATAATAAAATGTCTTCCAACACTACTCATTATACTGTATGTACATTTATACTGTAAATGTAAATGTAATGTAAATGTATATTAGGAAGATGTTATAATGGCGATTGATTCCGACCAGGCCACCAGTCATCATCAGGCCCAATTGGAAACTGACAGAATCAAGAGGGAAATCAATGAGAAATCAATCACCATTATAACATCTTTCATATATTATATATATATAAAAGATGTTATTTATCCGTCTTGTATACAATTACAGTGTAAGTGTAAATATATCGAGTAGTGTTGGAAGACGTTTTATTATTTCAACCGGAGTAACAGCACTATCACCTTAAAATACGCACCACAGAGTGCGTCGGTGTTTCAAATAAAATATCTAAAAAAA
This sequence comes from Neoaliturus tenellus, assembly GCA_030545055.2. NCBI lineage: Eukaryota > Metazoa > Arthropoda > Insecta > Hemiptera > Cicadellidae > Neoaliturus > Neoaliturus tenellus. Next base: position 57,224,559 of record CM061536.1, on the reverse strand, counting down.
ATATATCTAAAAATATCATGTATAATGCTAATCAAGAAGTTTTTTATGAGAGTAATTCTAAACAAAGGACTGGTTGCTTTGGTAATTAGGGAATTTGTGGGTAAAATGGCAGATATGTTGCATGTAACACTCATCCCTATCTATGTAGCACTCTATATTTGACTTTTAATCTCGTTGGACGCAACCACCTAGGTACAAATGTGTAAATACGCTTGTAGAAAACTGGACTGGTATTCCCCCTCCGGTTTGTTTCGACTGTAATGGAATGGATAGTGTGGCGTGCGGCAAGCTCAAAAGTTAACTTTTTAGGTTTTTGTAATTGATAAAACAGGATATCTGCTTTAAGAAAGTTGTTTTAAAACTGTAGTCGAAATAGTTTTCTTTGATGTAGATTAAATCGAAATCAATAGTTTAATTAATAGTAAAGAAGTATTATGTGTCCTCTCTACAAATATTCATTCCCTTGCAGTCAGGTTTTAAATGATTTATTGTAGAAATATGGTCGTGTTTTTCTTCGGAATATGTGTTTTTCTTTCTACTTGTAATGTTTTTATTTTGGTCTATTCTGAAACACCTTTTTTAATTTTTCAAATATTGATGACTTGGATGAAATTTATACCTCCTATTCAAATTATGTACTCTCTTGATCTGAAAAATCATTGTGCAAAATTTTGTATACGATTCAAATAAATTAGTCATGACAGTGACTTTTGTGCTTAACAAAACCATTTAAAGTGTTTTGTAATATTTATTTTTATTAATATTGTTAGGTGCACCAATGGTTAACAGACAAAGTATGTGAAAATAAAATAAGAGCAGTAAAACCTATCAGAATGTTCAGAAATAAAATATCATTATGTTTCACTTTTTGGAACTTACAATGTCTTCTGGAAGAAAAACATGAGCACATTTCTTTACCGAACCCCTATAGATGATCGCAACCGACTGTTTTCTGTCTTCAGATTAGGAGCGGTGGTTAGTGTTTGGAGGTACAAAACGGACCAAGTCCTTCGGCAAATAGATCCTACTCCCGATTCAGTTTAAATGTAAGCTTGCCTGTTGTATTGTTTAAGGTTATGTTCTGATGTAGTGTTGAGTGTAATGATGTTTACCTGAATAATAACTGTGCCTCTACGATTCCATATTGGCATGTTTTCATGCCGTCTCTCTACCTGTGGTCTTTTGTTTTCATTCTCTCTAGATTTGATTTGTTTTAAATCTTTTTTGAACGATTAAGTATAGTTTTATCTGAATGACAGGTGTAAAATTGTAATCATCATTAATTTGAAATTACACGTCATCAGGCTTTTAAAACAGTTTTATTCTTGTTATTTTGTTGGTTAAGATTTTTGTACAGTTTTGAGGAGGTTAAGGCAACAAGTGACTAGTATATATCTATATGAATTGTTATAAATGAACAAATACTTTTCAAATGGTGCTACCAGTATTTGAAAAAAACCTCTGTACAGAGAAAACTTTGTAAACAACATCAAATGTATATATTGTTTTTATTTGTATTATTGAATTAAACAAGTCTAACAAGTTTGCTGCTGGAAACATTCTTCAACATGTTCCCAGAAGTTGCTGACAGTCTAGAGTGGCAAATTTATTACAATTCTTTCACATTGTTGTACTTAATCCATTTTTAGATCTCAAAACGTTATGATTTTATAAAATACACCTAATTTTTATTAATTCAATCTTATTTGAGTGTGCCTCAGAAAGAGCTTCACTCTTAGGAGACATTCTGAACAAAATGTTTTCCAGCAGCAAATGTGTTAAGAGTAAACAAACAAGTCTACTTCATATGGCCTTCCAATTATGAAAGACTTTAAGAAGCGTTTGTTAAACCTGAATTGAAAATTTGTAACCAATAAGTTGTGGAAAAGGGAAGCTTATGGGTTTTGTCTCGTATATTTTTTTCCTTGTGTTCAGACACACTTTCTGACAAAAAAACAAAACGCCACCGGTAGAATTGTGTGAAAATTAAACTAAAATGTGATGAGGGTTTACGGGGCTGACAGACAAAAGCTAGCATTAAGACTGTTATTGTCCCCTTGACAGGTCCCCTGATTTGTATGGTTTTAATGTCTCCATTCGATGAGTGAATCTTTTTCTATTGCCAAAGGAATTATATTAATATAAGTATATTATATACATGAATCACTCATTATAAATAATCTCATCGTCATGAAAAGACATTTTTTTAATCTTACAATTATTATTGTACATGAAGACCGAATATCGTATTTTAAAATAGTTTCTTTTGTCCTTGTCGATGGATTTCGCTTAACAGTTAACTTGGGCTGCGTTTCACATTGACATTAGTCCGATTCGACTCTCCTCGTAGGTATATAATGTATTTCAGACGATTTGATAGCGACTTTTGGTTTTGTGATAAAGTCTGTATTTTTTAAACGACTTCATAGGTTAAGCATTTACCTGCAAGAATGCGTCGAATGCTTTCTCTCATTATTATAGAATTAGCTACGCAAAAATTAATCCTTTTATTTAAGCTAACATTACAAGAATCTTCCACCTAGTTCTGTAATGCATATTATATCATGTACAAACGCAGCTTTCCGTGGGTTCAATCGCTGGTCTGCTCTTCACTATTCTGTTAGTCACCTGATTTCCTCCCGGATCATTTTCCACAGCTCGGCTTGGCCGTCTTGTTGCGATGTTTCTGCACATTTAAATAATATTTTTCTAATCGTGGTAAAATGTGGGAAACAATGTTTCAAAACTGCTATTTTACATAGAATGGAGAGAACATGTACAGTTGTTCGATCACTTTAGAATGTACGAGCAATATTTTATTTTTGCTAATTAATTTTTTCAGGTCCCAACAATTGCTTGGAAACAATTTCACAAGTGAAATCAGACTCAGCGATAAACCCATGCTTATTTTATATGTCAAATATAGTCACTTTTATTGTTTTTATTAACATAACATATCTTATAATACACTGTTCTACATATTGTATTTAGTAGTATCCAAAATTTCATTTTAGTTATGTGATTTGTAAAATATTGTGAAGTGTATATATTGTAACAAGGGTCGCTCCTTAGTATGTAGTGGCTTGTTGCTAAGGCCAACTAGGTTTTGTACTTTTCATCATAATGCTTTAAGAGTGAAATCAATGCTGTCTCATTTTCCTGGCGGATTTTTCTTTCCAAATTGACTTCTTCAACCGAAAACGACCCCTACCAGTTTGATACTGTCGTTAGTACGATGAAAACAAAACCCCCAACTCAGCGATCGGGTTTTCTGTTTGGTTGTATTCACGTTGCATTAGGATGTAGACTGCTAGGCACTCCCTTCGAAAGCTTCCCCAAATTCATTCTCAGTGCCGACAGTTCATATTTTATTTACATTGAATAGTTTAGAATATCATAGTTCACTCAAAGTCTCCGTCTTTCAAATAGTAGTGTTAAAGTTCACACAGTAAAAAATTAGTGATTTCATATTTGATATTAGTAAAAATATCCATTTCTACCGGTTAGTTTGTAATGTTTCAATCACATTCGATAATTAAATTGGTTTTGGACTGAAAAAGAAATATTTCCCTATTTTCATAAGCGAGTCACTTGAAAAAAATGATACATATATTGTATTAAAGTTTTTGCAACTAACTGAAGTACTGTACTCAATGAATAATCCAAATTATCTAAAAGAATATAAATTGAAGTTTTTGCATCAAAGTGTACAAGTGTATATATAAATAAGTTTGTAGGTACCATACTCTTTTCAAAAAATTGATCCTGATTAATAATTAAATTAGAAGGGTTGAATTTTATTTTTTGTTCAAGATCAAGAAAGCTTTATTACATTTTAATTTTGTTGAAGAGCATAACTACAAAATTGAAAATAACATTTTTGCCAAATGTATAATAGAATCTACGGTATATAAAGAAATGCTCTTTTAGATCCTCCTGTAAAATTTTAATCACTTTAAACTATATTTATTTAAGTTTTAGTACTTTTTAAAATTAGGTTGCACATGAGGGGTTTAACCAATGTATACAGAACCGAATAAGTAGGGACATCCTTATGGGTAAGTGAGAACGCAGCCCCTGAAACACAGATAGCGCCACCAAGATGGTAAGGATTATGGCGATTGGTTGAATGGAAACAGATGACTAGAATAATTTTACAGAGGTTTGTTATTGTTTTGATTTTTTTGTTGTAAACAAATATGCTCATTTTGACATTTGAGAAGTAGAAAGAGCGCTTCCCGTGACAGTAAGGAGAAATAATCCTAGCATCAGACCTTTATTTTCCTCTGGTTTCGGGGGCAAAACTAAAATTTTTTAACATGGGATGTCCCTACTTATTCAGTTCTGTATACATTGGTTTAAAATTGTATCTATTAAGTTGGATAAGTTTGTTGTTATTCATATTTTTAAAAATCTGAAAAAAATTATGCACTTTTATAATCATTATCACAGTGTAAATTAGTTAAAAATTAACTGTAAAATATGTCAGAGAAAATTAAAAAAAACCCAAAAAATTATTTTTTGTGAATTAAACGTAACAAAAAACAGATTAAAATATTGTAGTTTTATGTTATCTTACAACTCTTTACAAGGGAAATTGGAAAAATAATCAAAGGGGTCTATTTTTGTTACCTTTCGCTAAACGAATCCTGATAAATACCAAACCTTATCAAGATTTCACCAATTTGTCTGTAACAGATTTAGTTGGTCAAGGACTGTATTTGTTTCCTCTACCACCGATGTTTTGACGTATTGCGCCTGTGATGTATGCGATGTGGCTGTCTCAGAGCGGTCCATGTATAAGACAGCGTGTGAAACGCTTACTATTAAGAATATTTTTCAATTTGTTTACCTTTCCCCACTTCCAATCAGCACTCCCAACTCAGTTGAATACCATGTTTGTAAATAATAAAGACAATTTTTATCAATCAGATTTGAATTTTATTGTACCTCTGTAACCTCCATGATTCAGGGTATGTTATCTTGTTGATTTATGCACAGGATGACTTGCGCTAACCAGACGATTTTGAAACAGTTGTTCTATTGTTACTGCACGAGTAAGGTAGATTCGGGTTATGTTGTCTTGAATATGTCTTGCCATTTTAGTTTAAAATATAAGTAGTCAATATAGAGTCGTTTTCTTTTCATACAACAATTTAAAAAAAATGCAAATCAATCATGAAAAATGTTTCAGCAAAGAAAATCTTGTTCAAAATTTAAAGATCAGTTGAAATGAAGCACTCTCCTAAGTTGGAACACATTGTTAAGATGAGTTTTCACCCATTTAAAACACAGAAACAGTAAAAAAAAAAAAAAAAAAAAAAAAAAAAAAAAAAACAAGGGTAATAATGCAAGAATGGTAAACACAGCACAAGCTTAAGCAATCATGTTTGTGGGCAGACCGCCGTGCTTCTGATTGCAGCAGGCTTTGAAATTCGCTTCTGATTCTATGATATGTGTTTTGTTTTCACTATTTACGGGTTTTTAATTGTTTCTGTTGTTTTGAAAGCGTGAAAACTCATCTTAAGCATCTGTCTCGGCTTTGAAGAGTGTCATTTCAATAATATCAACTTAGCTTTAAATAATCTAAAAACTTTGAATTAAGATGTACTTTGCTGTGTCGTTTTTTATACAAAATTTAGTGAAAAAAATATATGAAAGAAAAAGACGCGATATTGGCCTCTTATACATTTAGACTAAAATGGCAGACATACTCAAGACAAAGATATAACCCAAATCTCCTTAACTCGTGCAATAACGATACAACTTTTTCAAATTTGACTGGTTCCCCAAAGTCACCCTGTATATTAATGAATAGCTTCCCATCAGTAATGGAGACACTCCATTACAGGGAATATACTTGCTTGGTGAATTATTTTCATTGAAATTTGGCAATTACTTTATTTAAAAAAAGAAAAAAATACCTTTTGGCCGAGTAGGCCTATTGGTTTGCTGCCATGGTGTTGAAAGCAATAATTTATCCCTATCTTGTGATTGTGTGAGGGCTTTTAAGGAGGTAAGATTATTTATATATATTTTTAATGGAGAGTTGGGGTTTGAGAAGTAAAAAAGGATCAGCTAGCTGAAAAAAAAACATAAAATGTACGTTATGCTAGTTTAAATGATCAATTATGGCAGAGAAGAGTTACCTAAGAGACGGATTGTGAAATAACTCTTAGGTAACTTTTCCGGCAACAAAAGTTATATGCAAGAAGGGATGCCATCTTAAATCTATATACAGGGTGTCTTTAAAATCCATCACTAAACTTCATAATAACTTTATGGCTAATTGGGTCAAAATAAGCAAAAAATCATATGATGATAAAGAAATATACAGCAAAGTGCAGTGTATTTATTTTCTAATACAAAATTAAATTACAAAGAACAAACAATGAAGCCATTTTTATCTTAACTTAATAAACACTCACTTTCAGTATTAACATATGATAAATATTGTCATATGAAAATGTCAATTTGCCTTATTTTGGGGCAGTTGTAAATTTATATTCCAACACCCCCGTTCAATTTTAAGTCCGTTGATTTATTAACGATTTAAAATTGCTCACAACAAACCTAAGTCCTTTGAAAACTTAACAAACTTTTCTTTACATAAAGCCTTTGTAAAAATGTCCGCAACATTTTCATTTGAGGGTACGTAATTAATTTTCACAACACCCTTAGAAACTATGTCTTTAATGAAATGTGCCTTAATATCGATATGTTTTGACCTCTTCGTGTTCTCATAGTTGTTCATCATGGCTATAGCGCTTTGGTTGTCAACATTTATAACCGGGTTACTAACTTCTTGTTCAAAGTCTCTTGCTAATCCGCCGACATACATTATTTCAGTTGCACAGTGAGCTGCCGCTAAGTACTCAGCTTCAGCAGTTGAAAGCGCAACGACTTGCTGTTTCTTTGAAGTCCACGATACGAGATTCCCATAGTGATATATTGCGATTCCAGTTACACTTTTTCTGTTCGTAATATCATTTCCCCAATCTGCATCGGCATATCCTTCAACACATTCTTCAGTTTTGGTACATTTATTGAACTTGAGTGCCAAATGTTTTGTATGTTTGATGTACTGTAAAATTCTTTTTGCTGCTTTCCACGTTTTAAGTGTTGGTTTGTCGAGAAACCTTCCAAGAAATGAGGTTGCAAATGATATATCAGGTCTTGAAATCATCGCCAAGTAGTTGAGACTTCCAATTAATTCACGATATGGAACATTGTTTATTACCTCTTCATTTATAGAGCCTTGAAAGTTAACTTCCATTGGAGTTTCTTTTCCTTTACAATCACCCATGTTAAACTTGTCAAGAATCTTATTGATCATTTTAGTTTGACTGAGGGATAAAGTATCACCATTTCTTGTTACTTCAGTTCCAAGGAATGTTTCTACATGCCCTAGATCTTTTACATTAAATTCACGTTTGAGTTTACTTACTAAATCTTCAATTTTGTCTTGATTTCCTGTTACAAGACAGTCGTCTACAAATAAAGTCAACCATACATTATCTCCTATGTACAAACACACATCATGCAAAGAGCGTGTCAACCCATTATTTTCAGCAAATTCGTTGAAACAATTGTTCCAGCAGCGTGGAGATTCTTTTAACCCGTATAAAGCTCTATTTAGTTTTAGAACTTTCCCTTTTGGCGCTACCACTCCTTGAGGTATTTTAATGTAAACATCCTGTTCCAGAGTACCATTTAAGAAAGCAGTAGGGACATCTAAATGTCTAAGTTCCCAATCATTTTGAAGAGCATGAGAAATAGTCATTCGGACAGTTGTCATTTTAGCTACAGGGGCATACAAATTTGAATTGCATGGTTCTTGGTATCCTTTTGCAACTAACCTGGCTTTCTTTACATTGTCCTGTTTGGTTCTGAAAACCCATTTAGTGTCTATTGCAACTTTTCCTTCAGGTAAATCAGCTACTGACCAAGTTTGGAACTTTTCAAGACTATCTAATTCATTTTTAATAGCTTTTTGCCATTCACTTCCCGATTCTACTGCCTCCTTATAAGTTAAAGGATCGTTTTCTGCTGTAATTAAGCAATAATAAGCACTATAGATATCGTAATCTTCATACCTTTTTGGAATTGTCCTTTTTCTTAGACTTCTTTGGTTGTCATTTGGTTCCTCTTGAGTTTCTTGCGATTCAGTCAGTTCTGAGATTTCTTCTGAATTGATACACTCTTCCTTTTCTTCTCTAAGCTGGGGCAGTACTTTGGGTTCAGTTTCTTTAGAATTTGATTGGTACCTGTAATCATTCTCGTCAAATTTTACGTCACGAGACACCACAATTTTGTTTGTTACTGGGTTCCACAAACGATAACCAGGACCACCATAACCAACCATGCGCATTTCTGTTGCTCTTGGTTCAAGCTTTCCTTTTTTAGGAAGATTGTACACCCAAACTTTAGATCCAAACACTCTTAATTTGTCTAAGATATTAGAAGATTTACCAAAATAAATTTGAGCAGGTACTTTTCCATTAAGTGCACGTGTTGGCGATCGGTTTAATTGATATATTGCACAACATACTGCCTCTCCCCAAAGATATTTTGGTAAGTTTGTATCCACAAACATTGATCTTACCTTATCAAGTATGGTTCGGTTCAATCTTTCCGCGACACCATTTTGTTGGGGAGTATAACTAGCAGTGTACTCCAATTTAACACCATTTTCTGAACAGTACTTTTTGAAATTATTTGACATAAATTCACCCCCTTTATCAGATCTTAATCTAGCTACTCTTATGTTCTGAGATTTTTGTTGTTCTATGTATTGGATTAATTTACTTTCAGCTTCTGACTTATGTTTAAGAATATATACATGTGAAAAATGAGAAAAATCATCTGTAATAGTAACATAATATCGCTCACCGTTCAGAGTTGGAACATCAACAGGACCCCAAACATCAGTGTGTATAAGGTCTCCAATGCGTGTAGACCGAGGTCTCTGAGCTTGATTAAAAACATTTCTGGTTGCTTTACCTTTCTTACAGGAGTCACAAGGATCCTTTGAAAATGGCAAACGAAGTAGTTTTAGTCCTCTTCGATTTAGATGACCTAGACGAAGATGCCATAGATTTTCATCGGATGATGAAGATAATCCTGTGTTAACACTTGGTTTACCTAGAGAAAATCTTGCAACAAAAAAATTATTTTCAAGATTACATTTAAATAGCAAATTGTCCTTCCTTGTAACTTCTGCGCAATCATTATCGAAAGTTACTCTGAAACCAGCTTTATTAATTTTCTGAACAGAGAATAGATTGAATGGTAATCCATCTACAATAAGTGCTTCGATACTCATTTGTTTTGGTACTTTGCTGTCCCCTTGATTACAATAAACAATTATTTTCCCTTGTCTTTTAGCCTCCATCGTTTGTCCATTGGCAACTTGGAAATGGATAGGAATAATGTCAGTAACATCTTTCATATATTTTTCCAGTGAAGAACAAACAAGATTATTTGTGGCACCAGAATCAATTATAAAACTAACCTTACCTTCTTCGTAGACATTGGCAACTGTTGTTGAATAAGCAGTGAACGAGATATTTGCATCTGAGTCTTGCTCAGCTACATTAGCATTTAGAAATCTGTTATTTGTCAACCTTTTTCCTCGAAAATTACCTCTCGATTTCCCCCTAGAAATATTCTGGTAACTCCTTTGATTTGAGCCATCAGTTTTGAGAAATGCTTTAGGACACTTATTTTGATAATGATCTGGGCTACCACATTTGTAACATTTATTTGCATTATTTCTACCAGAATTGATATTGAAAGAACATTCATATTCTGCTTTGGAATGGTTTAGACTGTTGTTTAGTTTTAATTCAACATCTAGCAATTTACTTTTGACAAAGTCAAGTGTAAGAGTAGATGAGGATGTTTCCAAAACTGTTATTACTGTATCATATTTCTTGGGAATAGTTAATAATAAATGACATACCTTGTCATCTTCCTCTAACTTTGTACCAGTCGATTCCAAGTCTCTTATTAGGGCATCAAACTTCATAAAATGGTCTTGAAGACTTTTCGTTGTATCGCATTGTAGTGTTAAGAGCTGTCTTCTTATATACAATTTTGATAAGGTGCTTTTCCTCTCAAATATGTTTCTGAGTGCTTTCAACATATCATATGCAGTCTTGGCATCTTTTATGTATTCTAAATGCCTATCTGTGATGCACTGTACTATTATAGATCTTGCTTTAGCATCTTGGCTTAAAATTTCCTTTTTCTGTTTTTCTGGAAGTTGGTCCAAGTTTTCTTTAGTGTATTCCTTACTTATAATGTCTTTTACACCTTTCTCATCCAAAATACATTCCAGCCTAAACTTCCAATTAGAAAAGTTGGAATCACTAAGTTGAGGATAATTTGTTGTTAAAGTTGCCATTTGTTGTATACTTACAACTTTAGAAAATAAATAATACGTATCTGGGCTCCATTAACCTAAAGAAATATACAGCAAAGTGCAGTGTATTTATTTTCTAATACAAAATTAAATTACAAAGAACAAACAATGAAGCCATTTTTATCTTAACTTAATAAACACTCACTTTCAGTATTAACATATGATAAATATTGTCATATGAAAATGTCAATTTGCCTTATTTTGGGGCAGTTGTAAATTTATATTCCAACAGATGATTTGTCCTAATATGTATATGTACCCAGATATCCGCCATTTTGTTTTTTACATTTAATAATTTTTATTTTGGTGACGGATTGATGTAGGAACTTCATATTTGTCATGGACCTTTATTATTATCATGTCCATTACCACAGTAAAAATAATTTTTCCAATGCATATTTTCAAAATGGCGATAATTTTTTTATTCAAATATCATAAAACCGGAATATTGTATCACATTTTACAAGATATAAAAAAAGTTGACGAATTTAATTATTTAACCAATAATACCAAGTTTTTAGGGGATCCGACAACAAATAATGGAGTTTTTGTGATTTTTCTATTAAAATAACCTTGATTTATTATTTGTAATGCAAAATCAAAAATACTGAAAACAAATAATGCTGAAAAATCACAATAACTCCATTACTTTTTGTCGGAATGTTACAAACTTGATATCATTGGTTAGACAGTTAAAATTGTAATTTTTTGTGCCTTGTAGAAATTTGATGAAAATTACCAGTTTTATGATATTTCTGTCTAAACATTTAAAAGTGCATTTTGAAAATATGCATGAGAAAAAAATCATTTTTACTGTGGAAATGGTATTATAAATGGCCATGCCAAATACGAAGTTATTAGGTCAATTCGTCACTGACATAAAAATTCTTAAGTGGCAGATAAAATGGCAGATATCTGGGTAAAATATGCATATTAGAGCATACATTCAAATGAACTTTTTTTGCTTATTAGCCCAATTAGCCATATTATGAAGTTTGTTGACAGACTTGAAAGAGAGTTGTGCTAGTTACACTATTTTATAACTCAAGGACTGCTTAACTGATTTGGTTAAAAATTGGTGGGGAGATAGCTTAGAACCAGGAAGAAATTAGGGTTCTTATCCAGATTCCTCCTTGCAGGGCTCCATTCCACATGTCTTCAAAGTTACCATGTTATTTATGAAAGCAACATCTTTGTATTGGAATAACTTATAACATTACTCTTGAGAATATTAGTTCTATAAACAGCTGTTCTCATTTTAAGTATTGGGGGAAGAAAAGCATTAAAAACTAGAAGATATTATTATAGACTTCTGGCAAGAGATCGCAGTGAAACAAGCTGAGCTGGACAATGAGTGAGCACAGCGAACGAACTAAACCTGATGGCGAGTGAGCGTGGTGAATAAGCTCACTTTAATAGGAAAAATCCTTAAGTTGGCATTGCAAAGTATGCCGGGTAAGTTAGTTATGAGGGTATATTTTTAAACTTTGATAGGGAGTTCTCTACGAGGAATCTACCTGTACTAGGGGGCCTGTGCAGCGCAATGCGCTGCATTTAATAGGGTACCTGGTGATCAAACTTTACTCTATGGTAATACTTTGGAAAACATTTCACTATAGTGAAAATCAGATGGAACATTATTGGTGTTTCATCGATCGATCTTCATTACCAATTCTCTAACTTCCCAATAATGTGATAGTGTTGAGATGTGTTGCTCGTTCTTTTAGGTCTAAATTAGCTAAAATTACGTTTTTGTTCTTTTGCCGATATGTCTTAGGGCCCTTGTTTAAACCCTCCTATAAAATTTAGAATAAACTCACAGATGTTGGATCCACATAGTTCATCAAACATAAAACGTAAATGACAACAGAATAAAAATCAACATTTCATTACTCCCCGGTCCTGTATAAATTATCCAGTACTCACTGCGGCTGTTTTTGTAGTACCTACTACTGTATGAGGTAGTTAATGACATAGTGAATGAGTCCACATTATTATTTATGCCTAAATCCTCTTTAACTTAACTTTTCATGACACTACAAAATTTAAATGAAGAAATCACAAAAATTAAGAGATTTTATAGCTTTGTTTTTGTGGTCCATTTTGTTTTTAGTGCCATTTTTATCTTAGTTAAAATTTCTCTTTATAAAAACATTTTTGTAATAAGCTTGTTTTCTATACTGGAGGTAAAAACTTTTAAATGTTATCTTTTACACAGGTTTTTTAATATATGTAGTATGTGTAGGTTTAAAACATGTTTATGCTATAATAGTAAATAAAAAATTATTACACTTACATTCAACTGTCTCTTTTCTTTAAAGTTGACAGCAGTTTGAAAACCCATGCACACAAATTTGTTTTAATACCAGTCGGACAACCAATAAGACCCATGTCGAAAATTTCAATTTCCAAAATAGTAAACAAAAATGAATTTTTCCAGGGTTAAGTTACAAAACTTATTTTTGTGCCCAAATACGCGTCAATAAAACTTTCAAGCAAAATCTACCAGCTACATTTTGAGGAAAGGTTATAACCTCAAATTAGACACTCCTCGTATTAAATTATGAAATTGTGTTGATATTTCAGTACCAGTTCAGTTTGTTTCTATTCAGCTTTTAACATATGTGTTTGTTTATTTAAATATCAACAGCTGTTTTATTTAGCAATTCAATATAAATTGTTCCCCATGTTAATCTTATGGACAAAAAATGAACTTTGAGGGCTTTCCATGAGCTTCAGAATTGAAATATCAAAAATTTAAAACCTTATTGCAAAACTACGAACTGAGACCATTCTTTTGACACCTCAAAAATTGGTCTAGAAATAAGGGAGGAGTAGTGTTAACAAAAAACGGGCATCACGTATTATATATATAGAATAGATAGATAGATATAGATGTATGAACAGGGGAAATTGGAGTCTTTTGCCAGTTGTGAACAGACCACTTCAACTTCCTCGCATCGAGCCATGTAATAGGGGTTTTTATATGATTATAACGAAATGAAAGCAAGTTTTTCACATCCTCACTGCAAGCGGTGAATGTGTATTTTCTAACCTACACCATTTAAATGTTTTTGACTGATAATAAGACGATTAGAATAAACTAATTAAAGAGTAAGGTTAAAATAACTGGAAAAACTCAAAATGATAAAAAGTCAGCTTCTTTGCATTATTCTATCAATAAATTAATTGAAACAGAAGCCGGTGAACAATGCACTCAAATACCAATACATTTAAACTTATTGTTTTAAAATGTGACTAACGCTAAATATAATAAAAGTCAAGTAAATGTAATTTATGTTTGATCTTAATAAGATAATAGTGTACCTCTAAAGAAACAAATATATTGTTAGAAAAAAAACAAAAAAAAAAACACTTGGTTTATAATAATTTTTAGTTTTGATCTTACAATGCTTTTGTTTTAATATTGACCCGTAAACGTATTTATAACGATAACTGTAGTAGTTTTTTGCAACAAAAATTAAGTTTTCTAGAAGAAAAGCATAATTTTAAATTTCCCTCACTACATTATTTAAAGTAATTTTTCAAAAAAAGTTTAGAATAAAATGAGTCTTCAGCTTCTTCTCTCCAATTGAACGTCACTTGATTGGATTACTGTAAAAGCAGCATGGTAATTGACTTATGAAAGAAGGAGTTTCTTTCTACTTAACTCAGTTATCTTTACAGGGTTCGAAACTAAGATGCTCAACAATGTTTGAATTTTATTCTTTTCTGACATGAAAAACTGTTTTATTCTTTCTTGAACTTGGCAAACAGTAGTAGGGTAATGTCTACTGCTTAGTTAACTACATAAAACAAAAAAGTTAACATAAAACAAAATAAATTAAAGAACAATAATTAAAAGACAATAGAACATGTTTTATCTTCTTATAATTCCGTAAGCGAATCGGTCCCCATGAAATATCTCGAGTTGGAAAATATAGGGTAAAATATGATGGCTCATTTTAAAGCTTGAGGGCCAAGGACGTAAGAAAAAATACTAGAATTAATTATCAAAAATTACCTGGCTTCGCACTATGTTACAATGTTAATCTAATGGGGAGAAGATTTTTATCTACAGGTGTGATTGAACAGATGTCGCAGTATAAATATTTTGATCATAAGGGTAGCTGGTTATTAAACAGATATTTTGGGTTAAGAGGACCATTTAATTATAACTTTTAAAAATTGGCAATAATGCACTATATAAAAAAAGAGTGCCAATAATAATCCTATACTAATACTATAAATTTCATTACGTGCTCATAAGTAGGGGAATAAAATGTCTGTTCTAATTAAATAGGGAAAGAGTATGTAGGTATGCTGCCATAGGGAACACTAAAAGTAGATTTTAAGAATAAAAAAAATGTATTTGGACCATATGTATCATATACTAAACTTCATCAATATCTGTCCATAAATAAAGGAATTTGCCTATTTTCCATATGATTATCATGGGAAAAGAGTATGCAGGTTTGCTGTCATAATACCTACAAAAACCACGAAGTTTTACCATAAATGGATGAATCTCAACCAAATGAAGCTAAATACCAAGTTTCGTAAGAAAATATTTGGTTAATAAGTGAAATATTAACACATCCTTATTCTCCATAAGATTAACATTGGAGCCCCAAAATACAACATACTGTCTTTAGGCTTTTTAATATCTTGGCAACTAAAGGAGATAGAGAAAAGCTTCAAAGTACTAAATTGTGTGTTTTTTAGTTAAATTCAGTGGTGAAAATTTTAAAATTTAAAAAATTTACACTTTTTTAGGGCACAAAACTCCCCAAAATAACCCCTTCCGATAGGTCGATATGTCTGGTTTACGAACTCATCCAAATAAACGTAAGATTACACATCTCTACCAAATTTGGTCTTTATCGGACTAATGTTAATTGATATATATATATATATATATATATATATATATATCAATTTAAATTTAAATAGGAAACTTTAATTATTTATATAGAATAACCAATTTTCTCTTTATCTCTCTTCTGTGATGCTCCTCTATGTAGGTTACATTTTTTTAAAATAATATTTTAGAGCGAGTTGGGATGCTCAGCAATCTTTAGGTTGGCCTATTAACTAATTAAAATCACATCTAAATTACACTTCAATCACACAGCATTAAATCCTGTTTACAACATTTGTGTGGTGATCATAGTCAACATATTTGCTTAAAATATTTTCAATAAATCTTTTAGATAATAAAACAAAGTAACAAATAGACTTACACAGTTATCAGCAACTGTAAAAAATGTGGTGTTGTTTTGGATCATAAAATCTTACTCAGGAAAGTGACGAGGAAACTATGAAGACGGATCAATCAGCAAAAAGGTTTCTGCATTTGAATTTCTAGAGGTTTATAATCCACTTGGCTGACTGGGCAAAACAAATTTGGTATTCTAGGTGACAAGTATGCAAGCGTCCCTATGTCTCTGTGTTGGATTTGCTTATAAACTGCGATCGAGAAAACACCCTTAGTTCATTAGCATATTCCACATACAAATGGTGTCAACGTGACAGAAAAACTAACTGATTCAATTTGAAAATTGATCTTATAACAGAATTTTAAAACATGGAAGTCTGATTGAGTCTGATGGCAGGCGTTTGAAACTGCCATTTTGGATTTTTATCCGCATAAAACTAATATTAAAATTTGAAACCTCCGCTACACCTTTAATTTTGGACCAAAAAGATCCATCTTTATATCATTTTCAAGGAAATTTTACAAAGAAATACTTGGTTTGAATTTTACTTGGACGTGCCTTTAATCAAAAGGTACTCACTAAGAAACAGTTTTGCAAATTTCCTTTAGGGCTCCGCCCCACAGAACCTCAACATCACTATAAATTCTACTGGGTTGAACTTTATCATGGACGTTTCTCTTTGCTAATAGGTACTCACTAAAAAAGTTTTTGCAAATATAGTTTTTGAGGTCTTTTAGGGTTCCTTCCCACACGATTTCAAAATTATTCATGGGCCTATACAGGGTTGAAATTTGACGTGGACTTTCCTCTTTGCTCATGGGAGCTCAATAAGAAACTGGCACTTTCCAAATTTCCTTTAGGGCTCTGCCCCACAGAAACTCAAAATTACCATAGATCCAATGGGGTTGAAATTTAACGTGTACGTTCCTCTTTAGGTGCTCACTAAGAAAGGTTTTGCAAACCTTATTTTTGAGGTCCTTTAGGGCTCCGCTCCACACGATTTAAAAATTACTTTAGGGCCTATACGGATGTTGAAATTTGACGTGGACGTTCCTCTTTGCTCATAGGGGCTCAATAAGAAATGGGCTTTTTCCAAATTTCCTTTATTGCTCCGCCCCACAGAACCTCAAAATTACCATAGATCCTACGGGGTTGAAATTTAACGTGGACGTTCCTCTTTGCTAATAGGTGCTCACTTATAAAAGGTTTTGAAAAATTCCTTCAGGGCTCCGCCTCACTACGTCAATGTTTCAATCGAATTCTTAAGGAAGAAAATTTTGTTGCTCTTTAAAGTGACTTTAATATCTATAAAATAAATTCAATCACGGGCAAAGCCATGACGGGCAACAGCTAGTACAATATAAAACTTATAATTGAAATACATCAATATTTATAATGTATAAAATGTATCTAATGACTAGAATAGTAAAATATAAAGCAATGTAAATTTGATAATCATCAACGATGAAATAAAATAACATCAACATTCCAATGTCGACTGGACCCTAATGTTAATGATAACTTTTGCAAAAAGTAGGCTACTTGTATTGAAAAAAACCATCAACTTTAAAAAGACACTCGTCAATGAGTAAACTATGCCAAAGGAGTAACTATGTTATGTATCTCATCTTATATTGATGATAATTTTTTCAGCTTTCTGATCGAAATCATTTGTGATCATTGTGATCATTTGTGAACGTGTGTCATAATAATTTAGTAGAATGTAAAAACAGTGTATATTTAGGGACAAAGTACTTACCACTTCGTCATTAATTTTACACTGAAAGAAAACATTTAAAATACGAAACAATGATAAAACAAGTCAGCAGATTTTCATGAAGTTTGACCACTTTTGATGGGATGTAGCGAAGAAGGTGACGGGGTTGTTCGGAGCTCCAGTTGAGAAGGGGATGGTTAATTTAGGGTTGTTGTCAAACTCGGAGCCAAATTAGGCCAACTTGGACCGCAATAATGTCAGCTGCTCCCGTCTGTAGGCCCGGGGAATTAGTAATTCTGATGTGGCTTACAGTAGTTAGTGGTGTGTAGAAACTTGGCTTACAAGGTTAGTTAAGGTATTTCAATGAAATTAATGAAAAATGTTGTTAAGTAAATAGTTTAGTATGTACTAAATTCCTACACAGTAACTTTTTTATTTAGGTTGATAAAAGTAACTTTCGAATAAACTTTATGGATGTTTATAGCTTTTCAGAAACTCAAACTATGAAGTATCTGTAGGACATGATTCATATTTTCAGATAGTAAAGAAGAAAAATTTAATGCAAAAATTAGCATAAACTCTTTTTATCCTAAAAGCGAACCATGTAAAAAATTGATATTGTTTACATCATGTAATCACAGTTAACTATGTAAAATAAACTAATTGATAGTTCTTTGCATGCTCACAGTATTAACCCATAATTTTTTTTAACAAATTCAAATTTGAACACTATCATGTTGTTTTACTAAGATCTTTGTGACGGCTTAATAGTACATTTCCTCAGAAAAACTTTGAAAAAGTCATAAAACAAAACTTAATATTGATAGCGTTCATAAAAACTCATTTAAAATGTACAAAGTAATTAATTTTAAAATATTTTTGTATTTTGCAAAAAAAAACCATATTTAACTTACAAAAATTAAACATGTTAAATTAGTAAAATCCTTATGACCTACCTAATTTTTGCTCTAAATTCTTAAGAAATTTGTTGAGTAATGTAAAAATACTATAACCATGTTTATAGTTTTACATTTTTAAATACATAGCAAAAATTCTGCGTTAACAATTCCTTGTAAGTTACAAAAGAGAATTAATATTCTGAGCGATTCTCCTCTACAAACACAAGTAGAAACTGAATCAGAATTGAATATAACTTGGGCAAGTGGTGCCCCTAACTGTGAACCATCAAGTTGCGAACTCCAATTCAATTGTTTTCAAACTCCAACTATCTCCAAGTCTAGTTTTACTCATTCTTAAATATGGTAATCTTTGTGCCTCTAGACAAATGCAGCGCTGAATTTAAATCATGAGAAACTTTACAATTTGTGTTTTTATACCGTAGGAATTTTTGTTTTGAATATGATCTTTCTACAAAGTCGATAGCTGCGAGAGGGAAAAATATCTTTGTAGGCCATATTCCCCTTTTCAGTGATCAAAATATAGGTAAAATTTCCAATAGACCTGTTAAATTTTGTCTTGGTATTCAAATAAAACCAGTTAAGTATTTTTAAAAGTTTTTTGGAATGAAATATTTTACCTTAAAATAATGACGGATCATACGTACATCTTGTAAGTTACGTGTAATAAATACTGAAAATTAATTATGACCTATAACTTCAACTCTTAATAAATCGATGAAAAATCGAAATATCATTAAATTTTGTTGTTGTGGTACAAAGAATATAGACCTAAGCTAACTTAACTAGTTTTATTATTGTAAAAACATCGGTTTATTCTTGAAATTAAATTAAATAAAAACATTATTTCTCTTTCAGCTATGCTAAAACAGCTATGCATATTGTATACTAAAAGTTTAAATGGAGTTTTGTAACGAGTTAGGCCTACTCTATAACGGTATCAGTAACTGTATTGGCGCCTTTAGACTGTGCGACGCAATATTGATGCAGCCATCAGATTGCCTACTACAAGTGACTGATTACTTAACTTTAATCTTAACTTTAACTTTTAACTTAATCTTAATCTTAACCTTAACTTTAACTTTTAACGTGTACGGCCCAACCCCCCACGTTGCAATGTACACGTTGCTCAGCTTTGATTATATGCAATACATAGTCAATTAAGCGATAGTTTTCAGGATAGTGCTTTGTACATAATTTACAAATTATCTACGAATCACTATCCTCACGCTAAGCGCTATCCAATCAATAGCTAAACAGATAGTTATCTAAATGTTCGTCAGTAGACAATCATAGGAAAATAGATTGGTAAAGAAAATTATTGTACAGTTTAAATTCATGCAAACTACATATTGACTGTATGCTTAATATATGAGATACAGAACGTTCTCAAATATTATGGATATACTGGTATTGGTACTGGATACCATTTTCCGCCAGGGTAAGTTCCCCTGCCGGGATACCTCCTCCCGCCGGTATATATATATTATCCCGCCGGGGTAAGGTTTCCCGAGGGGTAAAAATGTGTAACTGATCAAATTCTCCCGCTGGAATATCTACTCCCGCTGGAATATCTACTCCCGCTGGAATATCTACTCCCGCCAGGATATCTACTTCCGCCGGGGTAAGGTTGCCCGCTGGGCCATGTAATTTCCCGTCGGGCCATGGTCTCCCACCGGGTGAAAATCTCTAACTGATTAAAAAGTCCCGCCGGGATGAATACTTCTACCAGGATATCCACTCACACCAAGATATCTACTCACACCGGGGTATCTAATCCCGCCGGGTGAAACACTCCCGCCGGGGTAAGCTCTCCTTCCAGGATACATACTCCTCCCGGAGAAACATTTCATTGGAAAATCTAACAGCAGCTTTTTTGCGTTAACATCATACTCTAAAACTATGTAACGAAATTATGAAACTTTTATTACAAAAATTCCTACAAAAGAAAAGTTACACTTCAAACATATGTTTCTCTACAAGATTTTACCGAAAGGTGAAAGGGGAAAAATATCAATAAAATACTTTTTACTTTTTTAATGATTTTACCTTATATAAAGAATAATAATAGTCACAGTTGATGTTATATTTTTTTAGGATTTCAACAATAAAATTGGACATTTTACGAATTTGTATTTAAATCACTCAATAAAATCTAAAACAAAACAACTTAATATTTATAATTTTCAATAATTTTTTGAGTGGCAAATTTATATTTTAAATAAAATTTTTATCCCGGTCTTATGGGAAAGCATCAAGTTTTTTCGTTAAATAATTAATAATTAATTTTGGTAAAAGCATTCTATGTACCTTTACTTGGTTAGAACAAACGCTTATTTGCATAAAATAACCTAATGTACCACTGAGGAGAGAGTTAGAACGAGCTAAACCGAATTAAACCCAATAATTTGCATACATAATCAGATAACATTTCAACGAAATACGTCTGTTATGATTTGGACCGAATATGCTTATACCATAACTTTGCTTTCACAATGTATTCAGTGTTTATGATGTGTTGCATAGTGAATGGAATTTACCTTAATTAAAACTTTGTCATGCATTCGAAATTATACAGGGTGAGGTTTTTTTAAAAGTGATTCAATAGATAACTTTTTTATTCTATATCTGACAGTATACTTCTTATGGGTGCCCCCTTTACTTTTATATTTTGCTTCCAGGTATCTGTTTCAGTTTTCAAAATTTCCCGCCATTTTTCCAATATGGCGGCCAACTTTAAAATTTCTTACGGAACACCCTACATTTTATGGTGTTTTTGAAATTCTCATGTAATTTTAATGCTTTTGTATTCTTTGCCATTTTTCTCTAAACCTATGGGTTAGGGAGCTAGAGGCAATTAAATTTCATTTTTAGTTCCATAAGAATAACATGAGGCAAACTTTATCTACTCATATATCCTAAACCATTGATTAAAATACTAGGTATACAATGCAGTTGTCTGCTTGCAATATTGAGCGGAGCAACTATTTTTTTAATCAATAATTTTGAGAAATGAATCGACCAATAGATTTTTCCATTGGGTAATATTAGTTTGCTACATTACTTTTTACTCATAAGATAAACTAAATGATTGTAAAACAGTATAATTCACTTTGATAAAACTTATACTACGTTATAAACTTGTTATTGACAATTGACATAAGATGTAATTACAATACAATTTTATTCATGATTGAATCAGGGAATGTAGACGAGTAAGTTCTTGACGTTTTGTTGTCCAACCCGCATTGTTTTTGATCGCACTAAAAAGGCGATCTGGTGGAAATCCTGGTTCAAGTATTAGTCCTTCAATTTACCGAACCCGTGAAACTGCTACATAAGTGTAAGACCCAGCGCAAACTCTGATGAACCAATATCAACTACAACTTTATCAACGGTAATTCTCTGAGCCTTATGGATAGTTATGCCATAGGCAACTTGGAAAGGAAACTGCTTCCTTGTACATGATAAATTATGTTTGTGGTATCCAACAGTATGCGGTAAGACTTTGAATGAGCCATTGAACGTTGGTCCTTTGTATCCATCGAAATGTACTAAAATGCAGATGGGAAATTCATCCAGATAACTTATAACTTTTCCCGGGTTGTACGCCGATACGATAGCATCATAATAATCTTTATAAGCTGCTAAATCATCGATTGACGCCGAGTCGAACATACGGACATCTGGAGCATTTTCAAGCCAAAGAACAGCATTAAAAGTGGGGACCTCCACGGTGTTGGTATTCAAAACGCCACAAATATAAGTAGGCCTAATTTTAAACTTTTCCTTCAATATGTTCATGAACATGCAAACACACTTTGGAGAAGTACTCTTCTGCAGTAAGTGGGTTTCCTCTAAGTTTTTCTTGCATCAGTTGGCTTGCTCCTATCTCAATAAGTAGATTTAATTCCTTGGCAGATAAACCTATATGTCTTACCAAACAATTCCACCAGAGGTCTGCAGCACTTAACGTAAGGAACAACGTTGGAATGCCCAGCTGATTTATCATTGACATTAGCTCTAAACGCCCTAGGTACCAGAATGATGACGTACCACGGATTTAGAATCCCCATGGAAGCAAACGTTTTATTATGGACGGGTCTCGCTTAACTTCATCCTCTATTTGTTGGACATTACCGGAGAAGTCATTTTTCTTAGAGAAGATAGCACTTGTCGACAGGCATCATGTCTTTGCCTTGTATTAAGAAAAAAAAAAAAAAAAAAAAAACTGAATCTAGGATCAAACCGTTTTTCTTTATATTTCATAAGAAACTCACACCACTCTCGAAATGATACCTTAATGCTCCGGGTTGGGTCTAGAAAGTCTGTGGCACCGTTTGGAAACAAATGTGGGAATGCTTGTGGAATAATGCCAGACTGTGTAAACTTGTTGACTGGGTTAGGCGAAGCTCTTGGCCATTGATTTGGTTTAGTATAGCAGACTCTTTACTTTGTCTCGGTGCTAGCGGAACTGCTGATTATTCAATATGATCTTCGTCGAACAATTCATCTGATAAACCTTCTTGTTCAATAAATCTTAATTGACCAGCTACATTGTCATCCAACGGAAGAGACTCAATAGCGTACATATAGATATAAACATCAGCATAATACTGATTATGCGTTTGGAGCCAGCAAAGAACTCGAAGGACTTTTTGCTTCCTCACGCAAAAATCAGAATAGCCTTTGACACCAGCGCAGCGTACAATTACGATACCAAGAGATAAAGGCGCGATTGGATACGAATTTGCAATATCAATTATGTCTTGTTCAATATTAATTACATGTCCGCTATAGTGATACTGGCCAAAAGAACCACTTGATAAACTGATATACGAGCATGACAGGATGGATTCGAGTGATTAGAGTTTCCTAAATCATTGAAAGATGCTTTAGTTCTTCGGGAATGATTGAAGGTTGCTTATTGTTGACTGCAGAGAATTTTGAAGGATCTTTTACGCATGAGGTACAAATACAGTCGTCATCATTGCTAACTACGTCCAAGGGTCTGCAGACTCTGCATTTTTGATACGCGAAGGCTTCCAAATTTGCCTAAACCTTTCAGCAAACTCTTCATCAATTTCATGTGCAGTCTCCTGTCGATGGTACCGGGATACATTAACAGTGCGTCGTCCAAGATTTACACCCCATCTCTAAAAACGTTGCATTTCATTCACGTACAAAGGTAAACAAACCACTAAAATAAACAAAACAAAAACTTTACAGAAAACTACTGTATTTACAAACAGTAAATACATAGTAACAGCTATAGTATAGTAGCTGATAGTAACAGTCTGCAGTTAAATTTATTTTTTTGATCCTTATAACAGCTGTATAATCAACACACAGTAAACAAACCAAATAAAATATTTCTCCCATTAAAATAACACTAGTGGCTTGTAGGGGCAAAGGCCCCTAAAAATAAAAATGTTTAAGTTGTCTCCAAAAAGTTTCAATTTATCACCTCGAATATATAGAATTACTATATTTTTCTCAAGCTGTAGTGTGATTTTACAGGTTTGGGTTTTCAAATAAAATATTTCCCAATCTTGACGAAACTTTTTGGTGGTATCATATCAGTTATTTACCAACAACTTCCCCTGTTTAAATTACAGTAATCTATTTTGTGGAAAAAAGAAAAACTACTGTACTATTGTACAACCGAACGCGGTAAAAATAGTTTTAACCTTAAACATGTTCATGATAATATAGTTCAATACAACGTAAGCCCATTAACACTGTACACTCTTTCACCCTGGACCCCTGTGCCCCCCGTTCCCCACACTCTCCGTTAAACATGCCTCCCCGTGCCCCCTTCACCTCTCCTGACACGTGCTTCTTGTACCCCTATTCACCCGGGGCTCGAGTACCCCCATGACCCCATACTCCTTGCCCCCCATGCCCCTGTTCCCCCCATTCTCCCGTGCCCACATACCCCAGTTCTTCTCCATGACCCCCGTGCCTAATTTTATGTTCCTTATTCCTTTTCAATGCCACGCCCAACCAACTTCCGCGCCACCGATGTCTCTAGTACCCCTTGTGCCCCCATTCCCATACCCCCTTGCCCCCATGCTCGGCTTCCTCCCCATACCTAAACCTTGGCCCCCATGCCCCACTAACCTCAGTGCCCCCGACAACCCTAGTGCTCCGATGGCCCCCCACCCACGGTACTGAGGTGCCCACATACCCACCGTCCTTTCCCGTGTTCCCCATCCCATATATGTCTCCCAATCCTCCCCCATGCCCATCTGACCCCCGTGCTTCGTACCACCGATGCCCCTAGTCCTCAGTTTGCCTTCTTATCACCGCACTGCCACGTGCCCCCAGGCCCCTTATGTGCCCGAGCCCCCATGCCCGAAGCTTCTCCCTGTGGCCCCCGTGCCCCCCATGCCCATCTACCCCTTTTGCCACCGACGCCCCTAGTGCTCGTTGTGCCCCCACACCCCCCACCTCAAAATGCCCCAGTGCATTTTCATTCCACCCCAGAGTGCCCCCTACGCCCCGCACCCCCGTACCCTCCATGTTCCCTTGCCCTCATGCGTTCTTCCCTGTGCCCCTATGTTCCCCATTCCTCTACCGTACTCCTCATGCCTTCCTAACCAGCCCCCCCTAAATTGCCCCCGACGACAGATGAATCCTCTTACCCCCATGCCCCCACACCCACGGTACTCCCGTGCCCACACGCCCATCTGCCCCCGTGCCTCGTGCCACCGACACCCGTAGTGCACATTGTGCCTTCCCACCCCCGCCACCAAGTGCCCCAGTGCATTTACATACCTCCCCAGAGTGCGTCCTATGCCCCCCACCACCGTACCCTCTATACTCCCGTGCTCTCATGCGTTCCTCCCTGTCTCCACCGTGCCCTTCATGCCCCCTATCTCCAGTGCCATCGACACCCCTCGTGCTCTTCCCCGAAATCCCCCAAATCCCCGAACCCCTGAGCTTCCCATTGTCCCTTGCTGCCAACCCCCCCAGTCCTTCCTTCTCCATGCCCTCCTGTGCCCCCCGCCGGGCCCTCTATTTCCCTCGTATCTCCCCCGTGCCCCCATACCCACTTACCCTCCGTGCCACTGACGTCCCTCGTACTTTGATTTTAGTCTATTTTTTCTGTTCGTCAATGTACACTGATCGATATATTGTTAGTTTTCGCACACTATCATTTACATGAAAAGGTCCCCGTCTTCATGGATTAACGGGCGTTTATTGTTTCGCTACGATCTACATACAACAGAGGCAGAGAATGGATGAAACCAAAACAAAATATTCCTCATACGGTGGTTATCCTATGTTAATAGTTTACATAAAAATAATGATTCAGTCGAAAATAAACAATCACTCAACAAAATGATTTAACTCTTCAACTCTAACTATTAAATACTAACTACTGCCAATATATAAAGCAGTAAAGTAATAGAACTAAACGACATTCACAGAGTAAATATAATTAACCATTGTACCAACCATGCCACGTCTAAGACAATTTTAACTTTAGTATATCCAGCATAAAAAATCATTCTACTCCGTTTCCTTAATGACTTAGAGGGGGTCACGAAGATGAAATCTCCTGTGGACCCATAATCCATTCATGTCTATTAGTCTTCTCCTTTTTTATGGTGCATTGCCAATTTTAAAGTTATAACAATACGGTTATCTTAACTCAAAATATCTGCTCAATAACCAGCTGAGTTTATGATAAAATACTGGAACATCTGCTTAATCACACTTGTAAATGTAAAAATCTTCTTCCCATTAGATTAACATTGGAACTTCAAGGTCCAATGGGGCAAAGCCTAAGTAACTTTTGATGATTCTGGTATTTTTCCTTGCGTCCTTGGCACTCAAGCTTTAAAATGAGCCATCATACGCTACCCTATCTTTTTTGAAACTCGAGATATTTCGTGGGGACCGATTCGCTTACGGAATTATATATATAGATGGTAACTTTAAAAGGCCGTAGGGCAGAATCCTTATGTCCGATTTGGACCATTTCAGATTTATACTTTCCCATAGATGGTTACTATGACCGAGCAAAATTTCGTGAGGATCACTCCAGCCGTTCAGGAGGAGTACTTGTAAATAAAAAGCCAGAGTGTAGTATAGGAGCTTCGCTCGCTTGGCTCGCTCCGCTCAAAAATATACTCAAGTATCAAAATGTCTTTAACTGATGATTTAAGAACATTTTTTCGCAATCACAAAAAAATTCTTGACAGTTTTATTTTTTCCTGCGATATTGGAAAGAAGTAATTTTTTTGCGTAAATGATAATTTTAATGTTCTTAATAAATCAATTTAAGACATTTTAATTCTTGAGTATTTTAAAATTTTAATCAATGGTTTCGTAAAACACTCAAAGATTTCCTCACTATAAAAAAGGCCAAAGCTTATGTTGGATAGAAACTACTTAGTAGATTTATAAAATAATGTAGAATATTAAATATAGCATTTTTATAAGTGCTTTAATATAGAGAATCTGTGAAGTTCATTCTCAACAAGAACATTTAGAAAAAGATAGTTTCAAATTATGAATAATTAATTGAAAACTCAATATGACCTGATACAAGAAAATGGTATATTGAGACGTAGACTCAATCATAAAACAATGTGACATTCTCACACATAAAGATTCAGGGCATACAAAGAGTAAAAGTATTCAAGTATTCAAGTAATGTATCATTCTTTATATGTGTTCTTTACAACATCTTTTTATCGTTCTTTGCAACATGTGTTTTTGAACTATGTACGTAATTTAATAAATCAGCTAGAGCATTAAAAAAAACTTTCCAAATCATCTCCTTGTTTGACTTCGAACGCTTTTTAAACATATATTAACAAAAGAACCTGAAACTTATAAGCCTTCTCCAAGGTCGATAAAACGAAGACAAATTAGAAAATAAAATGACAAAGAAATACTGAAATCCGTCTAAGTCAACGGATGAAAAATGGCTGAATACAATTAAAGAGTGAGAATTACAAAGTTTTAATTCCGAAGAGGAGCTGAAGAAACGGTCGTTGAACTGCGACTTGGATAACTGACGGTTACTTAAGTGATTGAGACTAACGAGATTATATGCCGTGGAAGTTGCCGATTAATATGGCTGATTAGCACTTCGCCATTACGTCGCCGATCAATCGCGCCGATGGTGGCCGGAGATGCCCGAGCGGCTCCGAGGCGAGCCGGAGACGCCCGAAGGTGGTTCCGAGAGCCATTGTTGCACGGCGCTCTGACAGTTAACGTTGTGGTGTGGAACAGTGCACTGGATATGGACCTTTAGTGGTTCTTTGCTGAAGGTACGTCAACTGGGTTTGGTTTATTATAAATAAAGGTTAAAAATACAGTATTATTATACTGGTAAGTTTATATACAGTTTTTTCTTTTTCACTTAGTTTTGAAGCTGTAAGGATGTCAGTTATATTTTTACTTCGCGCTTAAATATTTATTTCCAATTATTACGATGAGTTCAATAACAAGAATCTTAGTAAAATAATATTGAAATCCGATAATACTTTTTTTTATCCTTATAAGTATAACTAAATAAACAAATTAGGAATTTTAAACATAACAATTTTTCCATTCATAAAGGGAATAAAGCTATTTTTATTTAAGGAGCCTCTTAAACCAACATTTTCCAGAATTCTTTACGGATTCCGGAAATTAAAAAAAGATTGAAATCTTTCCGGATTTCAATCTTTTTAATTTAGCTGCAGGAACTAATTCTCCTATGACATTTTGGTCTTTAGTAGTGAACTCTATAGTGGTTCATTCAACCACATCCAACTACTGTAACTTCTTAGCTCTTACAGCTTTCAGTTGTGAAACCTTGATTTATCCATTAAAAAATAACATGAATATTTATAAACAAACAATAAAACATAAACTGTACATTTGGTCAATATAGTTTAGAAAATGGCCGAATTATATGTAATTTTCTCTAAAAATTACCTTTATGTAGTGGCGAGTGGAGCACCAGTGTATTAAAATTTAACTTCTGGGATTTTAAAATAATGGGTGGTTATAAACTATTGGACACATCTTAAAATTAAACAAATAAATAGAAAACCAATGTCGAAACATGAAAAAATATTTTATTAAACACAAAATTTTAAACAATTTTATAAAGTAACTGCAAAAAACGTAACCATACAAACGTCTTTAATTTTAAAAGGTTGTTATAAAAAATCTGTAAAACGTTACAAAAATTGGCTATCCTCGTTACCCCGTGATTACACCCTTATTCTTTCGGAGGCCCTGTCGAGTGTTGGGTGTACGCAAATAAGTTTAAAACATCGAGGAACATAAGAGAAGGGTTACCAATGTTTTGTATTATAATAAAAACAGTTTTTAATACAATATTTAATGAAACTAAGTTTGGTTATTTATTTATTTAATCTTAAAATGTATTCAATTATTAACAACCACCTATAGTTTATAAATAGGTTTGAACGTGTAGGTTTGAAAGGCGTTTGGTTTTTATGTGTAATCGCCAAGTTAGGTAGAAACTGTTGTTGATATTAAACTCATGTTGATGTTACGTAGTTAATGTTATTAGGTAGTAAATTTGTTTCCTATACAGTGTGATTGAAAAGTCCTGAAACGGTAAAATCTTTTTTACCATTATATATAAAGTAATGAGACTTGGTATATCAATAATATCCATAAATGTCTACCCTTTTAAGTCCACGAGGAGTTAGACAAAATTCTTAGCAGCATAGGTCGAGTTTGGTATTAAATTAAATGTCTTACTTAGCAGAGTACAATGCCGAAAACTAGACTTCAAACGGATGACCGAGACGGAAATGGCAGGCAAACAAAGTTTCCATTAATATCATATGGCAAAACTTAAAAATGCAATAACTTTCTTTATACTTAACCTTTTGACGTTGGGTTTGAGGCTTATTACTTTAAATGCAAAGACGTTTAAAATTATGTGTGATGTGACAAGGGCCAAAGCAGATTTCTGTTAGACTTCCAAGAGGGACATCCTTTAAAGGGTGTGTAAAATTAAACTTCTTTGGCCTTTGTCACATCATATGCCATTTTAAACGTCTTTGCCTTTGGAGTGCACAAACCCGACGTCAAAGGGTTAAGTATTAAGAAAGTTATTGCATTTTTAAGTTTTACCCATCCCTATGATTTTAATGGAATATTTACATATTTACATATCCCACGTCGTCTCGATTGACCAGCTCTTGGTATGAGACCTGTCAGTTTTCTTCAGTCTTACTTTGGAAACTTTGTTTACCTGCCATTCCCGTCTCGGTCATCCGTTTGATGTCTTATTTAATTTAATACCAAACTTGACCTATGCTGCTATTTAAGAATTTTGTCTGACTCCTCGTGGGCCGCCCCCTTAACGGATAAAAAAGTGATAATTGCTTAAAAGAGTAGACATTTATGGCTATTATTGATATACCAAGTCTCATTGCTTTATCTAAAGTGGTACGAATTATGTTTCACCGTTCCGGGACTTTTCAATCACAGTGTATGTCGACGCGATTCGTTAGGTATTCCAAATTATCCACCAGATTATTACTTTGTTAGGTTATCTAACTTGATTTGTGTTGGGTTTTATGAAATTAATTTAATGACCCTTTAATTAAAAAAATTCAGACTTTTGTTAAAATTTGGTAGTTCTTAATGTAAAAGTCGGGAGTTATGAATATTTGAAATTTCCAGTTGTTGGTAAAATTTACTTTTGTGAACTGCATTTTAACAAAGTGCCCATTACACGAGCGAGGCAGCGCTTTATAATTTTGCACATTACTGAATAATATAGTCTTTCTCAAAACAGACTGGTTATAAACTTTAATCATGTGCATAGCGGTATAAAAATAAATAACAAAATAAACTGTCTTTAAATAAACTGTCGTGTGGTTTTCCACAATTTACTGATTATTTATTCAGAGAAAAGTTTATGAATAGTTACTTGGACAAGTATAACCAAGTAAATTTCTATAAAGTTTTCTTCGACGTATTAAGAGGATGTTACTTTTTAATCCAAATAAATAATATTTATTTATTTTCCTAAAAAATTTCAAAAATATATTTAATTGAATAAAATCCTAAAAAGTTAAAATATTAAAGTTTTTAATTTTTACTGAAACTCAACGAAACATTGAAGCATCATAAGTTATTAAAAATCTTCAAGTGAAACAATATTTTATATATTCTACGTACATGTTGGGGAACCAACATTTTCTGGTTCATTGTCATCCAATAGCATTTTCATTGTAGATGCCGAAGTTAGCTTGCCATGAAGTTAATTATTTGAGCTTAATCACTGATGACAAGTTAAATTTTTCATCTTACATCAAAAAAGTATTGAAAAATACTAAACTCTTACAATTATATTCTTCGCAGGCTTACGTATTTTGCAAAAACGGATGTTTTATTAACTGCATACTACGGTTGTCTGTATCCGTACATGGCTTATTATGTCCCTGCTTGGGGTTCAGAGAGCGTCAAAACACTTAAAAAAATTTATGCAAAAGAAAGCTCTTAGACCAGCGGTTCCCAAACTGTGCGCCGCGGCGCCCCGGTGCGCCGCGAGCTAGTGCCAGGTGCGCCGCCGTCATCTACCAAAAAGGCCTACTACAAAACTTTGCGATGGCCGTCGATTTTTCCCTCGCAAACCTACTTGTCCGTTGCCGGCCCGGTAAGCTCCGTCAGAAACGATGCTAAATACAGCAGTTGCAATGGAGAGTTCGTCGGACGATGAGTTGTTTGTGATAGCCATTTGTGATAGTTGTTTGTGGTCATGAAGAGGAAAGATTAAAGAGAAGGAAGTATAAGTTCTGGATTCATGAAATTTTCAAGAGAAGAAAAGAATATGGCAAATTTCACAATTTGTTTGAAGATTTGAAGAAATAAGACGACGTGAAATTCTTTTCGTACTTTCTAATGTCACAGAAGAAGTTTGATGAGTTCCTTCAGCTACTGGAGTTCCCCGAGAAACACAAATTCCACATTTTATCCGTACTCATTGTACGCAGCTTTTACGGCACGGTCGATGTAACCACAATGAAGGTTGGAAGTCGACTGCAAAATCTGACGGGTCCGCCGGCCGGCGAAAATGCCCCCAAGAGCAATGGTCGCCGCCGGTGACGGATGGTGACGGTACGGAGCCGTGCCGAACGGGTATAGTGGGTTACCACCCATTTAAATCAATGCAAAGCAATGTTGCCAGGACTCGCCGGTGCCGGACGGTGACGGAGGTCGCCGGGCTAGAGTGGGTTTCCTGCATAAACTAACTGACCAATCTGTGAGAAATGTTTAAGATCCTGAATTCTGTATTATAGTAACAATCGTATTCAAAGTGCTATGTAAGAATATATTAACCGCTAACTGTTTAAAAGATAAATTTAAAATGTAATTGTAATGTAATACAATGCAAAATGGGTAAATTATTTTAAGTGCGCCGCCAAGCCATGTTTGTACTGAAAGAGAGCCATGGATTAAAACAGTTTGGGAACCACTGTCTTAGACACATTCTTGGCCTTAAGTACTCGGAATCCTGCAAAATAGCACTTTAAGACCAACAACCTCCGAACCTTTCTCTTCATTTACGTTCTGGAAGGTCGTACCTTTTTCAAGCGCAATAGCCACCTTTTCACTTCCCACTCATTCCCTTGCCACTCATACAACCTCCCAAATAGAACCAATATCCCTCCACCAACCCACCACACCTCTTTTTGCGAAAAACAAATGTATCAATCATGTATAATCCTATTCAGTGCTCTACCATCCATTCAAAAAAGAGATTAACATAAAAATGTTCAGATGTTTTTTAAAAAAGTTTTTAAATTCTAAAGAATATTGTTTTGTTCACGATTATGTACAAGAATTGAAGGAATGAAAGGACTGTTTTATTTTTGTAGCCTGTTGTTGAGGGATTTTTATTTTTTTAATTTTATGTTTTAGTTAATATTTGTTAATAATATGGTTAATATTTGACTCTTGCCCATGATTTTTAAATTTTATGGCAAATAAAAAACTTTGGCTTAACCTAAGGCTTATTGAAGAAAAATGTAGTTGTTAGCTCTTACAAATGAACAAAATAAATACTAAAATGAGTAACAAAATTAGACCTTACATACAAAAATGAGGGGGAATAAGAAAGAGTGTAATAAACCATCGTCAGCTACCAAACATAAAAGGCCTAGATTGGGAATTTCAGAGCGTCCCCATTCCAGGCTTTTGAATGAATGGTTGGTAGAATTTGATTGCCTTTTATAATAGAACACGTACGTACACATTCCGTTTGGTCCGTAACTAGAAAGTTTTTTAATCATTAATAAATTTTAGGTGTTATTGCAAGAAAAGTTTATAAAATATACAGTTAATAAATAAATACATCGAACAAATGTAATGTCTCATGGTCCCCTTTATATTAAAGAATACTAAGCAAAGGAAATTCGCTGAAAATGAGTTAAATATGATAACAAGAGTATAATACCCCCCTCGCAGGAGACCTGCGTACTCAGCGAATCCCTAAAGGAATTTGATATTTTGTTTTTCCCCTATAAACACCATAGGAATGAGGATGCAAGTTTACTGACATGGGATGTTGTTAAAATATGTTACTTGTTAGAAAAAGTAATGTTTATAAGGTAAAAACCAAGTTACATCAATATTCATCACCCTTTGAATTTTCCCCATAAACCCCCGTGGGGGTAAGTTTGTAGATTTGCTTCCATATGGGTGTTATCACTTAAACCCCACCGAGTGACAAAACAAATTTTCATGCTTTTTCGTGAACTCATAAAAACAGACCTTGTCATACACCTCCACACAAAATTTTATCAAAATTTGAGGTCTCTTCTAATTTTACCAGTACCACGGATACATAGATTTATATAAATTTATATATAAATATAGACACATTTGAAAATGGCATAAATGCCGAAACGCGATGTTTGAATTAAAATTAAATCTAAGGGGTACTATGGGATTTTTAGTCTTTTATTAATTGTATATAAATATATATATATATATATATATATATATATATATATATATATATATATATATATATATATATATATATATATATATATATGTGTGTGTCTCACATCCAAATATTCGTCAGATGAGTATATTAACTATAAATATGAGTTTTGTGCAGTTATTATATACATCTCAATTATATTAAAATGTATATGAAAATAAACGAATGGTATTTTTGGCTTCTGGGAACCTTAAAAAAGTAACATGGTCCCGGGCTTAGGCTACTACCGTAATAGCGTATTCCCTATAGGGAAATTCTCTAAAATACCTTCAATTGAAAAAATACATAGAATTTTAACAATTTTAATCTTTAAAATAAAAAATAAATGTTATAACTTTATAGCCTTATTAATGAATCATTAATATCATTTGTAAAAGCTATTTGATTCAATAATGGCTATTATTTACGCTAACACACTCTGTAGTCTTAATATAGTGCGAAAATTCATGTTTTTTTATGAAAACTATTAAAAATTAATGGAAGTGTTAAGGAAAGTAATTTATTCTTTTGAATAAATTAATATCTAACAAAGCTTTAAGGGCTTGCAATAATGAAGCTAACAAGCGTTAAATGACTGTTTTATTTTCTCTTCGCAAATGACTGTGACAAATCAAGAACTTCTGGATGGTTCTTGATTTGAAATAAACGACTGTACTTGTTGCTCGAAATCGAGCAATTTAATTTGGGATACCACATGTGAATGAAAAATGCTACATTTGATAAAAATAAATAACAACCGACCAATCCAATATTGTAATTATCAGTAATAAAACGAAACTACACTTGTTTACAGTTGTAAGTTAATAAATCTTTAAAACGCTCAACCCAATCACAATGTTATTCTAACGGAAATTTTCAAATATCAATCATTGATAGAGCTATTATTTTAAGTCCGATTCTCATAAATTTTTGGCGGAAACAATTAAAACACTATCCAATGAAACATAAACTTGAAAATCGGTTAAAAGTTGTAACTAAAGTTCCGACTAAAAAAACCCTCGGGTTACAATAAGTGTATGAAATATATTGATTAATAACATGCCTAATTACATTGATAAAATAAGGTTTTACCAAAGTAAAAGCCTATTTAATATTACCATCATGTGTTTTATGGCCTTTTATGGGGCTCATTCAAATTTAGCCCTAAGAGTTGTAAAACCACCAAAAAACCAATTTGAAAAAATTATAACCGAACTGGCAAATTTGAGGATTCCCCCCATTCCCCGTTAAAATCTTTCTGGCAACGCCCCTGATCATCTGGCTATAGTTTTGAAATCAAACCCAAACCTATGTTTTAAAGTAAACAAAGGAGACGTATTTGGGATCCCCATGCTACTCTTAAGGAGACAATTTAATTTGATTTCTCAATTACTGTAATTCCTTTCGCTTTTTTACATACTTCACTATTTCCTCCCTAGTACCTGAAATCTAAACCTTTAAGTTAAGACCACTCCCACATTATTTTACGTCTTGTGAAATGCTCACATTTTTGTACCAATGTTTCACTTACGTATAGATAGTTAACCATTGTAATCTATTCTTCGACGTTTATCATAACCTCCTTGTTATGGATAGATAGTTGCTCTTGTTGGTATACTGTGTTTATTTTTTACAACTGTTAAAATATAAAAAAAAGAAATTGGTTTCCTTAGCAATGTTAATAAAATGGGCAAGTAGCAAACTTTAAGGGCTTGTAGGACCCTTCCGTTTTGATCGATATTTACCAGTTTACTTTAAAAACAACTTCCTGCCAAGCTCTATACACACTGAAAGAATATAACTTCAACCAAGTCTCGGTTAAACGCCTTTTGGTTGATACTAATCAAGTAATTGGTAGCTCTTTACTATTTATACATATTTAAAAATAACCCACTGAATTTGGTCAAAACATGGTGATTGACTTTAACAAAATAATTAATAGTTGCCAACCAAGTAAACTGTCTCAATAAATAAAGTTGTTGATTTTGGCCGATCGGAACGGTAATTAACAACGCTGAATTATCTGGGTAGCTCATAACCTAATAAGTTTGTTGTTAATATCCACCTAATGTTTGTAGAAAATACCTAACAATATAGTTGAAGACAACAAGCAACAAATAATTGGTTGAATTTTACAAACTGTCACAGGTTATTAATAAAGAGCTCGCCTTTGAATCTGAAGGTAGCCGGTTCGATCCTGAGAAAAGTTAGTGCTTTTTGATGGTTCGATACTGGACCCAGCTGCCTTTGGTCATTGGGCTATTAATTAATGATCCTGACAAATAAAACAGCTGATATTTGTCAGTAACAAAGCTACACCTCATTTGATCCATCACAATCATCACACTCACCCCTTCAGTCATACTCACCTTAAAATACGCACCACAGAGTGCGTCGGTGTTTCAAATAAAGTATCTAAAGTATCTAAAGTATCTCAACCCTTTTTTCATAAACTAAAAAATGGTTAAAAGTAACCAACAGGTTAAGTACCAAGTATGTTTGTTAGTTGTGACATATTAAGCGGTAAAATCGTGAGTGATTGGGTAAAAATGACCAATTGCTAACAGGTTGGCAGCAATAACTTTTTCAAATTCTAACGGCCAGCTCCATTTCGTCAGTCTCTGTCTATTCCATTACAGCTATGCACGCAGATCGCGTCTCCGTGGATCTTTCATCATTAACACGGCTGGTTCCGTGTAAAGTGTTGAGGTAAGGCAGTTAATTATTGTTGATTTTGAAAGTTTTTAATTCAGTTTTGTAATTTTAAATTCCTAGGCCTACCTCCTTAATTCAAATGAAGTCAGAAACACCTAGGGCTTTCTCTGAAATAATTAATTAGCTACTTCTTGTTTTTACAATAGTTTGGATGCTACTACAGTATTCAATTTTCTCCTCTTAAAGAATGTGTTTTATTTTTGGTAGTGTCAGATCACCGAACGCACTTAACAAGTTTTAAATGGCCTTTAAAATAGTCTTCAATACTGATTATTTTCTTTAATTAGGCTACCTCAATCCTAGAGATAAATAGGGTTTGCTAAGATAAATAAAAACTATTTTAATTCTTGAATAATACAATAATCTATTAATAATTTAAAGATATTTTTGTCTCTTAGGGGAAAGCTTAATTTTATTTGAAAGTGTGGATCTGGGTCTGGGCCAACTGAGAAAGGTTTGAATTTTTTTTAAATATATTATTAACTTGACATAGGGACTTAGGACCGATAACCTTTTATGGTTCTTGTGACCTCAAACCTTTATAAAACATAAACATATTGTATAAACTTATCAAAATTACTTTACCTACAAAACCAACTAAGTTTAAATCGAATGCATTCTTAAGTACAAATAATGCAATGTAATCCTGGAGCCCCTATTCTGTCAGGAGGGAATTAAAATATTCATCAGTTTCCTCGCTCAGTGTAACTTGTATTTTGTCAACAAAATTACAAAACTTGAAACAAAAACTTAAACAATCGACAAAAATAAACTGCCTGTCCTCACGTATGGTACCCACCTACCCACTAGATTGGTACCAACCTAACAAGTGATACTGTACCAGCGACTAACTAGATTGATACTCACCAACCAAGTAGATTGGTACCCACCAACCAAGTGCATTGGTACCCACCAACCAAGTGCATTGGTACCCACCAACCGAGTAGATTAGTACCTATCTACCGAGTAGATAGGTACAATTCTACCAAGTAGTTGGTTCGCATTTACCGTGTATAGTGGTTTCTCCTAAGCCAGTATGATAATTATTTTTAATGGAGAGAGTTAGTTATTTTACACCGATTAATAAGGTTATTCTATACTAAATGTTTTAATTAATTTACTTGGTTAGGTTTTACACACGCCAATAGGTTAGTCATTTGACCAAGTACAGTTAGTTATATTTAACCATGATATTTAACCAACTTCAGTCGGTTGTGGCAACCTTTTAAACCGGTCGGTGCTATAGTAACACTTTTAATCCGTTACAGGTAAATAATTTTTTGGTTAAAATCTGGTTTTCTCAGTGCAATGACACAAAAACATTAAATTCACCTAAATACTGTAGAAGGAGTTCCTTGTAAAAAAAATCGTGTCCCGTTTTAAGTATGTACTAGTGTTCTTGTTGCTCCATACTGAGCAATTTAGTTTAGGTTATTTGTACGGTTTACGTTTTTTAATCCGTTCGTCAAACAGTGAATCCTCCAAGTTTTAAATAACAAACTTCTTGGTATGAATAGACAGATGCTCTCACTGGTGTAAATACCGTGTTTACTCGTTACAGCTGTTAACTTAAAATATTTTGAATGCCCCTATCAATGTTAATGAAATGGAGAAATTTAGAACCTAAAGAATTAAAAAGGAACCTTTTACAAACTGTCAAAAGGGTTAAAAATGTTAGCTTTTCCCATCCATTTGTTAAATCTCCATAAGTAAAGTTCATTTTCGTTTTTGACTGATTTAACGTAAGTATGTTCGACATAAAAATAATACCCCCGTCGCAGCAGACCTGCGCACTCAGCGAATTTCCAATGGAATTTCAGATTATTTACTTTCCCCATAAAAAACACCATAGTATCGAGTATGTAGGTTTTCTACCATTGGGTGTTGTTAGCAAATCTAAGTTAATCAATAATTGGTGAATGTAAACACAAAATCGTATCAAACTCTGGCAATTTTTATTTTCCCTATAAACCCCATGGGGGTGAGTATGTACTTTTGCCGCCATATGGGTTTTGTAAGCAAGTATAAGTTAAACCTTATATAGATAATGTACATACCAAATTTTATTAAGTTATGTCAATAAATAAGAAAGATATAGGGTTTTATTGATTTCCCATAAGAATAACATGGAAAACACATTTTTGGATTTGCCCCGTAACCAGTTATGCTATGAAAAAATTCAAAATACCAAACTGTTTGTTTTTTGAAGCTCATTTAAATGGTTTCAGTTAAAATTGATAAATTTTAAAAATTAAGGTCCAAAAATGCCAAAAAAACCCATTTTTGGCCGCTTTTAAACAACATAAAACCCCGTTCCTATAACCCGACAATGCTGGTTCACGAACTCATGAAAATAGACCTGGGTCTTACACCTCCATACCAAATTTCATCAAAATCGGAGGTCCCCTTCAAAAGTTATCAGTACCACGGACACATAGATAGATAGATAGATAGATAGATAGATCTATATGAAAATGAACGAATGGTGTTTTTGGCTTCTGGGGACCTCAAAATGAAAAAGTAAAGTGGTCCGGGGCTTAGGTCTTACCATGGCTACTACCGTAATAGCGTATTCCCTATAGGGAAATTCGCTAAAACCTGATAATATAGAACTGAAAACTTTTGTTTTGGTACAACCCATCTGTAAATCGGCCTAGTAGAATTTTCAGACGACTGTCCATAGGTTTTTTATTTTACTGTTTTAAATATATAATTAAGTTAGAAAATTAATTGAGTTAAAACAACTTTTTAACTATATTAAATTCATTACACATTTTAGGAAAAAAATTGTATATGGTACTGTAAATCAAGGAATCTAAAATAAATAAAGAGAAGGTAGGGGTCAAGACATGCAATGCCATCTATGCACCAGGTGTTCTTTTGCACCTATGACATCGCCACTAACTATTACTGGAAATGATAATGATGACGTCACAGGTGCAAAAGAACACCTGGTGCATAGAGGGCATTGCATGTCTTGACCCCTACCTTCTCTTTATTTATTTTAGATTCCTGGCTGTAAATAAAGTATTTTATCCATGTTGAAGCCTTCCGGAATTGGTTAATAGTATTTAACTGTGTGTTTGTTGTGTGTAAGTTTTAAAATTTGACGACATTCAGGAAAATGTTTTAATATTCTTATCGTTTTGACAATGACTTCGAAACTATAGTCAACACCAGTTGTACTATCAAGGAATTGTGACGTCAAGGTACGTAAAACATAAAGTATTTTATACTCATATATTACTAATAATATATTATTTCAAACTTTCGAATTTTTCGAAACTTTGAATTTTTTGAGTTTTTCAATGTTACTTTTTTGTGACGTCGGTGAAATTGCCGACTTTGGTACTTGGCAGAGTCAATATACATCGAACATGACAAAAAAAGCGTAGGCTACTTGGGTTTTTTTTATTAATTTCGCTTTGTTTTGATAAAAAAATACGTTATTATTATTATTTTGTCCAAAATATTTTTTTAAATTATATTTTATAAAGTTTTATTGAGTGCACCCGATGGGGCACACCGCGCGTGTACAGAATCAGTGATCAAGCCTAGGCGGCGTGCGCCCGTCCGGGTACACTACGAGCACATGTTACGAGGCCCTTTCGGAAGAAATTGGAGCAAAGGAGGCGAGAAAAAGAGCAACAAGAGTGAATACTTTTTGCGAAATCTGTCCAGATTAACCCCCAATTTGCTTGAACTGTTTCAACCTAAAAAATAAGTAACATTTGGAGTTTTGCAAAGCTGTGTGTATAATTAATATAATTGTACTGTTTTACAATACCCACTAAAATCTTTATAAAATGTAAGAAAAATTATTTAATGTCATTTTACTTTGTATTAAACACATTTTAAATGTTCAATTTTGTTCATGCCTCAAATGTATGCGAACGTGTACCCCATAAGGTACACACTTACTATAGGTCTTCTAAAAGGGGCGGAAACACATTTCAGCTATATTAAGTGCGACCGTGTTGGTCAACAATGGTATTAGAAAACAGAGCGAGTGTACCCGGTCGGGCGCACCACGCGCTTTCGTAATGTACGGCGTGTACCCCGTCGGGTACACTGCCGCCATTTACAGGAGCACCCGTGTACCCGATCGGGCGCACTACGACGCGAACGTGTTTAAATAAACCATATGAGCCTGTTATAAGAAAACAAACAATCGAAATAATATTGTTAAACGTTCAAAGGTCTACAATTCATTTAGAAATCTACTGAAAATATCAAGATATTTATATATTTCAAATAGTATAATCATGCAGTGGATAATTCATGTTTCCTAAACTAACAATCTTTATAAGTAATAAAATATATCTTTACAATCATAGAAATCGCATTTTGAGTTGTAATAGAAACAAAAACATTAAATAATATTTTTAATGTTGCTGTACAGATGGTAGCGTAGTACTGGTGGGTGGGGGGGGGGGGGGCTGATTACAAAGAAGAACCAAATGTTTTTACCAAAAATATAAATTATCATTTATTTGAAATATAGAGTTCATAATTATCAGACTTCACTGACTTTTGAAAACATATTGTGAATTTAATATTTTCGTTTGGTGTTAAATTGTATTTTAAAATGTGTAATATTTTCTCTAAACTTCTTAGAATAGAAATAATCTGTTTTGTAATTTCCTTGTATTTTTTGGAAATGCGGAGGACTCTTACTAAAACACAACTTTCCAAGATATAAATAGATTTCGTCTTTGGGTGCACGTAATACTTATGATAAATAATGTGAACCCGTGAAGGTGATGCGGCAGTTGCGAAGAAAACTTAAAGGTTATAACGTAGTTGTAGTTAAAACTCTTACAAAATTAAATAAAAAGAAAATAGGATTACATTCATCTTTATTGCACAAACGGAGAAATAAACTCAAAGCATAGACCAAAAAAGTTAGTTTTTCTAAAAAAAATGAAATGGAACTTGTCGAAAGGTTATTTTGTCCACTTGAAGATAAAATCTAGAAATGGTGTCGTTTTTTGTTCAACCAGATAAATTAAACTGACTCGCCATTACACAAACAACAATAAATTAAAGGATTTAAGGGCCAAGGGATCACATGTTTTAGTGACACGGTGTAGGACAAATATTGGCGGAAACAGGATTACCAACGTTGCAAAGCGGATTGTACCAGCTGTTGAACTCCGGGGCAATACTGATCGATACCACAACGGGGAGAGTGGAATCGACAAAGGCATCCGGGAAAATTAAATTTACCAAAATGTGTTCACTCAAAGTTCTTTGTTGCGTTTCAGATCATTACTAGAGTTACTCTAATTTTGGACTGACATTCGTTTTTTCTATTTCTTGGCCAAATATCTGTGAATAAGTTTCTTATTTCCTCACTCAGAGAAAATTCCTAGTTTCGCGTATATGAGATGAACTTATTTACGTTCATTAATAAATAACATATTAAAATAGTAGAATTGATTGGGGTTACTGCTTTTGATTAATGTAAATATGAAGAAGCTTTTGAGTATCCCATAGAGGAGTGTTTTGGTTACTCAAATAAAATTAACCGACTCGTAAAAAATATAGCTTTAAAAAATAATAGAGTTCCTCAGACATGTATAATGGATATATTCAAAACCTTTGGACCAAGATATTGAACAGAACAATTTGCATTTTCTATAGCAAAGGATGAAAGAAATTCCTTTGTTACTGACACTTCACACGGTATCAGTAGTTTGACGGCCTTAAGAATAGCCTTTATTTGCCATAACATCTTATACCGAGTGTCCCAGACCACCTGTACACCCTTTTTTTAAAATTTTCACCATTAATTTTTCAGAAAAACAAAGTGTTCCATTATAGGTAAACCGATTGCGCTCTATTCATTATCATCTTTTTTTGTAAAAAATTAATTTGTAGATTTTAAAAGGGGTGAACTACGGGTGATATGGGACACCCGGTATAAAGGAATAGACTTCATCAAAACAACGCAAAACAAAATAAAGTTTGGAACTTAAATTATTAGTAGTAATAATCTAAACTGTAAAACAATTAAGTAAATATATTAAATTAAATAAATTTCATAGTTAAAACATATTTCAAGGCTTTATAAGGTTATTTTTTACAGGTTTTAACCTACAACATGCAACATTTATTAGTCACAACGAAATTTAGTCTCTTTAACTCCTTAAAATATCATATAAAAATTATTTTACTTTTGTAAAACTTTATATTTTATTATTTATACTATAAGGAATTTCAGAATTAATATTCAAAATTATAAATTTAATTCGGCAAATTTAAATTTGATCAGTTTTATCTAGTTTTAGTTAAATTTTGGAAACTAATAAGAGATATTTGATACTGTAACTATAACGGTAATACAGTTGACATGTAGGCCTGTACGTGAGTTGAACTAAACTCAATTTATTCAATTAATATTTCCCACAGTATTGTTTCAATAAAGGAAACAAATGTTTGGGTTTCAAATCAAACATACCTGGTAACCCGTTACTAGTTTTTAATTAAGTTTGATTTTACAAACTTAATTAAAAACTAACTCATTTAATTAAAATTCTCTTTACTAAAAATAATTAATGACTAATAACTAATAGTTAATTAGTTAGTTTTCAATTGATTAAATTAAAAACTTAAATTAATGATTTCATTTAGGTAAATAAAACTAAATACCTATACTGTAACGCAATTGAAAACTATGTAGTTGTGTTAAAAATTTGTTAAATTATATTTTTTAAGCGTGATATTACTTTAGATCACGTTCTGTCAACAACTGATTTAGTACAAGTGATTTAGGCCGGTTCCTACGTGGGCGACAGATGCGACGCGACGAGAGCGACACAATTTCAAACAAATGTATAAGCATTGGAGCGTTCTTAGTGGGCGACAGGAGCGACAACAATTTACAATGTATAACATTATGGCGTTGCAAACTTGTCGCTGGCGTCGCTTCTGTCGCTCTCGTTGCGTCGCATCTGTCGCCCACGTAGGAACCGGCCTAAGTGCAAGATCATGTTGATCTTTTGTAACTATTACTTATTGGAGTATATTACAAAAATATGGAATAACTGTTTTCATTCTTACGTGTTTTACTCTAAATTGTGTGGTGAAGATGTGTTGTTATTGTCTTATTTGAACTATTTAACAAATTTATGTTCACTCTTTGTTGGTTGTTGACATTTTTATGGATCTCTTTTATCTACATAAATAAATAAGATTAGTTTAAAATCCTATTAGAATAAAATTTAGAGCCACAGTATTACGAAAACGGAACTTATTCTTTGTACTGATTTCATGAGTTATTAATTATTTCGTAATTAGTGTTTTTTACTAAAAAATCTATAATATAGCCGTTTTTAAAAACTTGATCCTTCGTGGGAGGGGCCAGAGAATGTCGGCCTTAGTCAGTACCAAGACTACAAGATCGCGCCACAACCATCCTACACTCATTTTTCACTCATATTCAGGTTAAAATACCCACTATGTGAGGTCCCTGTCCCAAAATAGTGATATAGTGATATAGAAACAGTGGCGATAAGTGTTTGTTTATACTTTCCACATTCCATTGGCTAAAGCCAATTATTTGTTGCTTTTTTGTTGGTTGTTTTGGTTTTATTTTATTGTTGCGTACAAGCTGATTATTTCACATGGCAACATATAAGGTGTCAATTTTAAAATTCTATTGGTAAGTTCATGGACACACGAGCGTTTTTTCACGCTGCTTGAATTTAGTTAAATTTTAATTATATAAAAGCTACAGCGGGAAAGCACAATACGTGTGTCATACCCCATTACATTTAAACGCTGGTAATATTCTTGGCGTATTTTCATTCTGCGTTTGTGTGTGGAAATACGCTCGCATGGCCGTGACCTTATAGTTTATTTCCAGTTTATTTTAGAACTATTACTTTTTAACAAGTCATAGGTTTGACATTAAAATATTACATCTGACTATGAGTTACTGAGTTACTGAGTTACTATGAGTTTTACAATGTTATTTTAGGAAATCTAGCACTCGAACATGTTTGTCAAAATAAAATGTGTTTTACAGTTTAAATCTCTCCCACGCCCCGAAATTCTCGGGAAGGATCAAGTTAAAAAAAGACCTATAGTTTACATCCAGATTCAAACATATTTTGCCCAAAGCTTTTTCTTTATTCCTACAAGTAATTTTAATTAATTCGGTTTGACATCTACGAATAAGCTGAAAGTC
Organism: Neoaliturus tenellus; assembly: GCA_030545055.2. Taxonomy (NCBI): domain Eukaryota; kingdom Metazoa; phylum Arthropoda; class Insecta; order Hemiptera; family Cicadellidae; genus Neoaliturus; species Neoaliturus tenellus. The sequence continues at coordinate 57,180,385 of CM061536.1, read as the reverse complement.
CGAAATCAGAAATCAGAAATGTTTATTGCCATTAAATACATTGTTTGTACAATAGGCAAAGTCATATAATACAGGCAAAAAAATATACCCAGTCAAATTAAATAAGTAAACAACTAAATAATCTAGGCTGCAAAATCAATTAACAGCATACAAGTGATTGGAATGTGATTAAGTTGATAACACTGGTATAAATTGAGTTTTAGAAATTTTTAGAATTATTAAAAAGTGACAGACAGTAACAATGAGAAATAACAATGACTAGAATAAGAATAGATAGCTTAAATAAATAATCACAACAAATAATTAAAATTTGAAGGATAAAAAAACATTAAAATTAATTGGATAACAATTATTAAAATAAAATTAAAAAAAACAATAACAATAAAAGACAACAGTTAACTAGTTAAAAGTCAATATCACAGCCATTAAGGGTCAAGAATTCTTGAATGGAATAAAAAGGGTTTCTGAGAAGCCATGTATAAAATTTGCGATAAAAGGTTGTCCTAGGTGAATCTGAATGTTTATGGTTGATTTTATTGTACACTCTTAGGCCTATAGCAAAATGACTACCAAGAGTCTTACTTAACCTACAATAGTCATAATTAATGGCATTCTTGTTCCTAGTGTTATAGGAGTGAATGTCACCTCTTAAGGTCAGGTTAGGCAGTTCATTGACAATGTATTTTACAAGCTCAAAAATGTAAAGGTTGATCACAGTCAGAATGTTCAAATCCACAAATAAAGGCCGGCAATGTGCCCGAAGACTAGATTTGGTCATGACTCTAACGGCCCTCTTTTGTAAGAGGAGAATGTCACTGATCCTGCCACAGTTACCCCACAATACTAAACCATATTGAATAATGGACTGGAAGTAGGCAAAGTAAACAGTCTTTATGGATTCTAGTGGAATATAATTGACAAGCCGTCTTATTAAGTAAATAGCTGAGGAAAGTCTTGAGGAAACGTGATCAATATGAGGACTCCATGTAAGTTTTTTATCAACAATAATGCCTAAAAACTTCACATGTTCACAATCATGTAATGAAGCATCGATAGATCTATGCCTTAGACCAAGAGTGAGATTCTTAGTCTTAGAGCTATTGAGAAGTAGGCCATTTGCACTGAACTATTGGGATGCCTTCGACAGTGTTTCATCAGTGATAGATTGAAGCTGTTTGATATCATTATCAATACACAAAAAAGTAGTATCATCAGCGTACATTACACAGCAAACATTTACATTGGAAGGTAGGTCATTTACTGAAATCAAAAATAAGAGTGGGCCTAATATAGATCCTTGGGGAACACCAAAGCTTATGTCTACAACAGAGGAATTGCCTGATTCTGTATATACAAACTGCTTTCGATTCTCAAGATAGGACCTAAAGAAATCCAAGTGACAATCTTGCACACCATAGTAGTGCAACTTCATTATGAGATCATCATGGTTAATACAGTCAAAGGCCTTGCTCAGGTCACAAAAGGTGGCCTGAGCAAAGTCCCTCGACTCAAATGCCATATAGAACTCCTTGATCAGAGAATCAACAGCACGAGTTGTAGATCGACCCTTTCGAAAACCAAATTGTGAATCACAAAACAAATTATACTTTTCAAAGTGATGACTTAATTGGTTACAAACTACAATCTCAAAAACCTTACCTAAGACTGGAATGAGAGATATGGGACGATAGCTCTTGGCATCATTGTTAGGCCCATTTTTATAGACAGGACACACTCTTGCAGTCTTAAGTTTATCCGGAAAGATACCCTCATAAAGGCACATATTGATGCAATAAGTGAGCGGTTGAATGATGGAATCAATAACAGACTTAACCAAACAATTTGAGATATGATAAACATCCTGACTGTGGGAGTTTTTCAAATTACTCACTGCCTTAAGGATGTCATTGCACTCAACATATTTCCATTCAAACAAGATAGGCCTATCTAGTGTTAGTTGATTTTTGACAAGTTCAGGGGCAGTGGCATCAGCCTTACAGTCTAACATAGTTTTTATTTCTTTGACAGAATTAACAAAAAAATCATTGAGATCATGGGGAGATACAGGTATTTTTTTCTTTTCCTTTTTTTTACCTGAAATCATATTGACAACGGACCATGCAGCTTTACTTTTATTATCACTGTTTTCAATAAATCTGGCATTAAAACTCTGTTTGGCTTCCATAATTTTCTTCCTATACAGTTTACTAGTTTCTATTCTCAGGGTTTTGGCTGTATTGAGGCCGGTAGTCTTATACATACTACTGTAAAATAAAATTCTATTCTTAATCTGAGCAAGTTCAGTAGTATACCAGGACTTGTTATTACAATGTGTCTTAGTTCTAGGTACAGGCTTACTCTCTATTTCCCAAACTGAGTTAACACTATTTACAACTGCATTAAAAAAAACATTAAAAGTTTGTTCAGCATTTTGATTTGGGTTATACGTTAATAAAGCTTCCCAGTCATACATGGACAATATTTTGGTTATGTGGCCTATTTTTTTCTTTGGAACAAAGAAACTTGGAAATTTTGTTTCCTGATTGACATTTAATTCAAGCCTACTATCAGCACACTTGTAAATTGGCTGTATATGTTTAAACTTAATGCTGAGAATGTCATGGTCAGAAAAGAGGCATTCATTGACATCAACTTCACAGTTGTCAAGACACATATTTGTAAACATATTATCTAAACATGCCTTATTCCTAGTAGCCTTATAATTAACACATTTAAACCCATACTGATCAATTAGGTTGATGAACTCCTGAACACTCGTTTTTTCGTCCCAGAACTACTAGGCTAAATATAAAAGAAGATACAAAATAATATTGTAAATGTGAATGTCCGTATGTTTGTTACGCTTTCACGTGAAAACTACTCAACCGATCATCATGAAACTTTGTACACATATTCTAGGAGGTATCAGAAATATCATAGAATACTTTTTACAAAAACCAATTTTTACGAAAGAAAATTTTAATAAATAAAAAATTTTAAATAAATAATAAAACTTATTTGGTGCTAAGAAACAAATTCATTACAAATTCCAAGTTTTCCAAATTTTATATATTCCAGAAATTTTTTATATATAGGGCGAGGGTGACAGCGAGTGGGCGCAGGGATCGAGCTAAACCTTAACAGCGATACAGCGAGTAATGCGAGCGGATCCGCGGGAAAAGCGAGTAATATTATATTTCTCAACAATATTATTAATAATATAACGTTGTCATTAAGTACTGTTCCTATGTAAATTTTAGCTTTATTACGTAATTGACTTTACTGTGGTATTTAATATCTTATGAATCTCCAAGCTAGGAACTCATTGCCTGTGGAATCGCAGTGATTTTGATATCACTCAAGTGTTTTATATAGTTCTTTATTTATGTAGTATTTTGTTAGGCAGGCCTTAATATGGTAATATTTGGAATCGCTACATTATTGGTAATTGCTTAAAAAATGTCAATTCTATCGAGACTTACTTGATGGAAGTTTCTTCACTGACTGGCATCTCATGTATGTTAACATTTCGGGAAACAAATCGCTCAAATCCCACAAATCCCACAATCCCATCTCTCAGCGCCTCTCATGCAGTTCCGATCCAACTGCGTTTACATGGGTTCCCCTCCCTCATTAATGTTTCCATACCTCTCTAAGTTACATTCTTTATTTTAAAATAAATTTTACAATTTTATTTTTTAATTTGCTCTTAATTTTTGTTTACGACTGACTTTTCTAGTCCTTAAAAAAGTAACAATTTTCTCAATATGCGACGTAAAAAAAAATACATGCCATTATTTATTGTCCTTCCCATGGTTAGAATAACTTAAGGGACAGTTACAGTTAAGAACAGTTTAATTAGAGAGGGTCATGTTAAGCTGTTGTTAAGCTAAAATGACATTTTTTTTTAATCGAAAAATAACATTGTATTAATTGAATAAAAACTGCAGAAAAGAAAGTTCTGCTTTTGAATTAATAGTGGTTAAATTGTAATTCAAATTGGGTCAAAAATGATGTGAAAATCTGCGATTAATCTTGTTATTAGTATAAGTCAGGCAAAATTTAAGCGATAAATGTGTATTTAAAACATGTGCCCTAATATCATTAAGCATCATATTCATAAATTATGAATATATTTATCAATATCTTTATTATTTATTTAGATGTAACTTAACTTCCTTGTCCGATCAGCATTGCTAAAAATTCATAAACATAATAATAGAAAAACACTACACATTACAACAACCCTTTTTACAAACTAAAGGCTTTGGGAGAGCGCTTTGGAAAAGTTAATACAAAAATATCTCAGGAAAGAAATTATAAAGATGCTTTGTTCTTGCAAACTTGATTAAATTCGATTGTTTTGAATACACTCCGGTGTCGACGCAACAACATGGATGGGAAGTTTGTAATTACCGGATTAAAGCTTCAATAAAATTAATCTTGTCACCAATTCTCCAGGAATTACATTTTGGAATAGATAAATTTTCACTTCCATTAGGTTGGTGCCTGTACAGTTAAAATATTTTTCCAAATATAATATTTTATAAACATTTAAAAATAAATTTTTTATAATTCTAAAAAACGTCAAAGCTCAACCATATTTCATAAGTTATTCCTTATAGAAAATGAATAACTATGAATTATTCCTTATGAATTGAATGATGTATAAAGACGTGTATAACTAAAGCAGAGATTTCATAAATAATATTTTTACAAGTAATACATTCTTATATAATTTACGGTAGATGGAATATTCTTAAAATTGAAATATTTTAAATTAGTATTATTCAAGAAATGTCGACTCCACCAGAAATGGGAGTACTTGTTAGTCCAGGTGTTTTGTATACATTACCTCGGTTTCGCCAGGCCCTTTCCCTAGGGCTCCACTTCGATACAGGAGGTTGTTGTTACAATCTAGGGCACACACACATACACACTACGCGCTGGATCCTATCCCACCCCATTCGCAGTATATTTTTCCCAAAATCGATTCAACCCCCGAGAATATCACGGTAAAAGCGTTGTCGTGTAGGTCCAGCACTTGGGGTGAGAGATTTACATTTCGATTGTAATAAAAATATTAACAGCGACTGTTATTGTAAGGATGTCATTTACTTAGACTCCGTTTGCGGTATCCTATACTCTAATAAAAGTATTGCATATTTGTATTGCATCTCACCGTATATTTGTATTAGAGTACAAGGATGTCAAAAATAATTCTATCGATTTTCTTCAAAATTAAAAAAAAGTTTTTAGATAAAAATATTATGTACACAAGTATTTATGCTAGGAATAATCTTTTTTCACTGTAACCCTTAAATTTGAAATTGAAATTTTGAAATTGAAAATCTTTAATGTTTCATAAAACACATGACAAAAGCATATTACATGTACATATATAATAATGTAAGAAACAATAACCACCGAAGGTTAAAACCTGTTTTGGTGGATTTTACATATTTTTATAACACAAACAATCGAGTCCTGAATGGCAGTGGGTGACCGATCACTTATAATACTATTTATAAATTAGCAAAAACAGTTATCTCACTCTTCTGATTATATATTAAAAAAAAATTAAGTACAAAAAATCAAGTAAACTTAATATAAACATTTCTTACTATTCTACACAGAAATATTATCTTCTACTAACTTACCTATCGAAAAAAAACTACCTAATTAAAGTTTTGGATTAATCAAAAAAAGAATCAACATTTTCAAAATTTATTAAGAATGACCATACCTGTTTTAAGAAACTTACTTTATTTTTGAAAATTTTATGCTTTCTGGCAAATGATTAAAAAACTTTGGGGCAAGAAACAAATAAAACTTTTTGAACACAGTTAGATTCGGTTTTGGGACATTAATATCATTTTTATTTCTCAGCGTTACTTTCCGATCCGAGTTAATTTTAATAGCGTTCCCGCTTCTTTCCCAAAATAACCGTAGCACTTTAAAAATATATAAATTTCTTAAAGGTAATATTTCAAGACTTTTAAACAAAGGTGCTGCATGTTCTGTTTTAATTTTATTTGAAATTATTCTAACGAAGGCTTTTTGTAGCACAATTAGTGGTTGTAGTGATGTTTTATATGCTTCACCGTAGATCGTTAATCCATATTCTAGTTTAGAATTTATCATGGCATAATAAACAGTTCTTAAAAGATGTTGATTACACACATATTTTAACAAATAAAATACTCTTATATATTTAACAATTTGTTCTTTACATAGTTTATAGACTATGGGTTTTCCAAGTAACTTTTGCATCTAAATACAGTCCAAGATATTTTATTTCATTAACCTGTTCTATTTCCTGGCATTTACACATTACATTGTTACAACTTTTATTGTGATATATTATAGGGGAAGTAAAATTAACATTTTTAGAAAGATTGAAGATTATATTTTTAGTTTTGGGCTCATCACCATGAAATTTGATGTAAAAAACAATCTCAAAGCATTCACATCATATTGCATGTTCATTTTTAGTTGTTCAATTGAATTTGATTCATAAAATAATGCTGTGTCATCAGCAAAGGCACATAAATTTCCTTTGAAACGAAATGGAATTATTAAAATTTTAATATTTGTCTTATGGAGTTAAAATTAAAATAAAATAAATCCTGAAATCTCTGGCACAACTGTTAAGGTACAACGTGCCCCAGAATACACAATCTATGGAAGAAGAAGAAGAAGAAGAAGAAAAAGTGCCTTATTTGTCTATATATCTTTTTTCCAAGTCATATTAAAAAAAAAAAAAAAAAAAAAAAACAAATAGCAACATCAAAACATGGTCAGATGACCGTCTGTTTGGTTGGCATCACCATTCATGGTACTTCATTTGTTCACAAAAATAAATTATTTGTTAGGTATAAAAACAAACATAACATATTTAAAACAAAAATAAATAATAATTAATACCTAATCTATGGATCTATCCACATAAATGAAAGTAGGAGGGATGTAACACGAATTCTTTAAGCATTCCCAGAAGTAAAACTCCCACCACCACATACTTAATTGAAAGCTCTTGACATGAAAAGTCCAGAAAAATTGACGATTGATCACCTTCCTCATCAGTTAAAAAAATAGAGACATTAAACAATTTACGTGGTCCTACAAAAGTTGGGTTTCTTCTCTACTTTTAGCAGTCTAGAGCCTCAACGGTGTATCTGATCTGAAATCTGATGGAATATCGTTAGTTGGCGAATTAAATTACCCACAACTTTTGTATTTGAGGGTTTGCTCTATCTTTTACCGTTTTCATCCTAAATCACTTTAAAGTCAAATGTTCGGTTTTGAATGTTGGATGTAACACGAATTGTTTAAATGTTTAAGCATTCTTAAAATTCAAAATCCCTACAACCATGTACTTGATTTATCGGAGAGAAAAAACACACTTTACTAATGGAATACACACAATGGAACACACTTACTAATGGAATTTTCACTTTACGTAAAAATTCCAGAAAAATGATATCCTCCCAACCTTCTTATGGCTCCGCCCCAGACGTCTTCAAAGTTACCATGTTATTCTTATGGAAGCAACATTTTAGTGATGAACACTCATGATTATTTATGAATACTAATTTATAGAAAGATGATCTCATTTAAATTATACTGAGGGAAGATTTTTTTTAAATAAAAACAATAGGATATTACTAATTTGAGGCGAGCGAGCTCAGCGAATGAGGTAGATTTAAAGTATTGGGAGAAGATTGGTAATATGAAAATTAAGGAAATTACTAACTCGAGGCGAGTGAGCGCAGCGAACGAGCTGAACATGACGACGAGTGAGCGTAGCGAACGAGCTATAATTGAACTCAAATAAGCGAGGAGAACCAGCTCACATAAAGAGCAAAATAGTTCTTGGGTTTGCATTGCAATTTGAGTAGTTGCGAAGCACCGCACCGGTAAGCCAGCTGGTTTATCATAAAAACAAAAGAATGTTTAAGCAACAATAGAAAATTAGCTGATATTATGTAAAACCAATGTATACAGAACCGAATAAGTAGGGACATCCTTGTGGAGAAATGAGAACGCCGCCCCCGAAACACAGATAGCACCACCAAGATGGTAAGGATTATGCTGATTGGTTGAATGCAAACAGATGACTAGAATAATTTTACAGAAGTTTGTTATTGTTTTGATTTTTTGTAAACAAATATGCTCATTTTGACATTTGAGAGGTAGAAAGAGCGCTTCCCGTGACAATAAGGAGAAATAATCCTAGCATCAGCGACTTATTTTACTCTGGTTTTCGGGGGCAAAACCAAAATTTTTTAACATGGGATGTTCCTACTTATTCGGTTATGTATACATTGGTAAAACCCGCGTGTTACAGTTTTAAAATCTGGTTCAGCAAAGTAATACCAGAGTGCAGCACCCTTAGCCGAATAAAAAAACACCCTAAAGGGCGAGTAATCAGTGGGGAGAACGAGCTCGTCTTGAAAATAAACCAACCGTTTTGGACTAGGAATTATAAGACATGCTTATTGAAAAAATGTGTATAGATTTACCGAGAAAATGCTCTTCCCAAAAGTGTTTTGAATTCAGGTTTACATAATGAGCACGAACCCTTTTCTTAAAAAGATTCCTTGCTAAATTTGTTTTTATTATTAGTCTTAAAACATTATTAAAAGATAAAAGATCTTAAATTATAAAAAAAATTGTTTTTCAAAGCCAAATAATAACTAAAGCTGAAGCAGTGGAATGAAAACAGTTAATGAGTCCGTAAAAATAATTGGGTTGTTTGAAAGGTTATTTTGAGGTCTGAAGAGGTGAGCTGAGATAAAGTTGTATTTATGTGCAAAGCGAGTGCAGCTCGGTAAATATTCTTATCTTTACTACACCGGTCCCGCAGCTTATCAATTCGCACGCAGTAACTTCATGGAACCGCTCAGTTTGTAAATTAAATCTTTTCATAAATTAAGTTTATTTCAAGCTTAAAGCAAAAAAAAAATATTTTTTACCGTTATATTCTACTTGTAATTGAAAAAATGGTAAAAATATTTTAACTAAAAAAAGACTTATCGTCTGTTTTAAACTTAATTTTTGGTATTATGACAACTCTAGGTAATAAAAAAGAAATCTAACAAAGTTGTAAAAAATATGCTGGGTAAAACGTTAATAATTTACATGACACAGGCTATTTCAATTATGACATTTTAATGTGGTTTCCAATAGGTTGTTATATGATTACTGTAACTGCTTATTTCCAAAACCAATTTTTAATTAAAATGAATTGTGGATTTATAATGTAATAAAATCTGGGATGAGAGAAAATTGGCAATATTCTGGTGACAACGGCCGACGTTACATAAAAAAATGGAAACTGTAAATTGAATTAGGTTTTACCGGCATTCAAGTTAACACTGTTTGTTGGTTGAATGCCAAGGGTTGTTCAACTTTTAATTAATTTTCGTGATGGTTTTGATGCTCCGTTTATTTAAGAAACATACTGTTTAGTTAAACTGACACGCCACTAAATATATTTTTTAAACGTTTGTGCCGAGCCTTGTACCTGCCATTAACTAGGAAAAATACTATGTATTTTAAACAAGTAAGTTACCTGGTACTAAATCTTCATTTTACTGTTTAAGAGGTGAATAAGCTAAACTTCCAATAAAATTAAATCATCGTTTTAGGTATTATTCTAAGTTTGAAGGTAAAACTATAAGTTTATTTCATACTACTTTTCTTCACAGTGTTGCTTCTAAAGTAAAAGTTTTGATCACGTTTTCTTCTTTATAAATTGTTGTTTTATTGTCACTCATAATTCATTAATTTTTTCATCTTTACTAATTTGGAGAACAACGTCGATGATGAACTATCGATTTGTTTGCGATCACTTACTGATTAATCCCATGATTTTTTTATTAATTTGGTATTTAACAAAATCCGATATGTTTCACGTTAATACGCTATCATCGCACTTTTGGGCAGCTTAATTCACTATAAATTTAGTCCAGTAAAACCGTCCTCTAAAACAAGCTCTCGGTGGAAAATTTTATAAATTTCCTCCATAAACACCATAGAAACGAGGATGTATTTTGGCTGCCTTGGGGGTATTTCAAGTACATATATAGGAACATCCTTTCCCAATGCATGTGACTATATTGCATTACATTCTGATATTTTTCCTTTTCCCCATAAACCCCATAGGGGTCTTGGGGTTGAGTAGGTAGGTTTGCTACCATATGGGGGCTGTAAGTAAATATAAGTTAAACCTTACTATGATATATCATAAATTACATTCAAGGAATATATTTCAAACCGATTTTTTTAATTTTTTGAAAAAAAAAGAAATTGTATGATTTATATTAGTATTTTAGCAACTAATGAGCAAATGTTTTACAATTAAAACCAATGTTTTTTTGATTTTTTAAATCTACCTCTACCCTGTTACAGCCAGCCTACCCGGTCAGGATGACGTAGCAGCTATGTGGATTCTCGTGGTAACCATCTTCAGCCATGTCATTACTAAATCTGGTAAGGGTTTATGGTTTCAAAAACTATATACTGTAGAAGAAAGGTATATGTAAGTTTGATTGTAAAATTTGTTTTAGAAATAGTCAGTGTTCAAAATAAGAAAATTAATAGTTTGAAGAATCTACATATACAAGGAACTTGTAGGGGCAAAGGCCCCTTAAAATCCAAATCTTGATGTTATTTACAAAATTAATTTTCAGTTTACCTCCTTGCACAATAATTATATTACTTCTCAATCTGTGGTGTGGATTTAAACGGTTCGATTTTCTTTTAAAATATGACCTATTCTTGAATAACTTTTTGGTGGTATTAAATCCATGACTAGCCAATAACCTCTTCTGTACTAATATTTGAACCAAAGTTTTTTAAACCTAACTTTATTCAGAAGTAGTCTACTTTGTGAAAAAGACAATTTATAGCACTATTATACTGCCGGACGGAATGCAAATATTTAAACCTTAAAGATGTACACATGAGATGTACAACGTGACAAAATGGTTGTTAGAACATTAGTGCTATACATTCCTGTATCCTGGACCCATGCTGCCCCACCCATCCATGCCCCTGTGCCCCCATACCCGATGTGTCCCCTATGCCTCCCCCGTGATCCCCGATTTTCTCTCGTTACCTGTGCTTACTTCACACCCTATGGCCGGAGTTCCGAGTACCCCATGCCCCTGTACCCCTTACTTTTTCGTTCATAACAAACAAAACATAACCTAAAAAATCCTAGCGAGATATACTCCTTGTGTTTGTGGTTGCTAGGCAACCACTTCACATCAGCTAAGGCCACCAAAACTAGAATACTCTAACGGTAGATGACAACTACAGCTGACTTCAAGGGAAAAGCACCATTTCCGCCATGCACCTAATATATTTTACAGTTGCTATTAGCTGACCTACCAACTACGTCACTGATTTGTAATTTATTTTTGTCACCTACCTTCCTATATTCTAGATTTCTCTGCTACCGCTTCCATTACCGCCCTGGCCGGAAAAATTTTGCCTGCCTAGGCCGGCAAAACAGTTGTTTCGTTATTAGAAGCAGTAGAAGTGAGGGTCGAAAACAGGTGATATCGATGTAGTGTGATGAAAACGATTTTTATTGCGTCCGGCAGTATAATAGTACAATGATTTTTCTTTTCCGCACAAAGTAGACAACTGTATTGTAATACATTTGAGATTGTTGGTTCATCGCTGATTTTATACCTCCAAAAGTTTTACTAAGATTAGGTAATATTTTATAAGCAAATTCAAGTGTGTAAACTCACATCACGGCTTGAGAATAAATATAGCATTTGTGCAAGAAGTTGATGAAATTAATTTCCTTTTGGAGATAGCATCACCATTTGGACTTTTAGAGGCCTCTGCCTTTTTTTGTATGAACCGAGGATTCTAATCAAAACTAGTATACTTCAAGGTTGTTTTCTCATCGCTCCAATAGTATTATTGACAAATAAAAATCTAAAAGGAAAATACTTTAAAATTATTATTTTAACTTATTTCAAGAATTTTATAACACAGAAGTAATTTAATAAAGAGAGAGTAAATAACAGTGAGCAAAAGTATCATTATAGTGGAGCTATAAGAAAAAAAGTAGAAATAAAAGTAAATATATAAATTTGAGGATTTACGAGAAAAGATCTTCTCCCCTCATATTCTCTTGTAAGTTTATTAGCACATGCAGACAAATGACAAATAAAAAAAATTTAATTGCTAGTAACCAAAAACGGAAACAAAGATTTAAATTACATATTTTTAATTAAAAGACAAACTTGCAGTAGTATTTATTTTAGAGTTCTTAAACTTCCAGATTCAGCTATTTCAGTCAGACCATATCAATTCAACTTAATAAGTTCGCGAAGATAAAAGTCATTCGCGGTTGTTTTGATACTTGAAAGACAAATGGCCTTCTTGGTGTTATTTGTCACATTTAGTGGCGCTAAGTTGAATAATTGTCAGCGGACGATTGCGAAGTTCACACAAATTTCAAACGCTTTTCATTAATCAGGAAGGCTTTCAGAGGGCAAACAGGCCATTAAACCATTCCTCGCGCTCTAAACCAAATTAAATTTTGACCAATGACGTCTGCTTTGTTAAGAACGCCTTTTGTTCGTGGTTCACAAATGTCGTAGGTCTAAATGGAATGATTAACTATCCCGTCACTCAATGTAGGTTTAAAGTGTGCTGGCCACAAACAGTTTATTGTAAATAGGGGTTTCTTCAAATTCAAAATGTCCCTTTTTTGTAAGTTTTATATAAAAATTATAAACATATGTAACTCGTTGTAGGTTGGGTTGTATATATAAATCTACAAAATGATTTATTGTCTGCCCTCAGCTCACCTAATCATGGAAATCTTTTTTGCTGCTGCAAAAATATTTTAATTTTTTGGATAACTAAAGATAAAATAACTGTAAGGTAAAGACAATAAAAATCCAGGTCTGCTAAAATTATTATTGCTAGCCAGAGGGATAAAGTGAGATGCATGCCTTGCCATTGCCAGGCTGAGGGGTCTATATTGATTTGGAAGTCTGTTGCCAGAACCTATACAGCTCATGCTCATGCCGTCTTTGTTTTTTTGGCACTTTGAAATGTTTTGCTAAGACACCCTAAATTTAAACATAGTTTCTCGTTCCATGACACTCTGTGAGATAAAAAACTTACAGAGCTCAACATTGAGGTTCATATTTAGTGGACCATCTTCTCTGTGAGATAAGAAGAAATGATGGAACGTCGTAATTATTAATAATAATAATAATATTTATTGCATTGGTGTTTTGTAGACAAATTTTGAGATTACATATAATAAGTTATCTAACTTAAGCTCAAAAAAAGCATTTATATTATAAATACAATTTTCAGTTAAAATAATTTTCAAAGTCTTCTTGTAGGATTTGAAAGATAGATTTTTGATATTATCTGGCAACTTGTTGTATAATTTAATATTTAAATATGTAAAACTCTTCTGCGTTCGTGCATATTTTACTGTTTGTATTTGTATATTATTGTTCCCTCTTAAAAAGTGTTCACACTCCTCCATAATTAGCTTGTGACTTCTAATATTTTCTTTTATATTTGTCAGTGCTTGAAATATAAAAATTGACGGTAGTGTCATTATGTTTAATTTTTGAAACAATGGTTTACAGTGAGTTGTTTTGTTAACACCGCAGATAACTCTTATTGCCTTTTTTTGAGCCTTAAAAATTTTTTCCTTATCAATTGAGTTTCCCCTTAGTAGTGTGGCATAGTTTAGAGTAGAATGAATATAAGAGTAATAAACAAGTAAAAGGGCATTTTCTGTAATTGAATGTTTCAATCTTTTCAAGCAGTATACTCCTTTGTTAATTTTCTTTAGAATGTTATCTGTATGATTTGACCAATTAAGATTACAGTCCAGAGTAACCCCCAAGAATTTTAATGATCTAATTTTATAATTAAGTTTGAACATTCCATTGTAATTAAATTCAATTTCCTGAGTCTTATCAAGATTAAGTACCAGTCTGTTTGATTCACACCAAGATTGTAATTTTCTTGTTACCTCTGAAATTTTTACTTTAATATCAATATGTGTTTTGCATGATACTTTGATTCCAATGTCATCTGCAAACATTATAATTTTAGTGTCATCCAATGAAATATGCAGTGGAGCATCATTTATATATATATATATATATATATATATATATATATATATATATATATATATATATATATATATATATATATTAAATAATAAAGGCCCCAATGCAGAACCTTGTGGAACCCCATTATTCACTTTTTTATATTCTGAATTTATACCATTAACATAAACCGATTGATATCTCTCTGATAAGAAGGATTTCATTAATTTGATTGATTTAGGCAGAAAACCATATAATTTAAGTTTATAAATAAGTATATCATGACATACAGAATCGAAAGCTTTTGAAATGTCATATGTTTTGAAAGATATAATTTTTTCTTCTTCAATATCGGATATCACACTGGACATAAGATTGGATAAGGCTTTAGTAGTTTATTGATTTTTTCTAAATCCGAACTGTTCATTTGCAAATAGATTATTTTCTTCAAAATAACTATTAATTTGGTCAAATAAAAGAGATTCAAATACTTTTGACAATGCCGGAACAATACTGATTGGTCTAAAGTTAATATAATCCATTTTTCCAGATTTGTAAACAGGTACAACCTTAAATCTTTTAAATAATTTAGGATATATTCCTTGATCTAAACAATCATTGAATAATGATGTTAACACTTCACATATCTCTTGAGCAGAATATTTTAATATCATGGTATTTATTGCATAACAGTCCAAACATGTACTTGTCTTGAGTTTACATAGAGTTTCATAAACTTGTTCAACTCTCAAGTGTTTAAATTCAAAAGTTGTATGTACATTTTTGAAGTTTATATAACAATTGGTACTGCATACCTTATTGTTGCTTGATATAGATTTGATATAGATTAAAATGCTTCGTGTGAGTGATTTTTTGGCACCAGTATTACGAGTATAAAAAAGGGTCCGCAAAAAACAGTCGTAATCAGAAGCTTCAGTTCCAAAGAGTGAGACTTGAACTGTGCAGTAGAAGTTAATATTATTTCTGTGCATTGCTCGAATACAATCTATCAATGTTATATAAGTCATAAGTCTTAAGTCATACTCATCTTAAGTCATTCTCTTTAATTGGGGGTGTTAAGACTTTAAAAGACTAATTTACAGGAAAATAGTTGTGCATAGATTTTCCTTGGTGCTTACTGTTGTATTACACTATTTTTGAATCTTCTGAAAAACCAATTTATAACTTACAAACGCGTCAAGATTATGCTTTTCTTTTAGAGGTTACATTGTCTATTTTCGTGATGTCCATTATTTTTGACTTCATGTACTTATAAGAATAAAAAACCTTCTTGGAGTGGATATAAAAAAGATAAAGACATTCTAATTAATTTATTTACGATTGGTAGAGCTCTGGCCTCACAAGCCAAAGGTTCCCGATTCGATCCGGAGAAACTCCAATACAGAAACAAACATGAGCGGTCTTTTTTAGCTAGCCTTTGTGTTACCATCCCGTGCCGGTACGTTGCTGTCTTTAGATCACTTACTACGCTTATTGACCCAAGGTGACAGACAGTGGGGTCCTTTTGGGCACAGTTTCATATAGCACCTACACTACTATAGAATAAAAATATCGATAGTTTCTAAAGTGAAATACCATATTTCAAAACGTTTCTTCTCCTCTGCCAGGTAGCGAGGACGCGCATATCGAGATGCTGCTGCGGATGTTGTCCTACGAGACGACGGAGCCGGCACCCACCGTGTCCACCACGCCCGCCATCTTGCCTTTCTTTGAAGACGCGTCCAGCTTCTCCAACGTCACGTGTCAGCTCGGCTCCAGCGTCGTCCTGCACTGCAAAGTCAACGACCTCACCGACAGCATGTCCGTAAGTAAACCCTTGTACCTTCAATTCCTATATTTACTTTTTCCTATTCGCACCACAAATAATCCCAAGTCTCACCCATTCTGTCCTAAGACAGTTAGAAGAACCTCTTCCTATTAAAAGTTGTGCCAGAAACGGTTAGAACTTGGTTTTGGTTAAACTTTAAGTTTTGTTGTATATAAATTAACATTTTTTAAAGTGAGGCTGCTGGGATATTCTAGACAGAGTGCATAAAAATGTTCGCTATCTGCGTGACCCTGACCTAAATAACGTCAGTGAGGTCATTATAGGAACGTAAGCATAGATGAAATCTTCGGGACGTCATTTATGGTAATCAGTGGTGTTACTGAAGACGTAATCGGTGATGACATAATTGCTTACGTCATCGTGGTGACATCATGGCCTAGCAGAACCACTGTAGCACTACTGTACTTAGTTTCTCTCGTAATCATAGCCGATCTTCGCGCGCTACTCCGCCACCTCGGCCATGATGATATCGTGTGTCGCATGTCCCGCAGGTGTCCTGGCTGCGCCGCCACGACGGCAAGCTGCATCTGTTGTCCGTGGGCTCGGAGACCTACAGCTCGGACGCCCGCTACTCCGCCACCTCGGCCATGATGATATCGTGTGTCGCATGTCCCGCAGGTGTCCTGGCTGCGCCGCCACGACGGCAAGCTGCACCTGTTGTCCGTGGGCTCGGAGACCTACAGCTCGGACGCCCGCCACTCCGCCACCTCGGCCATGATGATATCGTGTGTCGCATGTCCCGTAGGTGTCCTGGCTGCACCGCCACGATGGCAAGCTGCATCTGTTGTCCGTGGGCTCGGAGACCTACAGCTCGGACGCCCGCTACTCCGCCACCTCGGCCATGATGATATCGTGTGTCGCATGTCCCGTAGGTGTCCTGGCTGCGCCGCCACGACGGCAAGCTGCACCTGTTGTCCATGGGCTCGGAGACCTACAGCTCGGACGCCCGCTACTCCGCCACCTCGGCCATGATGATATCGTGTGTCGCATGTCCCATAGGTGTCCTGGCTGCGCCGCCACGACGGCAAGCTGCACCTGTTGTCCGTGGGGTCGGAGACCTACAGCTCGGACGCCCGCTACTCCGCCACCTCGGCCATGATGATATCGTGTGTCGCATGTCCCGCAGGTGTCCTGGCTGCGCCGCCACGATGGCAAGCTGCATCTGTTGTCCGTGGGCTCGGAGACCTACAGCTCGGACGCCCGCTACTCCGCCACCTCGGCCATGATGATATCGTGTGTCGCATGTCCCGTAGGTGTCCTGGCTGCGCCGCCACGACGGCAAGCTGCACCTGTTGTCCGTGGGCTCGGAGACCTACAGCTCGGACGCCCGCTACTCCGCCACCTCGGCCATGATGATATCGTGTGTCGCATGTCCCGCAGGTGTCCTGGCTGCGCCGCCACGATGGCAAGCTGCATCTGTTGTCCGTGGGCTCGGAGACCTACAGCTCGGACGCCCGCTACTCCGCCACCTCGGCCATGATGATATCGTGTGTCAAATGTCCCGTAGGTGTCCTGGCTGCGCCGCCACGACGGCAAGCTGCATCTATGGTCCGTGGGCTCGGAGACCTACAGCTCGGACGCCCGCTACTCCGCCACCTCGTCCATGATGATATCGTGTGTCGCATGTCCCGTAGGTGTCCTGGCTGCGCCGCCACGACGGCAAGCTGCATCTATGGTCCGTGGGCTCGGAGACCTACAGCTCGGACGCCCGCTACTCCGCCACCTCGGCCATGATGATATCGTGTGTCGCATGTCCCGTAGGTGTCCTGGCTGCGCCGCCACGATGAAAAGCTGCACCTGTTGTCCGTGGGTTAGGAGACCTACAGCTCGGACGCCCGCCACTCCGCCAACTCGGCCATGATGATATCGTGTGTCGCATGTCCCGTAGGTGTCCTGGCTGCGCCGCCACGATGGAAAGCTGCACCTGTTGTCCGTGGGTTAGGAGACCTACAGCTCGGACGCCCGCTACTCCACCACCTCGGCCATGATGATATCGTGTGTCGCATGTCCCGTAGGTGTCCTGGCTGCGCCGCCACGACGGCAAGCTGCACCTGTTGTCCGTGGGCTCGGAGACCTACAGCTCGGACGCCCGCTACTCCGCCACCTCGGCCATGATGATATCGTGTGTCGCATGTCCCGCAGGTGTCCTGGCTGCGCCGCCACGATGGCAAGCTGCATCTGTTGTCCGTGGGCTCGGAGACCTACAGCTCGGACGCCCGCTACTCCGCCACCTCGGCCATGATGATATCTTGTGTTGCATGTCCCGTAGGTGTCCTGGCTGCGCCGCCACGACGGCAAGCTGCACCTGTTGTCCGTGGGCTCGGAGACCTACAGCTCGGACGCCCGCTACTCCGCCACCTCGGCCATGATGATATCGTGTGTCGCATGTCCCGTAGGTGTCCTGGCTGCGCCGCCACGACGGCAAGCTGCATCTGTTGTCCGTGGGCTCGGAGACCTACAGCTCGGACGCCCGCTACTCCGCCACCTCGGCCATGATGATATCGTGTGTCGCATGTCCCGTAGGTGTCCTGGCTGCGCCGCCACGACGGCAAGCTGCATCTGTTGTCCGTGGGCTCGGAGACCTACAGCTCGGACGCCCGCTACTCCGCCACCTCGGCCATGATGATATCGTGTGTCGCATGTCCCGTAGGTGTCCTGGCTGCGCCGCCACGACGGCAAGCTGCACCTGTTGTCCGTGGGCTCGGAGACCTACAGCTCGGACGCCCCCCATTCCGCCACCTCGGCCATGATGATATCGTGTGTCGCATGTCCCGTAGGTCTCCTGGCTGCGCCGCCACGACGGCAAGCTGCATTTGTTGTCCGTGGGCTCGGAGACCTACAGCTCGGACGCCTGCTACTCCGCCGCCTCGGCCATGATGATATCGTGTGTCGCATGTCCCGTAGGTGTCCTGGCTGCGCCGCCACGACGGCAAGCTGCATCTGTTGTCCGTGGGCTCGGAGACCTACAGCTCGGACGCCCGCTACTCCGCCACCTCGGCCATGATGATATCGTGTGTCGCATGTCCCGTAGGTGTCCTGGCTGCGCCGCCACGACGGCAAGCTGCATCTCTTGTCCGTGGGCTCGGAGACCTACAGCTCGGACGCCCGCTACTCCGCCACCTCGGCCATGATGATATCGTGTGTCGCATGTCCCGTAGGTGTCCTGGCTGCGCCGCCACGACGGCAAGCTGCACCTGTTGTCCGTGGGTTAGGAGACCTACAGCTCGGACGCCCGCTACTCCGCCACCTCGGCCATGATGATATCGTGTGTCGCATGTCCCGTAGGTGTCCTGGCTGCGCCGCCACGACGGCAAGCTGCACCTGTTGTCCGTGGGCTCGGAGACATACAGCTCGGACGCCCGCCACTCCGCCACCTCGGCCATGATGATATCGTGTGTCGCATGTCCCGCAGGTGTCCTGGCTGCGCCGCCACGACGGCAAGCTGCACCTGTTGTCCGTGGGCTCGGAGATCTACAGCTCGGACGCCCGCCACTCCGCCACCTTGGCCATGATGATATCGTGTGTCGCTTGTCCCGCAGGTGTCCTGTCTGCGCCGCCACGACGGCAAGCTGCACCTGTTGTCCGTGGGCTCGGAGACCTACAGCTCGGACGCCCGCCACTCCGCCACCTCGGCCATGATGATATCGTGTGTCGCATGTCCCGCAGGTGTCCTGGCTGCGCCGCCACGACGGCAAGCTGCATCTGTTGTCCGTGGGCTCGGAGACCTACAGCTCGGACGCCCGCCACTCCGCCACCTCGGCCATGATGATATCGTGTGTCGCATGTCCCGCAGGTGTCCTGGCTGCGCCGCCACGACGGCAAGCTGCATCTGTTGTCCGTGGGCTCGGAGACCTACAGCTCGGACGCCCGCCACTCCACCACCTCGGCCATGATGATATCGTGTGTCGCATGTCCCGCAGGTGTCCTGGCTGCGCCGCCACGACGGCAAGCTGCATCTGTTGTCCGTTTGCTCGGAGACCTACAGCTCGGACGCCCGCCACTCCGCCACCTCGGCCATGATGATATCGTGTGTCGCATGTCCCGTAGGTGTCCTGGCTGCGCCGCCACGACGGCAAGCTGCATCTGTTGTCCGTGGGCTCGGAGACCTACAGCTCGGACGCCCGCTACTCCGCCACCTCGGCCATGATGATATCGTGTGTCGCATGTCCCGCAGGTGTCCTGGCTGCGCCGCCACGACGGCAAGCTGCATCTGTTGTCCGTGGGCTCGGAGACCTACAGCTCGGACGCCCGCCACTCCGCCATCTCGGCCATGATGATATCGTGTGTCGCATGTCCCGCAGGTGTCCTGGCTGCGCCGCCACGACGGCAAGCTGCATCTGTTGTCCGTGGGCTCGGAGACCTACAGCTCGGACGCCCGCCACTCCACCACCTCGGCCATGATGATATCGTGTGTCGCTTGTCCCGCAGGTGTCCTGGTTGCGCCGCCACGACGGCAAGCTGCACCTGTTGTCCGTGGGTTAGGAGACCTACAGCTCGGACGCCCGCCACTCCGCCACCTCGGCCATGATGATATCGTGTGTCGCATGTCCCGTAGGTGTCCTGGCTGCGCCGCCATGACGGCAAGCTGCACCTGTTGTCCGTGGGCTCGGAGACCTACAGCTCGGACACCCGCCATTCCGCCACCTCGGCCATGATGATATCGTGTGTCGCATGTCCCGCAGGTGTCCTGGCTGCGCCGCCACGACGGCAAGCTGCACCTGTTGTCCGTGGGCTCGGAGACCTACAGCTCGGACGCCCGCTTCTCCGCTACCTCGGCCATGATGATATCGTGTGTCGCTTGTCCCGCAGGTGTCCTGGTTGCGCCGCCACGATGGCAAGCTGCATCTGTTGTCCGTGGGCTCGGAGACCTACAGCTCGGATGCCCGCCACTCCGCCACCTCGGCCATGATGATATCGTGTGTTGCACGTCCCGCAGGTGTCCTGGCTGCGCCGCCACGACGGCAAGCTGCATCTGTTGTCCGTGGGCTCGGAGACCTACAGCTCGGACGCCCGCTACTCCGCCACCTCGGCCATGATGATATCGTGTGTCGCATGTCCCGTAGGTGTCCTGGCTGCGCCGCCACGACGGCAAGCTGCATCTGTTGTCCGTGGGATCGGAGACCTACAGCTCGGACGCCCGCTACTCCGCCACCTCGGCCATGATGATATCGTGTGTCGCATGTCCCGTAGGTGTCCTGGCTGCGCCGCCATGACGGCAAGCTGCATCTGTTGTCCGTGGGCTCGGAGACCTACAGCTCGGACGCCCGCTACTCCGCCACCTCGGCCATGATGATATCGTGTGTCGCATGTCCCGTAGGTGTCCTGGCTGCGCCGCCACGACGGCAAGCTGCACCTGTTGTCCGTGGGCTCGGAGACCTACAGCTCGGACGCCCGCCACTCCGCCATCTCGGCCATGATGATATCGTGTGTCGCATGTCCCGCAGGTGTCCTGGCTGCGCCGCCACGACGGCAAGCTGCACCTGTTGTCCGTGGGCTCGGAGACCTACAGCTCGTACGCACGCTACTCCGCCACCTCGGCCATGATGATATCGTGTGTCGCATGTCCCGCAGGTATCCTGGATGCGCCGCCACGACGGCAAGCTGCATCTGTTGTCCGTGGGCTCGGAGACCTACAGCTCGGACGCCCGCTACTCCGCCACCTCGGCCATGATGATATCGTGTGTCGCATGTCCCGCAGGTATCCTGGATGCGCCGCCACGATGGCAAGCTGCACCTGTTGTCCGTGGGCTCGGAGACCTACAGCTCGGACGCCCGCCACTCCGCCACCTCGGCCATGATGATATCGTGTGTTGCACGTCCCGCAGGTGTCCTGGCTGCGCCGCCACGACGGCAAGCTGCACCTGTTGTCCGTGGGCTCGGAGACCTACAGCTCGTACGCCCGCTACTCCGCCACCTCGGCCATGATGATATCGTGTGTCGCATGTCCCGCAGGTGTCCTGGCTGCGCCGCCACGACGGCAAGCTGCACCTGTTGTCCGTGGGATCGGAGACCTACAGCTCGTACGCCCGCTACTCCGCCACCTCGGCCATGATGATATCTTGTGTCGCATGTCCCGTAGGTGTCCTTGCTGCGCCGCCACGACGGCAAGCTGCACCTGTTGTCCGTGGGCTCGGAGACCTACAGCTCGTACGCCCGCTACTCCGCCACCTCGGCCATGATGATATCGTGTGTCGCATGTCCCGTAGGTGTCCTGGCTGCGCCGCCACGACGGCAAGCTGCACCTGTTGTCCGTGGGCTCGGAGACCTACAGCTCGGACGCCCGCTACTCCGCCACCTTCGCTCGCCCCAACGACTGGCAGCTTCGCCTCGACTTTGCCCAGGACCGCGACCAGGGCCAGTACGAGTGCCAGGTGTCCTCCCACCCGCCGCTAGTCCACATTGTTTACCTGCACGTCGTTGGTGAGTTCACACAAGATATTTTCTAACTATTTTACAATATTTTAGACCACGGTTCCCAGACCAACAACAAAATAGGAATAATGTCGAAATGCCACTGGTCATTCACACAACCGGTCAAATGGATCGTTGAATAATATTCACATTTTTCATTAATGCGAACACAAATATTCATATTCAGAAAAATATTAATCTATTTCTGTGAGTGGTTTCAAAATAGCGGACTTTTGCATCTTTAAAATCATAAATCCAGAAAATGCAGCTCACAACATACAATAAAATTGAAAAATGTTATCATTTGAACACTGATATCAAGATTATAACAATGAAACATTAAATCATTGAGCGAAAATTAATAAAAAAACACAAATACAACTTTTGCTTTGTATTGTAACTAAATTACCAAATTGTAAGAATTAAAAAGAATTAAGTAAATTACCAGGTTTCACTTTTTTATGCAATTAATATGACGTTTTCCACATTATTATATTTTATATTTACTATCTTAGTATCTTTTTTTTACAATAAAATTTATGAACTTTTTGTATATTGATTTTCATAGATATTTGCTTTTACATTTTTGAAATGGTTGTCATTTTTAAACTACAGTGTACACATAAAATAAATGGGATTTCCGTAAATTACATTTGTGTAACAAAGGCCCAAGCCAAATATGAACTTAATCCAGCAATTCATAAAAAATAATTTATATACATATATAAAAATTTAAATAAAGTGATTTAGAAAGTAACCGGTACCATTTTAATGTTTTTGGTATGATATTCATATTGGTTATGGTCCGAGAATCATGCCCTGGAATATTGACAAAGAAAACACCCTGTACATATACTATAGCGTCACTATAATCTCAAAAAACGTTTTCTACATTTTTAAAACTCTTAAAATTCACAAATTTTATTTTTGGTGAAATAAGAAAATTATTCTAATACATTTTTATTCTTAAACAATAATTTCACACTGTAATTTCTCAGTAAAAAATCTTATTTATTTCTAATAGCAATTCAATGAATATGTTTTTGGATACTCTCTGCTTTGCTAAGAGTTTTCCATACCATTTAATTAATTAAGTCGGGGGATGAAAGAGATGTTTTTATTGAAATTGAAATCGTTTCAAACGAAAACTTAGTGAAATGTAACGAAAGGGAGGATTACAGTGTTTCTGGGGAATTAAAGGAGGGAAAGCTGGTCGAAGTTTGGCAAACAAAGATGATGCTTATTTAACCCAGCGTCTGTGCCTGGCGTTTTGGCGAACTGCCTTTGAGAGACTAAAAAAGGCTTTTAGAAAAGAATTCCTTTTGAAACCTGCATTAAATTAAATATTGGTGAACCATGTTATGTGTATTATTTCGATAAATAAATAAATCCAGACAAAGATTAAATTTAATATTTTACCCCATGAAAAATGTTTGCCAGTTTCACTGTTAAGTTTGGCATACTTTTCATTTTGTATTTTGGGACCTTTATAATGTTAAAAATATATCACTATTTTAAAACCCTGTAACAATAATGGTGGTTTATTATTTTGTATATTTGTATCTAAACATAGTCAGGAAATTGCAAAAATACGATGTCTTTTTCATTTTCTATGATTTTAACCATTATTGTCCAGAGATGTTTTACACTTTGACAATTTAACTATCAATAAGGATTGTAATGGACATTAAAAAATGTATTGCAGGTAATGTACTTCAAAATGACCCTAAATGCTTAGATTTAAAACAAAGTAAAAGTTTCTAAGATTATATAAATATTCATATTTTAAAACGTTAATAAGTGTAAGTAGCAGATGTTTCTTATGACAATGAATAACTCCGCCATGCAGCACTGTTGGATAAACGGCAAAATAAAATAGGGCAACAACATTACTCTAAAGACAAGGCGGTAAAACTTGGGGGGACTTAGCTAGGGTCGCCCCCGTTCCGACTTTATGCTTTTTATTGTCACGCCGAGAGTGCGTTGACGAGTTTGAAGGTTAATCAGTTGGACAGTTGGTCAGTTTTTGGACCTCAAAATACAGTTAGATATATTATTAAGGAGGTGTAATTCTAATGCAAGTTTTAAATGCGGCATCACCACCAAATCTGACAACCTAACCTATCACCTAAAAAAAATTGAAAAATAATAGTAAAATAATAATAGTCAACAATGGATAAATAAGATCTATTAACGTATTAACGTATTACCTTATACATATGACTTTCCATTTTCAAAAAAAGTGTGAATGAATTGTAATTATGTCGATCCCTCACCTCTACCTAAAATTAAACCAAACAACTCTAATGTAAAACCACAAAAAAAAAGAGTCAACGGTTATAAAAAATCCCGATATGTTAAACAAAATAACATAATAAAAATAAAATGCGGTGAAGTAAAAGTCGAACGAACCTTTTATTCATAAAATAATAGGATAAAGATACATCGTTGTCTATGTATGGAAGTTGGGTTTTGAATGTAGGATGTAACACAAGTTGTTAAGCATTCCCAAAAGTAAAAACATCCACAACCATGTACTTGATTGTAAGATCTTGAAGTGAAAACTCCAGAAAAATTGACGAGGACACTCTTCAACCGTTTAAACAATAGAGGCCTTTAAAAATAGCAGTGATGGCTGAAAAGTTTAGTACCTTCTTTAGAATTTGTAGTCTAGGGCCTATCTGGGTGTATCTGATCTGAAATTTGACAAAAAATTGTCCGTGGGGAATTAAATTATCTACAACTTTTGTATTTGATGTTTTGCTCTATATTTAAAGTTTTCCCACTAAATAACTTTAAAGTTGGAAGTTGTGTTTCGAATTTGGGATGTAACACAAGTTGTTTAAGCATTCTCAGAACTCAAAACCTCCACAGCCATATACTTGACTGAAAGCTCTTGGTGTGAAAACGCCAGAAAAATTGACGATATAATCCTCTCAACCTATATTCATATTACTCTTTACCACATGTCTTCAACTTTACTATGTCATTCTCATGGAAGTAACATATTAGTGATGAACACATGATTACAAATTTATAAATAGCTGTTCTCATTTGAAGTAGCAAGGTAAGATTGGTCATAAAAATTAAAGGATATGACCTGAAAGGCAAAAATTTCCTCGGGTTGGCACTTTGAGTACCGTTAAGAAGTACGGGCAAGTCAACTAGTTATGTTTTAAGTTCCAGAACTGGAAATCGCCGACGAGCGGGGTCTTCCAATCCGCAATAAGTTCTACAACGAGGGCAGCACAATAGAACTCAAGTGCGTAATCAGCAGAGTTCCGCAGCCGAGTCACTTCATCATGTGGAAGCATGGAACTCGAGTGCTGAACTACGACACGTCACGGGGAGGCATCAGGTAGGGTTGGAGGTATTTGAATGCTCGGGAGGAACTTAGAACGCAATTACACTCTGACAAAAAGATCATCGTTTACGGAAGGGAACTTGATTACTCGTTATTAACTTAGACTTAATTACCTTAAAAATTAAACAACATTTGCTACTTAGTCACAGGTAATAGTACCTATTTATATGTATGCATTTTCTCAAACACATATCTGACAAGACGTATACAACATGCAATTTAAAACCAGTTAATAGCAAAGTATTTTCAAAACATTCACGCGGTGAAAAACTTCTTGGCACTAACAGAAGAAGGGGCTATAAAAGATTAAAAGGAAAAAGCCTTTTAGATAATTAAACTTTTGAGACTATGCCTATTGTACTGTCCAGCGTTGTTCTTAATCTTATACAACTTGTGGATGTCACCTTGTCTTGATCTTGTCAATAAATGGTAGTCTACATTTTTGGGAAACATAGTTATGTTAAATATTTATTTTTATGATTTTAAATATATTTAAGTCGTAAAATATTTTAATATGAATAGGAAGGACTAGGGGAGGAATCAGGTAATGTTGGTGGCGTACCGGATAAAACTAAACAACTTAAGATTTTATGATTCTTTAAAACTGCGTGTCACATCTTTTCACAGCAGAAGTACAACTGTTGATGGTATACCTAGGTCTAGAACAGTAGCACATAGCGGATCACCCTTGCTCCGGATGATGAGATCATACAATGCCATACCTGTCGGGTCAGACTATCCTGACATATTTACAGTCATTGAAAACACTTTCAAAAACATGTAGACAATTAGAGAATGACTTTATTTATACATATCCATAGAAGTGTCCTTGGTAGATATTTGTAATTCTTTTTTTCTTCACTACCTTGTAGATTTCCTGTTGTAATATTTTAGTAACGTAAGACTTAAATTGTAAATTAGTATCTGATTTTTTGTTTTGTTTTTATAAGTTACGGTTTTTGTTTTATTTATGTGGAGTGGATGTATCATATAAGTGAAGGCCTTAGTTCCCACTAAGGAATGTTTTAATTTGAATGTACAGTACTTCTGTTACTGTTATATTACATGTTATATTAAAATTGTATTACAGCAAGTAAATAAACAAACAATTATTTTTCAATATAAAATGTCTAAGACATTAACTAAAATATTTTATAAAAATGTAAGTACAAATTTCACACGAAAAAGCTACAAATAAAACAAACCGTAAATATAATTCAATATTACTTTCAATTGCAGAAATATTTTAAACCGCCGAAAATATTCCGTGGTATAAGAAGGGTTTACGGGCCGGAGGGTTGTTTAGAGGATAAGACGAGATCCGTTGGCTGGCAATGTGCTGAGCAAAGCTGATCCCGGAACGGCGGGGTTGTAATACAAAACATACTCGAGCTGAACCAATATCACCGGAAATATCTTCCGCTGACTTGCGGAATGTAATACCTCTCTATAATGAAAGGTATACGAAAAATCTATTCAGGGAATAAATCGGTTTACGTTACAGAAAAGTGAATTGAATTTTAACATAAAATTAATTTGTCGGTATTACTGTTCGCTAGAGCTAGTTATAGCATAGTAAAAAATTGTTGTAATGAATTTCCATAGCCGTTCATAAAAATACGATTGTGTGTATCATTCAGTCAAATAAAACTACTGGACCATTTTAGACGGCATTCTGTAGAAATATGAAATATCATAAGGGAATGTCTTTAAAGTTAAAAAAATGGCTGGTTAGCTGAGTTTTTATAGAGCTTTGAATTTGAAGGTTGCCGTCTCGATCATGAGAAATATTAGCGTTTTGAAGGATCGAAACTGGGCCCAGCTGCCTTTGTTCATTGGGCTATTAATTCTTGATCCTGACAAACGAATAAGCTGGTCTTTGTCAGTAACAAAGCTGCGCCTTCTCTGGTCCATCAAACTTATCACACTCAACCTTCAGTCATACCCACCTCAAATATTCCCCAGATTGAGTAGGTTTCTCAATAAAGTATCAAAGTCATATTACAATTCTTAAAGACCTTCAGGCATTTTAGTTTTACATGGTGAAAAAAGTTAAAATGTCGTTCTCAGGACCGATGGAATGATAAATCCTATACCGTAATACAAGCACTGTCTAAAGGGATGTGTGTTCCAAGAACTCGAAATGTAGCGGGTAGATTTTGCTTAAACTTTGCATTTAAGAGTGTTTTGTCACAAAAATAAGTTTAGAAACAGAATCAATCACAGGAAAAATCGAATGTGGTCTAAATTTAAGTTTTAAAATAGTACTTTTTACATTGGTCTTATGGGCTGTTATTTTAGTAACGAAATATCAACGAAAGTAACATCAATGGTAAGCAGTCTTTTTGAAACAGCTGATAACTGTGAAGAGATAATTTAATAACTTTATTACCATGACACTATAACAAAAGTGAATACCAGTCACAGGAAAGTGTATGACCAACGAGCAAGGCTCGGTTAACCTTGTTCTATAACAGTTATTCAAGAATTAATTTTACTTTTAAAAAAATTTGATTTTACTTGTGGTGAGAAAATTTAATCATTATACGAAAATTCAGCACTATTAAAAGTTGCGTTCATAATAATGGTTTGTAAGGCAAGGGAATGAAAAAACCTTCTTTTTGTCATACACTTTTAACCACTTTAAACTGAATCTCTCCTTGAAATTTTGAGAAATAGACGAAAAACAGTTTTACACCTACAATTACAGTCAGTTTTGGCCAAAAACTTTTTCACAAATGTTCATAGTAACGCTTTTCCTACATCAGGGGTTTAATTTAGCAATCTTATTGAAACCCAGTGGTTTGACCATATAATAACTGGTAATGTTGCAGTGTCAAGACGGACATCTTGGAGACAGGGGCCAAGAGCAGACTTTTCATAGCCAACGCCAACAGCCACGACTCAGGCAACTACTCGTGCGCATTGGGCGATGTCGCTTCTACAACAGTCTCTGTACACGTCCTCAATGGTGAGTTGATAGACGCTAAAAAGTGTCGGTTAACATAAAAAATATTATAGACGTAACCCAGCTAATGCTTTAGTTAACCTTAGTCAAGTTCATAACCACTTTAACTGGCATTAAGATATTAAATTACTAACAAAAATTATACTCGATCATTTAAGGGAGGTCAGATATTGTAGTGATCATGTATGTAAAGACTTTAAGGCAGATGATAGGATTTGTTGTAAATTAGCAGAAATCGTTTCATAGTAGTTTATTTTTATTTGAACTTTGGGATCAGTAAGCTACTGTAGAAGTGACCCATGTACCTACTGATAAGATCATCCGAAAAGAGGAGCGGCAGTTACGAGGTTACCCAGATATAGCTTGCAAAGACGTGTGGTCATGCTCTGGTATGAATTTAATTGTGATTTTCAACGGTGTTAGTAATTGACATAGTACTAAACATCCGGTTTATGACAAAGATTAGCAAATATGAATGAAAGAGTATAGAGTGGGCGTGTTGTTTCATAAAGCTTTGTTCCTGACCATGATAATTATTTAATCTGAATCATTAATAAACAGTTGTACGACCTATTTCAGTTGTGTCTGGTTTCGATTTTTAAGAAAGAATGTCATTTACATTTCTGGTCACATATTTGTTGCCTTTTTCAGAGGTACTCCTCAAAAGTATTTTACCTATAATAATGATGCAATAATGGTTTACTGTTACTTAACAATACGGACGAAAAGGACACCTTGATTTGGCGGGTTTTGTTAGTGATCAACCACCTAAAATTACACTCAATAGGTCAATTATTTAAACTGATTTCTTTTTTGAAATTAAGTGCTGGAAAAAGATATAATATGGAATGGCGTTACATATATAATAATGTTATGAATATAATATATAACATTGCATCGTTACTGGACAAATCTTGAAAGGTTATTTGGTTTTTTTTATCATAACGATTTTTTCAGGCCATGACATCAATGCCATCGTCCCGAAGTCCGGCCCTCTAACCACTAATGCACCGAGTCATACTTAGTAGTTTCAAAATTTAAATATTTTACTGTATTATCTTTTTTCCATAATATGCTTGATTTGATAAGTTATTAGTAAGTAAGGGCTGTAATGATAATGTATTGGTTATTGCCAGGGGACACGCCGGCGGCAATGCAGCACGGAGCGTCATCTCTGACGTCATCACAGTGGTGGGTGCTGCTGGTTGCTGTCGGCTCGATACAACTACTAAGATGACACTGATAAGCACCACCTGCGTCACCATCGGCTGGTAGACATAAGCTACTTGTAAGGTTTTATACAGCAAAGCAGTAGAGTTGAACTTTAAAAAATAATATATAACTTAATTTCTTTAAAGACATGTAGACATTATTTTATTATTAAGTTTTATATACTCAAAACAACGTTCATTTATTATTGATCTATATTATCGACCTTGAATCCAAAACCATTAAACAATTTTAACATACTCGAGTTGGGAGGTGATAAATTATGTATTTATTATGTACAGCCATGAATTGTACTTGAAAACATACAATTTTTTAGGGAGGAATATTTAATAAGACAACAGAACAACTTATTTTACTACTCCCAACCTCCTCTGCTAATCCCAGTTTGACTGCAAGCAAACTGTTGTTTGTTAATTTATTTTTCGTATAAATTATCTACAGAGGCTTGGGACCGAAATAAGACCCTTATTTCTAAGAAAATTAAAACTCTAACTGAATGTAAGATATATATTTAAGTCTAAAATGGAATTATACTTAAATTATAAATAAAACCGCAATTCTATTGGTAGTCAAGGACGTAAAATATAACCAACCATATTTCCAAGCAAGCGTCTAAAACGTGTGTTAGTACACTATTAAATGCACATAAAGAAGTTTTCCAAAATGGACTGAAAAGTTAAATTCTTGAAAGAGATGTATCTTTGGGTGAGGTAATATTATCAGAAGTTGTTGTGGGCGTGGGGAGGAGGGGGGGGGGGGGCTAGTGAGTGACGCATAAAAATATAAAAACAACTTCAGATGAAAAGTTGTAGTCATACTCTGTTCTTTGTTATACATAATTAAGAAAAGTAGTTCGTAAAAATTCAGTGGTGAATTCGTGTCAAATCTGACATTTGTATTTTTTTTATTGAGGCGAATAAAATTTGTATCAGGCCTACTCATTTGGACAATCCAAATACTTATTGAGGTATATTTTGTTGTAAACTATTATGTCTATAAAACAATAATGGTAAATAAAAGACTGTCGCTTGTTTGTAAGATTTTATTCATCGAAATATTATTTTTGTACAGTTTTAAAATAACAAATTTGAATTCCCCGTACTACAAATACTACAAAACTACAAATGAACAAACTACTGTTTTGTATTTTGTTTAAGTAAATAAAATGTAACTAAATTACTGTAATGATATGCTCGTTGCTGTAAAATATGTACTATGTATATATTGAATGTAATTTAATAAAGGCTGTGGTTTTATGTATGCCTGTGGTTACTTTTAATTAACCCTACTAGTGATTGTTTTTTTTTTAAATTATATTTTACTCTGTCCAAATGATAAGGTATATTTCATAGCTAGAGTTTATGCGATGTTTTTCGTGCGAAGTAATTTTGTTTATAATGCTCAACTTATTTAGGTATGTGTTAAACAGGATAGACTAGGATATTCCATTAGTTTTTCTGGCTCAAAAAGACACCCTGCATTGTTGTTGCTATTCAAACCAATCATCTGATTATCTGCTACTCCTGTGGGTACGGTATCTGTACTCTAAGACGTACTGTATATTATGTATTCTATGTATGCATATTTCAAAAACGGCTCGAACGATTTTCTTCAAACTTTGCAAATGACTTAGCTATGGAATAAAAATATTATATGTACAGATCTCTGTCCATGAAAAATCGTGTTTCGTTATTATCTTTAATGTAAAGTATAAAAATTTTACATTGAACTGAAATCAAAAGAAATAACTAAATAATGAAAACAGCTGACTAAACTGTCATAATGCAGAAACGTGTTTCAGTATAAACATGTGGTATTGCATTGCAGCCAGTTACTAAATTATTAAATGATATAATACTGTAGAATTTCAATAAAATTTTAAATCATAAGAATAAGTATCAATTATAAAAATTAGCTGTTGGCCAAATAGTTATAATCCACGAGTTACAGATTCAACATGTGATTCAACCAATATACACTGGGGCGCAGCACCAGTAGGCCTACATTAAGATAGTTTGAAAGGTGAGTGAGCGGAGCGAACGAGCGTGTCTTGAACAAGAACCAAACCTCTTTGCATGTAGCATTTTAGCGCAACGTCTGTAACTGATATTGCTGTAGAGAACTGTTTATGTTTACCGAGCAAATACTCAGCCCCAAAGTACTGTGATAAAAGAAGGATTTTCAATCTATTTAGCTCAACAAGAGAGACAATATTTTTGTTGCTATTTGAAACAATAATCTGATTGCTACTGGCGTGGTTTTAATATATTAATAATACAAAAACTTTGTCTTGACAACAGCAGATTCATTTTATATCCCTAGGGCAGTACAAACCCCTCTGTAGTTAAAGCGGTTGTATTGAAAAGAGCCCTGGTTTAATCAGTATAATGAAACCAAAATAAAAAACCAACGAGAGTAATGGTTAGATTGTTAGAGAGTTAGTAAACAAAGTTTTTTAAAACATTTAAAATAATAGTTTAAGAGAAAGTTTTAATCATATACATCGGAAAGGTTAATTTTAAATAACCTAAGAACAAAGTAACTAACCAACATAAAAAACTCGAAAACAACTAACAATCACTAATCACGATTTCAGCCATAATTATAATTTAATATATATATTACTTCAGATCACATTGTTTTTCCAACTTATATGAGTTCAAAGTTTAAGTTTAAAGTTAGTAACCCCTAAAAATAGTCGTTACAATGCAATAAAAACTTACAATGATAATGAATTTGTATGAACCAAAGGCATGGAACCGAACAACTTGAACAATTTGTGTCGTTTTAACCATCCATAATGAAGGTCGTTAAAAGTTTTTGCGCTCTTAGGAAAAGTAAGGCAAACTTTGTTGGCGGAGATTTCACTGCGGCAAAGCTAAACTGTTTTGTTGGAAAAAACTCCTCTTTATTTTACATGCAAGTTAAAAATAGAAAATTAACTATATGAATTTAAAAATTTGTAAAGAGAATTGCTTAAATGTATTGATATCTATGATTGTGAATATTCTCTCAGGAGAAAAAGGACCATCTCAACAAGGCATTTATTGAAGGCAGTAGTGTTTGAAGCAAGACAGTAGTGGCAAATTGCCGGTTCTGGGACGTGACGTCATCACGATGACGTCAGCAGTGATGACGTCATCAATGACGTCACTAATGACGTCACTAATGACGTCATATGACGTCACATGACGTCACACCTATGACGTCATGGTGACGTCATTACCGCTGACGTCATCATGATGACGTCACTGACGTTAATTAGGTCAAGGTCACGCAAGAATACAAAAAAAATTTTTTTGCACTTTTGCGATTCCTCAAAATATGGCGAGAATTTGAAATTTCTCGAGGAATCACAAAAGTGCAAAAAAATATTTTTTTTTATTCCCTAGCGATCAGACTCTTGACCTAATATATCCGTCAGGGGTCATTGACCTTAACCCAGAACCGGCAAATAAAAAAAAAATTTTATATTTGACTTACCCACCGAGAGACTGAGAGCCGAAGAATAATTTCTTCAAACACCCCACAGTGCGACAAACGACACGCGATCCGAACAGCACCACGTCCGAAGATGTACTGACTTGTACACAGACGGTATCCCAGGTACCCGGCTCAGTGGTGGGGATAAGGAGATGGTGGGGGTAAAGTGGTCAGAAGGAAGAAAAATTTAATTTTTTACAAACAACTGGTCCCAGCCGGTCCTTTACCGGACCTCTGTAACTCGGATTGGAAATATTTCCTGAGAAATATTTATTTTTTTATTCTTTCTCAGGTGATCTTGGAACTTGGTCGGGAATTGGAGTCACCAACGTAACCTTACTGGCAAAAGATAGCTCGTCTAAAAGTTTCTGAAACATTTTATCATCCATAGTAATATTTGTGTCCCTTGAGTAAAATTTTGGATTATTTTTGAAGCAACGTTTCATTTTTGTTAAAGTGGAAGTCTTGGACACCTTAACAGAATTATTTTGCTTGGCCAGCAAAAATTTTACTCTTAATAATTTTTCTCGCAAAGTTTCAGCCATAGATGTGTTTCACAATAAGGTTTGGATATAACTGAAACACTTAGTCAAGTGTTGGACCTTAGCTGGAAGTGGTGGGGGAACAGGGTTATAGTGGGGGAATGAGTAGTGGAGGGGGTAATGCGGACTGTTGTTGCCAAGTGTAGAAACAGTTTGCTGGGAACTGTCCAAGGAGTAACACGTACTGTGCAGAAAAATTAACCGAGAGACTTGTGTATAATTTAACTCCAAGAAATATTTAATGTAAGACTAAAAGAGGTAGAGCCAAATGAAAAATAATTTTGTAGGAGACGGGCATGGATCAGTTTTGTAGTAAAGTTCAAAATCCACTTGTGTGGAATAAAATTAAAATTGTGAGCGAAAAATATTTAGCCACACCTGCAAAATACAAGTGTAGGAAAATATTAGGAGACCTGTATAGCTAAATAAAAATGAAATTTGTATGAAACAGTCTTCCAGCATTTCAGTTTCTAAGTCTTAACAAGTAAGGAATAAAATATTAAATAAGGAGTGGAAAATAATTTGTTAAGTAAACGTAAGTGTAGCAGTGTAACAAAAATTAATTTCGTGCAAAATAGGCTAGGTTCTGTTTTGCTAAGTTTATTAAGAAGGAAAAATAAAAATTTACTCACAGAAAAGTCCCGCGGCGGCGAGGTGTGGCGTGTTTGTTGGCTTGCAATAAACTGACTTACCTTCTGTTGAGCTACATTCGACCAGTTGGCAAAGAAACCAGCATTATTGGTTATATAAGCATTATGTAACCGTCTCTGCCGGCTGTGCTGAATCCGGCAAACTAAAATATTATTCTATAGTACACCTGACTTGGACTGAAAATATTCTAAGTCCCAAGACCCCTCCCCCCCCTCGGCTCCGGACGAGAAGTGAGCCCCCCCCCGGGGGAGGAGGAGGAGGAGGTGTCATAGCCCGAGGCGTTGCCATACCTTGAGGCGCTATTGGCACTTAACCGGTGACATGTGTTGTATAATGAGATCCGGTTAGTAATGTATTCAGGTGTGGCTCTTGGAGATTGTCCAATGCCGCAAACAAGTACGTGTCGAGGTCTGGCTGTTTACGTAACCAGGTCCGGTTCCACCACTCCTGACCGGCCCAGCTTCGATTTTCTGAGGCTTAGCTTCTTCGCAGTTGCTTTCAAACACTTCAGCTGAGTGGTTGAAGCTCTGCCCTACAGGATTCGCAATGTAATGTTGGCGCCGCATTATATTGGGAATTCTTTTAGTCTAAGGCATGGCATGTGTAGTTTTAAGAAATATTTTATTTTGCGCTTGCTGCTTCTGCTAGGTCTTGGTGTTGGATTTATTTAGTCTAAGTGTTGTGTGTTGAAAAATATTATTTTGTACTAATCTTCACAGGTTGTCCCTAAGTCGAAATTTTTCAAAATTCGTATCTTGGAGGTACTCCTCCGTAAATTGGCAGTTAAAGTGTTAGGCTTTTTGAGACTTTACAGTCTCTGTAAAATAAAAATTTTTCGAGGTTTAGAACCTCAAGAATTATTTGTTACCAACAATAGCATGGCGCCTAACGAGCCCGGGGGTAGGCCCCTGGGGATCCACCCTTAGGCCTCTTTCGGTCAGGGGCGCTACTGGACCTCATCACTCTAGATGGGTGGTTGGCATCCTTTAGCACGAGGCGTCGGATCCTGACACTGACCGGTGTGCTAGGCAAAAGTCAGTACCTACGGGTTAAGACGGGATCCTCGGTCATGGTTAGCATGGCCTCTTCCAAATTATTGTAGCATGTTTCCCTTAAGGAAACTCAAAATTAAATAAATAATTTTTTATTTAATCACCTCCCCTTAAATGTTGAGATCCCCCCGATGCCTCTGGCCGCCGGCGGTCTTAGGCATCGGGGGGATTTCTTTTTTAATTCTTGAACGACCTTGACCCATATTCATGTGTGAATAAAATAAAATATTTTTGTTCCACATGTTATGTAGGTCAGTCATGACTTAGGCGGATTTTTGCCTGAGTTCTGGGACTGCTCAGGACTTAGAGCGAGATGCGGCTGTCCAAAGTGTGGTTCAACCAAATTTTATTTTATGTTCACACATGAGTAAGGGTAGCAGGTATCCAAGAGTTAAAGTCCTAAAGGTAGGTGAACCCCCCCCGAAATTTTTTTGAAAAATTTTTTGACCTTGACCAAAAATTTTTTGCTCCGGACGAAAACTGCCCCCCCCCCGAATTTTTTTTTTTTTAATTTTTGACCTTGACCAAAAATTTTTTGCTCCGGACGAAAACTGCCCCCCCCGAATTTTTTTTTTAAAATTTTTTGACCTTGACCAAAGATTTTTTGCTCCGGACGAAAACTGCGCCCCGGGGGAGGGGGAGGGGGAGGGGGAGGGGGAGGTGCCAAGCTAGTAGTGTGAAATTGTTACTTCCAGTACAAGTTAAAATAGTAGTGGTAAATTGTTACCACAAACACAAATTTGTGTCTTTAAACTTCTATTGTAACTTAACCCATTTAAATGTAGGTGCCAAGCCAGTAGTGTGAAATTGTTACTCCCAGTACAAGTTAAAATAGTAGTGGTAAATTGTTACCACAAACACAAATTTGTGTCTTCAAACTTCTAATTTAACTTAACCCATTTAAATGTAGGTGCCAAGCCAGTAGTGTGAAATTGTTACTCCCAGTACAAGTTAAAATAGTAGTGGTAAATTGTTACCACAAATTTGTGTCTTCAAACTTCTAATTTAACTTAACCCATTTAAATGTTGCTACTTAAAGGTAACACCGTTTTGGTGCTACCTTTCATGTACTATTTTCTACATGTCCAATTTTGCTTTATGTTTTTTAAACAACACTTTTAATTACCGGTTTAATGTAAAACTATAAAATATGTTTATATATATGAATTATTAACAAAACTTTAGTTTTAACATTAAATGTCATTAGGAAACTTCTAATTGAGATAAGCCATTTAAATGTTGCTACTTTTAGGTAGCACCGTTTTGGTGCTACCTATGGTGTACTATTTTTACATGTCCAATTTTTGCTTTAGGCTTTTAAATAACACTTTTAACTACTGCTACCAGTCTACCACTGAGGTACCTATGAAGCGAGTTTGGTTCATCTTTTTTTTCTCTCTAGTTGCTAAGGTGTTTAGGAATGAAAGGTTAGAATTACTTTTAAGGTTAAAAAAAGCACATGGTGCGAACAAAAAGTTCACTATTGTTTTAACATTAATGGTCATTATAAAACTTCTAATTGAGCTTAACCCATTTAAATGTTGCTACTTTAAGGTAGCACCGTTTTGGTGCTACCTTTGGTGTACTATTTTTACATGTCACAAAATATATGGACCTCTGCTTGACGCAGAGACAGGTACTTGGCCCCGTTTCTACCCATCATTAAGTGTACTGAGACTTTAGGTTTTTAAGCAACACTTTTAACTACTGGTTTAATGTAAAACTACGAAATATGTTTGTATACATGAAATCTTAACAAAACCTAAGTTTTAATATTAAAGGTAATTTGGAAACTTCTAACTGAGCTTAAACCATTTAAATGTTATTAAAGGTAGCACCGTTTTGGTGCTACCTTTGGTGTACTATTTTTACATGTCCAATTTTGCTTTAGGTTTTTAAACATCACTTTTAACTACCGGTTTAATGTAAAACTACGAAATATGTTTATATATATATATATGAATTCTTAACCAAACCTTAGTTTTAACATTAAACCGTATTTGGAAACTTCTAATTGCTCACTCAGAGACAAGTACTTGGCCCCGTTACTCTCCATCATTAAGTGTACTTAGGCTTTATGTTTTTAAACAAGACTTTTAACTACCGGTTTAATGTAAAACTACAAAATATGTTTATATACATGATAACTTAACAAAACCTTAGTTTTTAACATTAAAGGTAATTTGGAAACTTCCAATAGGGCTTAACCTATTTAAATGTTGCTTAACCTATTTAAATGTTGCTAATTAAAGGTAGCACCGTTTTGGTGCTACCTTTAGTGTACTATTTATTCCTTGTCAATTTTGCTTAAAGTTTTTAAACAACACTTTTAACTAAGTGTTTAATGTTAAAGTACGAATTATGTTTATATATGAGCCTCTGCTGACTTGGAGACAAGTACTTGGCCCCCGTTCCTGTCCATCATTAAGTGTACTGAGGCTTTACGTTTTTAAACAAGACTTTTAACTACTAGTTTAATGTAAAACTACAAAATATGTTTATATATACATGATAACTTAACAAAACCTTAGTTTTTACATTGAAGGTAATTTGGGAACTTTTAATTGAGCTTAAAACATTTAAATGTTGCTAATTAAA
The DNA here is from genome assembly GCA_030545055.2 of Neoaliturus tenellus. NCBI lineage: Eukaryota > Metazoa > Arthropoda > Insecta > Hemiptera > Cicadellidae > Neoaliturus > Neoaliturus tenellus. The sequence goes on along the minus strand of CM061536.1, from coordinate 57,142,117 downwards.
GGTAGCACCGTTTTGGTGCTACCTTTGGTGTACTACGGGTTTAATGTTAAAGTACAAAACAACACTTTTAACTACAGGTTTAATGTTAAAGTACAAAATATGTTTACATATGAGCCTCAGCTGACTCAGAGACAATTACTTGGCACCGTTCCTGTCCATCATTAAGTGTATTGAGGCTTTACGTTTTTAAACAAGACTTTTAACTACTGGTTTAATGTAAAACTATGAAATATGTTTATATATGAGCCTACGCCTGACGCAGAGACAGGTATTTGGTCTTGTTCCTGTCCCTAATTAAGTGCACTGAGGCTGTAGGTTTTTAAAAACACTTTTAACTTCTGGTTTAATGTAAAAAACTATGAAATATGTTTATATATACATGATAACTTAACAAAACCTTAGTTTTAACATTAAAGGTAATTTGGAAACCTCCAATTGAGCTTAACCCATTTAAATGTTGCTACTTTTTAATGTAGCAACCGGTAGCACCGTTTTTGTGCTATCTTTGGTGTACTATTTTTTTTTATATTAAAAGTAAAATTTTGCTTTAGGTTTTTAAACAAAAATTTAAGTATTACGTTAAGGTCAAACTACCAAACATGTTTGTTATCTACATGAATTATTAACAAACTATTAGTTTTAACTTAAATGATGATATAGGAATTTCCATTTATGTGTAAAGTTTAACATAATTAGTTTTGTATTTGATTTTATTATTGTTTGGAACACTTGTTATGTGTTGTAGTCAAGCAAGTCTTATTTTGGTATAAAAAATAATAATCTTTAGCACATGTATGTAAAGCTAATTTTTTAAGTTCAATTTATTAAATGAAAATGAATGTGGCATTAATTTAAAATATATTAAAAATCAGTTTTTAAAAAATCTACAGGAAATTGTCAACAAATTTAAAATGTATCATATTACTGTTAAATGTGCAGTATTTCCCTTCATTTTGCATGCCCAGTTGCGCTTCATCATTTATGAAAGTGGTTTGTTGAGTGTGCCCTTATTATTGACATCCGTAAAAAAAATTGTTTAAATTTAACATACAATTGTGTATGCGCAGTAGTACTTGTCTACTGCGCATGCGCAGAAGGTTTCCACCACTCTTTGTCGGGTATATAAGCAGGTGGGTTAACCATGCATTTCATTGTTTGGCGAACTTTTGCCAAGTGAACACCTTATTGACAACTTCGGTTATTCCGGATATTTAAAAGGTGTATGCTATTTTTGTTACATTTGACTTCAATATGTCTGAACTGCAGTGTTACATGTTTGATAGTAAACCTGTAGCTGTATTATTTGATCGTGAAAACAATCCATGGTTTAAGGCTAACGATGTATCAGAAATTCTAGAATATAAAAGACCGCGAAAAGCAATAAATGATCTAGTTAAGGAAAAATATAAAAAGTTATGTAAAGATATTGATGGAAACAGTTTAGTGCTACCCTCTAACTTTCAAAAAAGTACCGTATTCATCAATGAACCAGGTTTATATTCCTTAATTTTATCGTCCAAGTTGAAATTAGCTAAGCGCTTTCAAGATTGGGTGTTTGAAGAAATACTACCATCAATTCGCAAGTATGGAGAGTATAAACTAAAAAGAGAAAACCTTAAGTTGACTCACTCCTTACGTAAAGCGTTGTCAAATAATCAAAAACTAATTGAAACGTTAATTGATCAAATACCTAAAGTTGCTGTTATACCTGATGATATGGATTTAAAACATATCTTTTGTGTATTGGAAAAGGACACATACTATGAAAAGTATGGAGTAATGGAGTACAAGTGCATTCGTACAGAGAGGAGACGATATAAAAGAGCACTGAAAAGAGCAAAGGAAGATGGTTTTGTACCAAGTTTTACAAGATATCCTGTACCAAACAGTATAAATATCTTTAATAAAGCTAAGGAGGTTATGAATACTTATGGTATGCATTACGAATGTTCTTTAAATAACATACTGACCCCCAATAATTTTGTAAATATTGTAAAAATTATTCTTAATGAATAAACTGTAAGAATGTATGTATGAATGTGGGACTTATTAGATTGAGAAGTTAAGGTATTAACTTTAGCTACTCATTTGAAAAGTCTGGTGTGAATGAAGGTCACTGGCGCGGTTGACTAAAAGACCCGTAAACCGTGTGTGTGTGTGTGTGTGTGTGTGTGTGTATGTATGTGTGTGTGTGTGTGTGTGTGTGTGTGTGTGTGAATGTGTGTGAATGTGTGTGAATGTGTGTGTGTATGTGTGTGTGAATGTGTGTGTGAATGTGTGGAAAACGACGTACACCCACCTCCTCGCGGTGTTTTCTGGGTAACGCTAAGAGGTGTACAACAAATGTCTTGTAAACCACATGAATTAATCTATTTTTTTTTTTTTAATATACATTCATAGGTATATACAATAATAACATTTATTTAAATTAAACAAATTTAAAAGCATTTTAAATGCATACAATTTATAATTGTTGTCACAAAAACACCTCGTGCTTTACTAATAATAGATGAAAACGATATAATGTATGTATAAAATATGAGTTATTTTATTAATGGAGCTAGAAAAAATAAAGATAGCATTAAATTAGTGTTACCATAAAATTTGTTTATAGAACAATAAGTTTTTCTTCATAATTATAGGTTAATATATAAAAAAATGTCGAACCTGATTCCCTTATACAAATAATGAATAACAATCGCAATAAACACTTATCTTTAAGATACAAATGTGGTTAGCACTGAATCAGTGGTACCTTTAAATAATGTAAAAAGCCTTATATTTGGAAAAAATTATACATTTGCCTAAATAATACAATTTACATGTTTTCCTTCAAACTGACTTTTTAACACACCGATTTTGAACCATAAAAATGTTTTATATACTGGTTTTAAGATCTATATTTAGGTAGCACTAAATTAGAGCTACCATTAAGTTAATAAAATAGCTACATACATTTATAATTATATTTTATTATTTAATTATTAAATATATTTAATTTATTCAATATTTATTTCACTGACTTTTTACAGCACAAATAAGTATAAAAACACAAAATCTGAAACAAATCAGTCATTTTAATTTTAATGTAAAATAATAAAAGCTGAAAACTTAATACTTTTTTTCAAAATTAAACAAAAGTAGCAACAAAATATCGATGTTATCTTGAAATATTTATAGAAATTATAATATAGTATGGTTTTATTAATTTAAACTAAATTGAATTCATCCTTATTCTACACATAACTTAACGGTAAAACCATTCATTCTGAACCTTAATGCTTAGAACTCTGACATATTGTCTTTATTTCAAGATACAGCTCAACCTTTCATTATAAATCTTGTTAATTTTTTAAATCTATCTTCTTATTTCTATAAGGGTTTTGTCTGTTACGTCCCTTTTTCTCTCGACCTGCTGAACCGATTTTTAAGATTGAGGCGTCATTTTAAAGCTTAGGATATACCGCAGTGACGAATTGCAATTAAAAAGGTCATATTGTTTCGGGCTTCGACCCTCCTGGCCTTTGATTTATTTCTAGAGGGCACTTTAAATTTTGACCAACTTTTATTGCAAGTTCTTTAATGTGAATTGTAATTTAACAGCTGATTACCTTCAGATGAATTTTAAAAGCCGGATAGTAAACAAAAATAGATCTCCGTCACTTCATAATCAACATTTACGTACTGTAGGTGAGATTCACTCATACAGAATCATAAAACGCACAATTTGCGCACGGGCCACCTCGTAATATAATAAAAATATAAAACACATGAACTTTTAACTAATTTACCAATAGGGAATACGCTATTACGGTGTTATTCATGATAAGACCTAAGCCCGGGACCATGATACTTTTTCATTTTGAGATCTCTAAAAGCCAAAAACACCGTTTGTTCAATTTGATATATATATGTATGTGTCCATAAACACGATAAATTTTGAATGGAACCTCTGATTTTGATGAAATTTGGTACAGGGGTGTAAGCCAGTATCTACTTAATTGAGTTTGCGAAACATAATGATCGGATTATGGGAACGAGGTTTATGGGGTTTCTAAAGGGTTAAAATTGGGTTTTTGGCATTTTTTGAACCTCATTTTTTAAAATTCATGACTTTTAACTAAAACCATTCAAAAGAGCTTAAAACAACGAACAATTTAGTATTTTGAATTTTTACCTAACTTAAATGGTTATTCAGAAAATCCAAACACTATGTTTTACATGTTATTCTTATGGGAAATGAACAAAACCTTCTATCTTGCTTATTTATTGAAATATCTTGATAAACTTGGTATGTACATTAATTAGAAAGCGTTTAACTTATATCTGCTTATAAAATGCATATGGCGGCAAACCCTACGTACTCACCTCTATGGGTTTTATGAAAAAATTAAAAAACACCATAACCTGATAAAATTTGGTATGTACATTCACTAGGTAGGGTTTAACTTATATTTATCAACGAAACCCATATGGCGGCAAACCTACATACTTTAAACCCCCATGGATTTTATGAGAAAATAGAAAATATACCAAAATTCCATTGGAAACTTGCTGAGTAAGCAGGTCTGCTGCGATGGGGGTATTATATTTATAGTTACATTAAGGTAGCATTATTTTGATGCCACCTTTACATAAAATATATTAATTCAATTATCATATTGTTTTATTGAGTATTTACATTAAATTTAGTCTACATGTGGGAATTGAGACACCAATTTTTTTGGAAAATGAATGCATATAATCATGGGATATAGTCTTTATTCTGTAAACCCGGCTTACCCCTTAATCGTTTCCCCTTTAAATTTTCATTTTAAATTTAAAGTGGAAACACTTCTTTTTACAAACAAATTTGTGCTATTATCATTCACTTTTCTTTCTTTAAATTAAATGAAGTCCTTTTTTTTACTCTACTTATAAAGCAGAAAAGATACTGGAAAGATTTCTGGAACTTAAATCTTATAGTTTTGGAACTTGAATCATTATTCCGAACATACAATTTAACTCTCCAATTGTAAATATAAGATGAGAAAAGCTAAAATTTCTATATTTATAGTTATAATTATAGGCATTTAGTCAAATGCATATAACTCAATAATGGATTGACGGATTAGGACAAGCGATACATCATTGAAAAGGTCTATGTAAGACTAACATTTTAGTAAAAGAAGAATTTGGTTATCTTATTTTAGTCAAAAGTTATGCGAATTATTTAAAATAAATACCCAAAAACACCGTTTGTTCAATTTCATATATATATATATATATATATACCAGTCTACCACTGAGGTACCTACGAAGCAAGTTTGGTTGATTTCACTTTCTCTCGAGCTGCGTTAGTCTTAACATGAAATTTATCAGTTATTTCAACTTCTTTTTGCACTAACGTAACGTTTTGTTGTCTCACAATTTTAATTAATTGCGCAAAAGAAGTATCTCTAGGAGACATTCTTAACCGTATATGTAGCTCCTACAAATGCAAGCTTATTAATGACAAATTCACAACTTATAAGACCTGTTTAAATAAAAGACAAAGTGGTAAGCATCTTGACGGCGCAAGGTGCAAGTACAGACTAGAAACCTGGAGGTCCATAGCCTGCCATTTATGAGTTCTAAAAATGGGGAAGGGGAAGGAATAAGGATTGGGAAGGGGTAGGGTGGGGGAAGGGTAGTTTGGTTATTAAACGACTTGTGCTGTAAAATAGCCGCCAACATCCACACCTTGTTCGTAGCACTCCTTTATTGTTTGTGCCCACTGCCGCATGCGGTCTCTATCATTTGGTGTTATAAGAAAAGAATTACAATCATCATACAATATAAAGGAGCCGATTCGTACGTAAGATCCTGAGTCCAACCATTTATGAGCTTCAGACATGAATTTATCTATTGTATCGAATGGGGATTCTGGATCAATTGCTATAACTTTGAGTTCTTCATTAATTTCAACGGTATAATCATCATCTTCATCATCATTTTCACTGTCACTGTCGTTATTTAAAGTGTCTTCAGGTTGTTCAAAAACATCAGAAATTTCGGGGGAATTTAAATTTTCATTGAGACAAGGAGGCATTTTGAAGCAAGTAATATTGTAAACAGCAGAGACGAAACAACAAGAGTGGCTTGTAGAAGCGGAATGAAGGAGTGAACAACGCTCGCTCCACTTTTATAATGGTATGCTAATGAGAGGGGTAACAGCTAGCCGCGATCGATTATTGACCTGGGAGGTGGGGGAAAGGAAGGAGATGGGGTATTTATTTGAAATAATTCGCATAACTTTTGACTAAAATAAGATAACCAAATTCTTCTTTTACTAAAATGTTAGTCTTACATAGACCTTTTCAGTGATGTATCGCTTGTCCTAATCCGTCAATCCATTATTGAGTTATATGCATTTGACTAAATGCCTATAATTATAACTATAAATATAGAAATTTTAGCTTTTCTCATCTTATATTTACAATTGGAGAGTTAAATTGTATGTTCGGAATAATGATTCAAGTTCCAAAACTATAAGATTTAAGTTCCAGAAATTTTTCCAGTATCTTTTCTGCTTTATAAGTAGAGTAAAAAAAGGACTACATTTAATTTAAAGAAAGAAAAGTGAATGATAATAGCACAAATTTGTTTGTAAAAAGAAGTGTTTCCACTTTAAATTTAAAATGAAAATTTAAAGGGGAAACGATTAAGGGGTAAGCCGGGTTTACAGAATAAAGACTATATCCCATGATTATATGCATTCATTTTCCAAAAAATTGGTGTCTCAATTCCCACATGTAGACTAAATTTAATGTAAATACACAATAAAACAATATGATAATTGAATTAATATATTTTATGAAAAGGTGGCATCAAAATAATGCTACCTTAATGTAACTATAAATATAATACCCCCATCGCAGCAGACCTGCTTACTCAGCAAGTTTCCAATGGAATTTTGGTATATTTTCTATTTTCTCATAAAATCCATGGGGGTTTAAAGTATGTAGGTTTGCCGCCATATGGATTTCGTTGATAAATATAAGTTAAACCCTACCTAGTGAATGTACATACCAAATTTTATCAGGTTATGGTGTTTTTTTAATTTTTCTATAAAACCCATAGAGGTGAGTACGTAGGTTTGCCGCCATATGCGTTTTATAAGCAGATATAAGTTAAACGCTTTCTAATTAATGTACATACCAAGTTTATCAAGATATTTCAATAAATAAGCAAGATAGAAGGTTTTGTTCATTTCCCATAAGAATAACATGTAAAACATAGTGTTTGGATTTTCTGAATAACCATTTAAGTTAGGTAAAAATTCAAAATACTAAATTGTTCGTTGTTTTAAGCTCTTTTGAATGGTTTTATCTAAAAGTCATGAATTTTAAAAATTGAGGTTCAAAAAATGCCAAAAACCCAATTTTAACCCTTTAGAAACCCCATAAACCTCGTTCCCATAATCCGATCATTATGTTTCGCAAACTCAATTAAGTAGATACTGGCTTACACCCCTGTACCAAATTTCATCAAAATCAGAGGTTCCATTCAAAAGTTATCGTGTTTATGGACACATACATATATATATCAAATTGAACAAACGGTGTTTTTTGCTTTTAGAGATCTCAAAATGAAAAAGTATCATGGTCCCGGGCTTAGGTCTTATCATGAATAACACCGTAATAGCGTATTCCCTATTGGTAAATTAGTTAAAAGTTCATGTGTTTTATATTTTTATTATATTACGAGGTGGCCCGTGCGCAAATTGTGCGTTTTATGATTCTGTATGAGTGAATCTCACCTACAGTACGTAAATCCTATACTATAATACGAGGAATGTCTGAAGGGATGTGTGTTCCACGATCTCGAAATCTAGCTGTCAGATTTTGCTTAAACTTTGCAATTAAAAGTGTATTAGCCCAAAAATAAGTTTAGAAAAGGCCTCCATCCCAGGAAAAATCGAATTTTGTCAGATTTTAAGTTTAAAAATCGTAATTTTTAACATTGGTCTTATGGGTTGCTATTTTGGTAACGAAATAACAACGAAAGGTATACAAAAATAAAGAAACATTAATATTAAGCAGTGAGCCGTGACGTTTTGCCCACCATGTGTGATGTCACGCCTCATTTGTTATAGTGTTGTTTTTTTTTCTGGCCAGTGTTTTCTGTGTGCAGTATTCTGGAATATTCGGTGTTGTTTTTCTTCTTTTCACCAGCTGTGACGCAACGTCCTGAAAAGGATCATAGGTGCCGTTGGTGAACGTGACTGCAAGACGCACAATTTCGTCACTCTGGGTTTTCAAGAGTAATTATAGTAATTTTGACATTTCAACCAGTGATTTTTGTGCTATAATGCGGTAATTTAATCTGCCCAACGCAGCCTTTCGGGTGAGTCACGAGAATTTTCCATTTTAATTCAGAAATATGTTCGATGCATTTGGATTCGGTCGAACGACCACGTTGCAAAAATGACCAGTCTTCGGAAAAATACTGTTTTAGGCCAGAACCAGTGTTCTGTAAATTTTGTTTCATTGTTTCAAGCAAAGCAATCAATTTTGTTCTCCTTTTGAGACTGCATTTTGGGTCATCCACGCTTTTGCTCTTAGAGTTCATTTTTGTTAGTGAGCTGAACACATGTTTTTCAAGTTCCTGTAATAATTAAGATGTTTCAGTGTTTGTTTTGCATTAAATATTGTTTGTTATTGCTCAGTGCAACTTTATATTGGCCACCCAGTGGTCTGATGGGGTTATTGTAAGTTGTAGAGTCAAAATAGGCTCATAGCCTAAATGGTGATGCTGCCAAGGTTTTTCTTTTATAACTCATTTTCCTGTTTAGTTTACTAGGGTTTTTGTGTTCTCAAAGTGGCCTAAGGCCCTGAGCTAGGCCTATGTAAAGTTTTATCAATTTTGGTTCATAATTAATGGATTAGGCCTAGCTTTTACTGTTGGTAGCACACCAGTTTGGGGGTAAAGTGTCAGGTAATCTTAGGTCCACAATAAAGTAGCCTTGGAGTTAAGCTCTGGTTTATATTTTATTTTGAAGCCTCACTTTTGGCCCAACTTTTAAAGGTAAAATTTTTAAATTCGGTCAGTAACTTTTTGAGATATGAGCTAAATAGAAGGGCAATGTCCGCCAAAACTGAAATTTTGTTGTGATGTTAAAAATGGAGTAATTTTATGCTTTAAACCTAGTCAAATGTTTTCAACCTGTTCAATTTAGCTGTAGAATTAATATTAAGATGTAGTTTAACTGTTTTCCATGTCTCAAGTATTTTGCTTTACTCACACCCCCCTGTTTAGTAATTTTCTGAGTAAGCCTATAGCCTATCTCATTTCTTTTTGCTGTAATTTCTCTAGTCAAAGTAAAACTGTCTGTCACATTTAAAATGTTTTTCTGTCACAATTTTCATGAAAATTTGTAAAATGGATTAAAACTGAAAAAGTTAGCATTTTGTGGTTAGTAGTGGCAAATTGTCCAAACTGGAACAGTGGATATTTTTTGTGGCAATTCTACCTTTTGCACTGTTGACACTAACTGCCTACTGAATGTGTCTTAAATGGAAAAATATTGGCAAATTTTGGGGTTTACCAGGGTCCAGCTGGGGACTTGGTCCCACCGACAATGCCCTGCAGATGATGGTTCCGGCCTGGTCCGTCCGCCTGCCCACCTAGGGGACATACATGGCCTTGGTCCCCACTTGCCGAAGCTGCAGGCCGCTCTTCTTTCCAGTGCCATGAGGCCATAAACGAACGACTGTGATATGCCACTCCACCAATGAACTGTGATATTTTGTTATTTATGTGTGACAGTATTTATTTATTTATTTGTAGTCTCTATGTTAGGTTAATATCCCATTAGGAGCCCGCCCTGCGCCACAGGTCTCCGGGTGGAATTATTTTTGTCAACCTCAAAATTCGGCACGCCAATTCTTTTGTGTATTTTGTGTTTGTAACTTCTTATGTTTATTTATTGAAATTTATTTGTTGTTATTCATTAATTTGTTTAATTTATCAATGCCAATTTTAAAGTTAAAGTTTCAGATAAGCTAATCAACTGAAAGACTGTTGTTCTTGAATTTTGAATATCGATATTCTGGTTGGCCAACCTTGGTGACATTGACTTCTGGAAAAAATCTTTTGTTATCAAATTTATCACTGTGGACCTTTGATGTTCCCGATTTTCCACTGTTTTTGCTGTTGTTAATTTTGTTGTTGATTTATGGAGGTTAAAATTAAATTTCTGGTTCCACGAGTTTGTTTTTTTGTTCTGAACTCCTGAGAGCGTTGGTGAGCCCCTCCCGTGGAGCGCCTTGGGCAAGCACGTTTCCAAAGGTCGGGTGCGCTTCCGCGGGGGTGCGGTTCAGATGGTAGCAGAGCGTGGTTGGTTCTGAAGTGTAGTCGCGGAGGAGTTGTGTTAGTTTTGTGTGTGTGAGTGTATGTATGTGTGTGTGCGTGGTTCTTCAATTTGGTGGAGTGTGTGTGTGGCGAGTGGGATAGCGTCTTCTGTTGGACCCCGGAATGGTTGCGTAGGAATTTTCGCCCAGACACCTTAGGAGGTTAAGGATTTTGTGCAATTGTGTTTTGTTGCTGTGTTTTGTGTGGCCGCATGGCTGGGGGCAGCATGTCGGTCTCCCACCGCTTCTTGGAGTTCCCCACTTCGGTGATCATGGACCTCCTCTTCTCATGTAAACCTCACCGCGGAAATCCTTAAGTAGCTCGGAAGTCTGTGCGGGAAGTGTGCAGGGCCAGGAAGCCTGATCACCTTTCTGTCCCCTTCACTCTGTTCTGGTTTTTCCCTGTTTCTCTTTTGCAGGCCTGCACAAAAACTTTGGGTGAGTAGTCCCCTGGTTTTGGGAAAACTTGACGCCCCCGCTTTCGGACTGTCCTGAGCGTTCCTGGTGTGAGTGTTCTTCTTGCTTTGGGGAGAGGTTGTTTGCCTTTTGTTTTGCCGGGTGGTTCCCTTTTTGGAGGGGGAGGTTGAGCCGTGACGTTTTGCCCACCATGTGTGATGTCACGCCTCATTTGTTATAGTGTTGTTTTTTTTTCTGGCCAGTGTTTTCTGTGTGCAGTATTCTGGAATATTCGGTGTTGTTTTTCTTCTTTTCACCAGCTGTGACGCAACGTCCTGAAAAGGATCATAGGTGCCGTTGGTGAACGTGACTGCAAGACGCACAATTTCGTCACTCTGGGTTTTCAAGAGTAATTATAGTAATTTTGACATTTCAACCAGTGATTTTTGTGCTATAATGCGGTAATTTAATCTGCCCAACGCAGCCTTTCGGGTGAGTCACGAGAATTTTCCATTTTAATTCAGAAATATGTTCGATGCATTTGGATTCGGTCGAACGACCACGTTGCAAAAATGACCAGTCTTCGGAAAAATACTGTTTTAGGCCAGAACCAGTGTTCTGTAAATTTTGTTTCATTGTTTCAAGCAAAGCAATCAATTTTGTTCTCCTTTTGAGACTGCATTTTGGGTCATCCACGCTTTTGCTCTTAGAGTTCATTTTTGTTAGTGAGCTGAACACATGTTTTTCAAGTTCCTGTAATAATTAAGATGTTTCAGTGTTTGTTTTGCATTAAATATTGTTTGTTATTGCTCAGTGCAACTTTATATTGGCCACCCAGTGGTCTGATGGGGTTATTGTAAGTTGTAGAGTCAAAATAGGCTCATAGCCTAAATGGTGATGCTGCCAAGGTTTTTCTTTTATAACTCATTTTCCTGTTTAGTTTACTAGGGTTTTTGTGTTCTCAAAGTGGCCTAAGGCCCTGAGCTAGGCCTATGTAAAGTTTTATCAATTTTGGTTCATAATTAATGGATTAGGCCTAGCTTTTACTGTTGGTAGCACACCAGTTTGGGGGTAAAGTGTCAGGTAATCTTAGGTCCACAATAAAGTAGCCTTGGAGTTAAGCTCTGGTTTATATTTTATTTTGAAGCCTCACTTTTGGCCCAACTTTTAAAGGTAAAATTTTTAAATTCGGTCAGTAACTTTTTGAGATATGAGCTAAATAGAAGGGCAATGTCCGCCAAAACTGAAATTTTGTTGTGATGTTAAAAATGGAGTAATTTTATGCTTTAAACCTAGTCAAATGTTTTCAACCTGTTCAATTTAGCTGTAGAATTAATATTAAGATGTAGTTTAACTGTTTTCCATGTCTCAAGTATTTTGCTTTACTCACACCCCCCTGTTTAGTAATTTTCTGAGTAAGCCTATAGCCTATCTCATTTCTTTTTGCTGTAATTTCTCTAGTCAAAGTAAAACTGTCTGTCACATTTAAAATGTTTTTCTGTCACAATTTTCATGAAAATTTGTAAAATGGATTAAAACTGAAAAAGTTAGCATTTTGTGGTTAGTAGTGGCAAATTGTCCAAACTGGAACAGTGGATATTTTTTGTGGCAATTCTACCTTTTGCACTGTTGACACTAACTGCCTACTGAATGTGTCTTAAATGGAAAAATATTGGCAAATTTTGGGGTTTACCAGGGTCCAGCTGGGGACTTGGTCCCACCGACAATGCCCTGCAGATGATGGTTCCGGCCTGGTCCGTCCGCCTGCCCACCTAGGGGACATACATGGCCTTGGTCCCCACTTGCCGAAGCTGCAGGCCGCTCTTCTTTCCAGTGCCATGAGGCCATAAACGAACGACTGTGATATGCCACTCCACCAATGAACTGTGATATTTTGTTATTTATGTGTGACAGTATTTATTTATTTATTTGTAGTCTCTATGTTAGGTTAATATCCCATTAGGAGCCCGCCCTGCGCCACAGGTCTCCGGGTGGAATTATTTTTGTCAACCTCAAAATTCGGCACGCCAATTCTTTTGTGTATTTTGTGTTTGTAACTTCTTATGTTTATTTATTGAAATTTATTTGTTGTTATTCATTAATTTGTTTAATTTATCAATGCCAATTTTAAAGTTAAAGTTTCAGATAAGCTAATCAACTGAAAGACTGTTGTTCTTGAATTTTGAATATCGATATTCTGGTTGGCCAACCTTGGTGACATTGACTTCTGGAAAAAATCTTTTGTTATCAAATTTATCACTGTGGACCTTTGATGTTCCCGATTTTCCACTGTTTTTGCTGTTGTTAATTTTGTTGTTGATTTATGGAGGTTAAAATTAAATTTCTGGTTCCACGAGTTTGTTTTTTTGTTCTGAACTCCTGAGAGCGTTGGTGAGCCCCTCCCGTGGAGCGCCTTGGGCAAGCACGTTTCCAAAGGTCGGGTGCGCTTCCGCGGGGGTGCGGTTCAGCAGACTTTTTGAAACAGCTGTTAACTGTGAAGAGGTATAGTTGGTTGTTGGGGGAAATTTAATAGCTCTAATGACACTATATCAAAACTGAATTAAAACCAACGAGCAAGTCTCGGTTAACCTGGTACTGTTGATTATGAAGTGACGGAGATCTATTTTTGTTTACTATCCGGCTTTTAAAATTCATCTGAAGGTAATCAGCTGTTAAATTACAATTCACATTAAAGAACTTGCAATAAAAGTTGGTCAACATTTAAAGTGCCCTCTAGAAATAAATCAAAGGCCAGGAGGGTCGAAGCCCGAAACAATATGACCTTTTTAATTGCAATTCGTCACTGCGGTATATCCTAAGCTTTAAAATGACGCCTCAATCTTAAAAATCGGTTCAGCAGGTCGAGAGAAAAAGGGACGTAACAGACAAAACCCTTATAGAAATAAGAAGATAGATTTAAAAAATTAACAAGATTTATAATGAAAGGTTGAGCTGTATCTTGAAATAAAGACAATATGTCAGAGTTCTAAGCATTAAGGTTCAGAATGAATGGTTTTACCGTTAAGTTATGTGTAGAATAAGGATGAATTCAATTTAGTTTAAATTAATAAAACCATACTATATTATAATTTCTATAAATATTACAAGATAACATCGATATTTTGTTGCTACTTTTGTTTAATTTTGAAAAAAGTATTAAGTTTTCAGCTTTTATTATTTTACATTAAAATTAAAATGACTGATTTGTTTCAGATTTTGTGTTTTTATAATTATTTGTGCTGTAAAAAGTCAGTGAAATAAATATTGAATAAATTAAATATATTTAATAATTAAATAATAAAATATAATTATAAATGTATGTAGCTATTTTATTAACTTAATGGTAGCTCTAATTTAGTGCTACCTAAATATAGATCTTAAAACCAGTATATAAAACATTTTTATGGTTCAAAATCGGTGTGTTAAAAAGTCAGTTAGAAGGAAAACATGTAAATTGTATTATTTAGGCAAATGTATAATTTTTTTCCAAATATAAGGCTTTTTACATTATTTAAAGGTACCACTGATTCAGTGCTAACCACATTTGTATCTTAAAGATAAGTGTTTATTGCGATTGTTATTCAATATTTGTATAAGGGAATCAGGTTCGACATTTTTTTATATATTAACCTATAATTATGAAGAAAAACTTTTTGTTCTATAAACAAATTTTATGGTAACACTAATTTAATGCTATCTTTATTTTTTCTAGCTCCATTAATAAAATAACTCATATTTTATACATACATTATATCGTTTTCATCTATTATTAGTAAAGCACGAGGTGTTTTTGTGACAACAATTATAAATTGTATGCATTTAAAATGCTTTTAAATTTGTTTAATTTAAATAAATGTTATTATTGTATATACCTATGAATGTATATTAAAAAAAAAAAAACAAATAGATTAATTCATGTGGTTTACAAGACATTTGTTGTACACCTCTTAGCGTTACCCAGAAAACACCGCGAGGAGGTGGGTGTACGTCGTTTTCCACACATTCACACACACATCCACACACACATACACACACACATTCACACACATTCACACACATTCACACACACACACACACACACACACACACACACACACACACACACACACACACACACACACACACACACACACACACACACACACACACACACACACACACACACACACACACACACACACATACATACACACACACACACACACACACACACACACACACGGTTTACGGGTCTTTTAGTCAACCGCGCCAGTGACCTTCATTCACACCAGACTTTTCAAATGAGTAGCTAAAGTTAATACCTTAACTTCTCAATCTAATAAGTCCCACATTCATACATACATTCTTACAGTTTATTCATTAAGAATAATTTTTACAATATTTACAAAATTATTGGGGGTCAGTATGTTATTTAAAGAACATTCGTAATGCATACCATAAGTATTCATAACCTCCTTAGCTTTATTAAAGATATTTATACTGTTTGGTACAGGATATCTTGTAAAACTTGGTACAAAACCATCTTCCTTTGCTCTTTTCAGTGCTCTTTTATATCGTCTCCTCTCTGTACGAATGCACTTGTACTCCATTACTCCATACTTTTCATAGTATGTGTCCTTTTCCAATACACAAAAGATATGTTTTAAATCCATATCATCAGGTATAACAGCAACTTTAGGTATTTGATCAATTAACGTTTCAATTAGTTTTTGATTATTTGACAACGCTTTACGTAAGGAGTGAGTCAACTTAAGGTTTTCTCTTTTTAGTTTATACTCTCCATACTTGCGAATTGATGGTAGTATTTCTTCAAACACCCAATCTTGAAAGCGCTTAGCTAATTTCAACTTGGACGATAAAATTAAGGAATATAAACCTGGTTCATTGATGAATACGGTACTTTTTTGAAAGTTAGAGGGTAGCACTAAACTGTTTCCATCAATATCTTTACATAACTTTTTATATTTTTCCTTAACTAGATCATTTATTGCTTTTCGCGGTCTTTTATATTCTAGAATTTCTGATACATCGTTAGCCTTAAACCATGGATTGTTTTCACGATCAAATAATACAGCTACAGGTTTACTATCAAACATGTAACACTGCAGTTCAGACATATTGAAGTCAAATGTAACAAAAATAGCATACACCTTTTAAATATCCGGAATAACCGAAGTTGTCAATAAGGTGTTCACTTGGCAAAAGTTCGCCAAACAATGAAATGCATGGTTAACCCACCTGCTTATATACCCGACAAAGAGTGGTGGAAACCTTCTGCGCATGCGCAGTAGACAAGTACTACTGCGCATACACAATTGTATGTTAAATTTAAACAATTTTTTTTTTACGGATGTCAATAATAAGGGCACACTCAACAAACCACTTTCATAAATGATGAAGCGCAACTGGGCATGCAAAATGAAGGGAAATACTGCACATTTAACAGTAATATGATACATTTTAAATTTGTTGACAATTTCCTGTAGATTTTTTAAAAACTGATTTTTAATATATTTTAAATTAATGCCACATTCATTTTCATTTAATAAATTGAACTTAAAAAATTAGCTTTACATACATGTGCTAAAGATTATTATTTTTTATACCAAAATAAGACTTGCTTGACTACAACACATAACAAGTGTTCCAAACAATAATAAAATCAAATACAAAACTAATTATGTTAAACTTTACACATAAATGGAAATTCCTATATCATCATTAAAGTTAAAACTAATAGTTTGTTAATAATTCATGTAGATAACAAACATGTTTGGTAGTTTGACCTTAACGTAATACTTAAATTTTTGTTTAAAAACCTAAAGCAAAATTTTACTTTTAAAATAAAAAAAAATAGTACACCAAAGATAGCACAAAAACGGTGCTACCGGTTGCTACATTAAAAAGTAGCAACATTTAAATGGGTTAAGCTCAATTGGAGGTTTCCAAATTACCTTTAATGTTAAAACTAAGGTTTTGTTAAGTTATCATGTATATATAAACATATTTCATAGTTTTTTACATTAAACCAGAAGTTAAAAGTGTTTTTTAAAAACCTACAGCCTCAGTACACTTAATTAGGGACAGGAACAAGACCAAATACCTGTCTCTGCGTCAGGCGTAGGCTCATATATAAACATATTTCATAGTTTTACATTAAACCAGTAGTTAAAAGTCTTGTTTAAAAACGTAAAGCCTCAATACACTTAATGATGGACAGGAACGGTGCCAAGTAATTGTCTCTGAGTCAGCTGAAGCTCATATGTAAACATATTTTGTACTTTAACATTAAACCTGTAGTTAAAAGTGTTGTTTTGTACTTTAACATTAAACCCGTAGTACACCAAAGGTAGCACCAAAACGGTGCTACCTTTAATTAGCAACATTTAAATGTTTTAAGCTCAATTAAAAGTTCCCAAATTACCTTCAATGTAAAAACTAAGGTTTTGTTAAGTTATCATGTATATATAAACATATTTTGTAGTTTTACATTAAACTAGTAGTTAAAAGTCTTGTTTAAAAACGTAAAGCCTCAGTACACTTAATGATGGACAGGAACGGGGGCCAAGTACTTGTCTCCAAGTCAGCAGAGGCTCATATATAAACATAATTCGTACTTTAACATTAAACACTTAGTTAAAAGTGTTGTTTAAAAACTTTAAGCAAAATTGACAAGGAATAAATAGTACACTAAAGGTAGCACCAAAACGGTGCTACCTTTAATTAGCAACATTTAAATAGGTTAAGCAACATTTAAATAGGTTAAGCCCTATTGGAAGTTTCCAAATTACCTTTAATGTTAAAAACTAAGGTTTTGTTAAGTTATCATGTATATAAACATATTTTGTAGTTTTACATTAAACCGGTAGTTAAAAGTCTTGTTTAAAAACATAAAGCCTAAGTACACTTAATGATGGAGAGTAACGGGGCCAAGTACTTGTCTCTGAGTGAGCAATTAGAAGTTTCCAAATACGGTTTAATGTTAAAACTAAGGTTTGGTTAAGAATTCATATATATATATATATATAAACATATTTCGTAGTTTTACATTAAACCGGTAGTTAAAAGTGATGTTTAAAAACCTAAAGCAAAATTGGACATGTAAAAATAGTACACCAAAGGTAGCACCAAAACGGTGCTACCTTTAATAACATTTAAATGGTTTAAGCTCAGTTAGAAGTTTCCAAATTACCTTTAATATTAAAACTTAGGTTTTGTTAAGATTTCATGTATACAAACATATTTCGTAGTTTTACATTAAACCAGTAGTTAAAAGTGTTGCTTAAAAACCTAAAGTCTCAGTACACTTAATGATGGGTAGAAACGGGGCCAAGTACCTGTCTCTGCGTCAAGCAGAGGTCCATATATTTTGTGACATGTAAAAATAGTACACCAAAGGTAGCACCAAAACGGTGCTACCTTAAAGTAGCAACATTTAAATGGGTTAAGCTCAATTAGAAGTTTTATAATGACCATTAATGTTAAAACAATAGTGAACTTTTTGTTCGCACCATGTGCTTTTTTTAACCTTAAAAGTAATTCTAACCTTTCATTCCTAAACACCTTAGCAACTAGAGAGAAAAAAAAGATGAACCAAACTCGCTTCATAGGTACCTCAGTGGTAGACTGGTAGCAGTAGTTAAAAGTGTTATTTAAAAGCCTAAAGCAAAAATTGGACATGTAAAAATAGTACACCATAGGTAGCACCAAAACGGTGCTACCTAAAAGTAGCAACATTTAAATGGCTTATCTCAATTAGAAGTTTCCTAATGACATTTAATGTTAAAACTAAGGTTTTGTTAATAATTCATATATATAAACATATTTTATAGTTTTACATTAAACCGGTAATTAAAAGTGTTGTTTAAAAAACATAAAGCAAAATTGGACATGTAGAAAATAGTACATGAAAGGTAGCGCCAAAACGGTGCTACCTTTAAGTAGCAACATTTAAATGGGTTAAGTTAAATTAGAAGTTTGAAGACACAAATTTGTGGTAACAATTTACCACTACTATTTTAACTTGTACTGGGAGTAACAATTTCACACTACTGGCTTGGCACCTACATTTAAATGGGTTAAGTTAAATTAGAAGTTTGAAGACACAAATTTGTGTTTGTGGTAACAATTTACCACTACTATTTTAACTTGTACTGGGAGTAACAATTTCACACTACTGGCTTGGCACCTACATTTAAATGGGTTAAGTTAAATTAGAAGTTTGAAGACACAAATTTGTGTTTGTGGTAACAATTTACCACTACTATTTTAACTTGTACTGGGAGTAACAATTTCACACTACTGGCTTGGCACCTACATTTAAATGGGTTAAGTTACATTAGAAGTTTAAAGACACAAATTTGTGTTTGTGGTAACAATTTACCACTACTATTTTAACTTGTACTGGAAGTAACAATTTCACACTACTAGCTTGGCACCTCCCCCTCCCCCTCCCCCTCCCCCTCCCCCGGGGCGCAGTTTTCGTCCGGAGCAAAAAATTTTTGGTCAAGGTCAAAAAATTAAAAAAAAAAAAATCGGGGGGGGGGCAGTTTTCGTCCGGAGCAAAAAATTTTTGGTCAAGGTCAAAAATTAAAAAAAAAAAAATTTCGGGGGGGGGCAGTTTTCGTCCGGAGCAAAAAATTTTTGGTCAAGGTCAAAAAATTTTTCAAAAAAAATTTCGGGGGGGGGGGGCGCAGTTTTCGTCCGGAGCAAAAAATTTTTGGTCAAGGTCAAAAAATTAAAAAAAAAATCGGGGGGGGGGCGGCTCACTTCTCGTCTGGCGCCGAGGGGGGGGGGGGTTCACCTACCCTTAGGACTTTAACTCTTGGATACCTGCTATCCTTACTCATGTGTGAACATAAAATAAAATTTGGTTGAACCACACTTTGGACAGCCGCATCTCGCTCTAAGTCCTGAGCAGTCCCAGAACTCAGGCAAAAATCCGCCTAAGTCATGACTGACCTACATAACATGTGGAACAAAAATATTTTATTTTATTCACACATGAATATGGGTCAAGGTCGTTCAAGAATTAAAAAAGAAATCCCCCCGATGCCTAAGACCGCCGGCGGCCAGAGGCATCGGGGGGATCTCAACATTTAAGGGGAGGTGATTAAATAAAAAATTATTTATTTAATTTTGAGTTTCCTTAAGGGAAACATGCTACAATAATTTGGAAGAGGCCATGCTAACCATGACCGAGGATCCCGTCTTAACCCGTAGGTACTGACTTTTGCCTAGCACACCGGTCAGTGTCAGGATCCGACGCCTCGTGCTAAAGGATGCCAACCACCCATCTAGAGTGATGAGGTCCAGTAGCGCCCCTGACCGAAAGAGGCCTAAGGGTGGATCCCCAGGGGCCTACCCCCGGGCTCGTTAGGCGCCATGCTATTGTTGGTAACAAATAATTCTTGAGGTTCTAAACCTCGAAAAATTTTTATTTTACAGAGACTGTAAAGTCTCAAAAAGCCTAACACTTTAACTGCCAATTTACGGAGGAGTACCTCCAAGATACGAATTTTGAAAAATTTCGACTTAGGGACAACCTGTGAAGATTAGTACAAAATAATATTTTTCAACACACAACACTTAGACTAAATAAATCCAACACCAAGACCGCAAGAAGCAGCAAGCGCAAAATAAAATATTTCTTAAAACTACACATGCCATGCCTTAGACTAAAAGAATTCCCAATATAATGCGGCGCCAACATTACATTGCGAATCCTGTAGGGCAGAGCTTCAACCACTCAGCTGAAGTGTTTGAAAGCAACTGCGAAGAAGCTAAGCCTCAGAAAATCGAAGCTGGGCCGGTCAGGAGTGGTGGAACCGGACCTGGTTACGTAAACAGCCAGACCTCGACACGTACTTGTTTGCGGCATTGGACAATCTCCAAGAGCCACACCTGAATACATTACTAACCGGATCTCATTATACAACACATGTCACCGGTTAAGTGCCAATAGCGCCTCAAGGTATGGCAACGCCTCGGGCTATGACACCTCCTCCTCCTCCTCCCCCGGGGGGGGGGGGGGCTCACTTCTCGTCCGGAGCCGAGGGGGGGGGAGGGGTCTTGGGACTTAGAATATTTTCAGTCCAAGTCAGGTGTACTATAGAATAATATTTTAGCTTGCCGGATTCAGCACAGCCGGCAGAGACGGTTACATAATGCTTATATAACAGACTGGTTTCTTTGCCAACTGGTCGAATGTAGCTCAACAGAAGGTAAGTCAGTTTATTGCAAGCCAACAAACACGCCACACCTCGCCGCCGCGGGACTTTTCTGTGAGTAAATTTTTATTTTTCCTTCTTAATAAACTTAGCAAAACAGAACCTAGCCTATTTTGCACGAAATTAATTTTTGTTACACTGCTACACTTACGTTTACTTAACAAATTATTTTCCACTCCTTATTTAATATTTTATTCCTTACTTGTTAAGACTTAGAAACTGAAATGCTGGAAGACTGTTTCATACAAATTTCATTTTTATTTAGCTATACAGGTCTCCTAATATTTTCCTACACTTGTATTTTGCAGGTGTGGCTAAATATTTTTCGCTCACAATTTTAATTTTATTCCACACAAGTGGATTTTGAACTTTACTACAAAACTGATCCATGCCCGTCTCCTACAAAACTATTTTTCATTTGGCTCTACCTCTTTTAGTCTTACATTAAATATTTCTTGGAGTTAAATTATACACAAGTCTCTCGGTTAATTTTTCTGCACAGTACGTGTTACTCCTTGGACAGTTCCCAGCAAACTGTTTCTACACTTGGTAACAACAGTCCGCATTACCCCCTCCACTACTCATTCCCCCACTATAACCCTGTCCCCCCACCACTTCCAGCTAAGGTCCAACACTTGACTAAGTGTTTCAGTTATATCCAAACCTTACTGTGAAACACATCTATGGCTGAAACTTTGCGAGAAAAATTATTAAGAGTAAAATTTTTGCTGGCCAAGCAAAATAATTCTGTTAAGGTGTCCAAGACTTCCACTTTAACAAAAATGAAACGTTGCTTCAAAAATAATCCAAAATTTTACTCAAGGGACACAAATATTACTATGGATGATAAAATGTTTCAGAAACTTTTAGACGAGCTAACTTTTGCCAGTAAGGTTACGTTGGTGACTCCAATTCCCGACCAAGTTCCAAGATCACCTGAGAAAGAATAAAAAAAATAAATATTTCTCAGGAAATATTTCCAATCCGAGTTACAGAGGTCCGGTAAAGGACCGGCTGGGACCAGTTGTTTGTAAAAAAATAAATTTTTCTTCCTTCTGACCACTTTACCCCCACCATCTCCTTATCCCCACCACTGAGCCGGGTACCTGGGATACCGTCTGTGTACAAGTCAGTACGTCTTCGGACGTGGTGCTGTTCTGATCACGTGTCGTTTGTCGCACTGTGGGGTGTTTGAAGAAATTATTCTTCGGCTCTCAGTCTCTCGGTGGGTAAGTCAAATATAAATTTTTTTTTTATTTGCCGGTTCTGGGTTAAGGTCAATGACCCCTGATGGATATATTAGGTCAAGAGTCTGATCGCTAGGGAATAAAAAAAATATTTTTTTGCACTTTTGTGATTCCTCGAGAAATTTCAAATTCTCGCCATATTTTGAGGAATCGCAAAAGTGCAAAAAAAATTTTTTTTGTATTCTTGCGTGACCTTGACCTAATTAACGTCAGTGACGTCATCATGATGACGTCATATGACGTCATTAGTGACGTCATTAGTGACGTCATTGATGACGTCATCACTGCTGACGTCATCGTGATGACGTCACGTCCCAGAACCGGCAATTTGCCACTACTCAAGACCACGAAAAAAGTTTCTTTCGATAGAGTCTCTAGTTATCTTACTATACGTTACCAAATTTGATTTAAAGGCAATTAAGCCATTGATTATTGTGAAGAAATGGGTTTTTTCATTAAGTTTTTTTATTAATTCTACTCTTAAACTGAAAATAGCTAGTAAATCTTCAAACGCTTGGTATGAAATTACAATCTCACTGACAAAATTATTTATTCCAAATTGATCATCGGACAGAAATATCGTTTCACAATAGCACGATATTCATTATTTTATTAAAATATAAGCTCCTATAAGGTCGTTTTGTGTTGAAATTATTTTAGATCAGTTAAATTTGCAAATGAAGCGGAAATATTCTTGGATATTGCCTATTAATATAATGGGGACCGTGTTTAATTGAGTTATATCCACTGTCAATTCTCACTAATGTATTCTCCGAACTGCGTCGTCATGCTGAATTGTATTAATTGGTGTTTATAGAATAACATCGCCATGGATTTAAAAAGTGTTTGATAATTAACCATTTAAAGTATAATAATAAAAAAAAAAACACAATTACGTGTTTCAAGTTTTTAAGCGTATTGTAATGCGTCAGAAATGTCTTTCATTCTAACTATTTTATGGACATTTTTCACTATATAACTCGTAAAAGCCAAGAAGTTGAGAACATATTTTAGGACAAAATTCAGTTCCTTTGATCTTAAAAGCCTTTAAAAATCCTTTTTATGGAAATGAACGAGGAAGGTCAAGATAGCGCCTGTCCTGTCTCTATCTGTTCTCCTTTTTATGAATATTTTCTGCAATAATTAATTTTGTGACCTGTACAGATATCGCCGGTATACCTTAAGTTCATCGCAAACATATGATAGCATATAAACCCAAAAGAGAATATTTTTGTTAAATACATATAGAACTGTTTTTAGTATTTCTTTTGTCTAATAACTACAAACTTAAAGATCCATTGCGATCAGAAATTTGTCGTTAAATTTTTAATGTAAAAGAATTTTAAGTAAATTAATTCTTTACTTAATAGGTTTTGTAAATTTTTATTTTATTTTTTATAAATAAAAAGCCAAAGTCAGTTTGGTCGATTTCCACACTGCAAGCTCGAGCAAAGCCTCGATGCGAGATTAATCCTTTTAAATCCTCTACTTGCTTCCAAATCTCTGTCGAATCCCCCGGACAGAGCACATAATTGAATGGTGATCCAGATTCGGAAACTGTGAAAGTCGATTATTATAGGAGTAGACTTAAAATGTAAATCGAAACTTGGAATATAAAGCTCACTTGCGGCCCAAATGGTCGACATAAGGTTGTATTGATATATTTTCATGTGTTATTTGCTTTTTTCATAAATTACTGTATGACACAAATATAAATCAATCCAATTAATATATTTGTGGCCTTTATACCACAATTTTTGATGTGGTTTCAATTCAAATGCGAATAGGCTAGAAGTTGCACTAAGAAAAAAGCCAAGAGGTAGCCTCAAAAAGGAGTGAAACACATAAAAAACTGTTATTTGCAGACAAAAAAGTAATCGTACGGTTACCACTAGACAGGTATTGTCATGATTCGGATATGTCATGACTGCAGCCACTGCTTGAGTGATCCACAGGACATTAATGGGTATACATGTGACGTCACAACTTGATTACGTCACTACTACACTCGTTAATTCTAGTAGTAACAGAAATACAGATCAGGTGCGCGTTCCACCCCTTCTGGTTACAACCACAGTACTGTCTAGTGCAAGATCTCAGACAGATAGCAGCCACCTCTACCGCTATAATGCGTGTTCCACCCATTCTAGTTGCAAACACAGTACTGTCTAGTGCAAGATCCCAGGCAGATAGTAGCCACCTCTCCCGCTCTAATGTGTGTTCCACCCATTCTAGTTACAATCATAGTACTGTCTAGTGCAAGATCTCAGCCAGATAGTAGCCACCTCTCCCGCTCTAATGCGAGTTACAACCATTCTAGTTGCAACCACAGTACTGTCTATTGCAAGATCCCAGCCAGCTAGTAGCCACCTCTTCCGCTCTAATGCGTGTTCCACCCTTTCTAGTTGCAACCAAAGTACTGTCTAGTGCAATATTAAAGCCAGCTAGTAACCACCTCTCCCGCTCTAATGCGTGTTCCACCTATTCTAGTTGCAACCACAGTACTGTCTAGTGCAAGATCCAAGCCAGGTAGTAGCCACCTCTTCCACTCTAATGCGTGTTCCACCCTTTCTAGTTGCAACCACAGTACTGTCTAGTGCAAGATCCCAGCAAACTAGTAGCCACGTCTTCCGCTCTAATGCGTGTTCCACCCTTTCTAGTTGCAAACACAGTACTGTCTAGTGCAAGATCCCAGCCAGCTAGTAGCCACCTCTCCCGCTCTAAAGCGCGTTCCACCCCTTCTAGTTGCAACCACAGTACTGTCTAGTGCAAAATCTCAGCCAGCTAGCAGCCACCTCTCCGCTATAATGCGTGTTCCAACCATTCTAGTTGCAACCACAGTACTGTCTAGTGCAAGATCCCAGACAGCTAGTAGCCACCTCTTCCGCTCTAATGCGTGTTCCACTCTTTCTAGTTGCAACAACAGTACTGTCTAGTGCAATATTACAGTCACCTAGTAGCCACCTCTTCAGCTCCAATGCGTGTTCCACCTATTCTAGTTGCAACCACAGTACTGTCTAGTGCAATATTCCAGCCAGCTAGTAGCTGATTCTAGCTGATTCACCCACCTCTCTGTCCCTGTATGTTGTAACAAATAAGATGTATCAAGTAAAGTGTATTCAAGAAGTTCAAACATACAAACAACCACAGTACTGTCAGTGCAAGATCCCAGCCAGCTAGTAGCCACCTCTTCCGCTCTAATGCGTGTTCCACCCTTTCTAGTTGCAACCACAGTACTGTCTAGTGCAAGATCCCAGACAGCTAGTAGCCACCTCTCTCGCTCTAAAGCGTGTTCCACCCTTTTTATTTGCAACCACAGTACTGTCTAGTGCAAGATCCCAGACAGCTAGTAGCCACCTCTCCCGCTCTAAAGCGTGTTGCACCCTTTCTAGTTGAAACCACAGTACTGTCTAGTGCAAGATCCCAGACAGCTAGTAGCCACCTCTCCCGCTCTAATGCGTGTTCCACCCTTTTTATTTGCAACCACAGTACTGTCTAGTGCAAGATCCCAGACAGCTAGTAGCCACCTCTCCCGCTCTAAAGCGTGTTGCACCCTTTCTAGTTGAAACCACAGTACTGTCTAGTGCAAGATCCCAGACAGCTAGTAGCCACCTCTCCCGCTCTAATGCGTGTTCCACCCATTCTAGTTGCAACCACAGTACTGTCTAGTGGAAGATCCCAGACAGCTAGTAGCAAACTCTTCCGCTCTAATGCGTGTTGCATCCTTTCTAGTTGCAACCACAGTACTGTCTAGTGCAAGATCTCAGCCAGCTAGCAGCCACCTCTCCCGCTATAATGCGTGTTCCACCCATTCTAGTTGCAACCACAGTACTGTCTAGTGCAAGATCCCAGCCAGCTAGTAGCCACCTCTTCCGCTCTAATGCGTGTTCCACCCTTTCTAGTTGCAACCACAGTACTGTCTAGTGCAAGATCCCAGACAGCTAGTAGCCACCTCTCTCGCTCTAAAGCGTGTTCCACCCTTTTTATTTGCAACCACAGTACTGTCTAGTGCAAGATCCCAGACAGCTAGTAGCCACCTCTCCCGCTCTAAAGCGTGTTGCACCCTTTCTAGTTGAAACCACAGTACTGTCTAGTGCAAGATCCCAGACAGCTAGTAGCCACCTCTCCCGCTCTAATGCGTGTTCCACCCATTCTAGTTGCAACCACAGTACTGTCTAGTGGAAGATCCCAGACAGCTAGTAGCAAACTCTTCCGCTCTAATGCGTGTTGCATCCTTTCTAGTTGCAACCACAGTACTGTCTAGTGCAAGATCTCAGCCAGCTAGCAGCCACCTCTCCCGCTATAATGCGTGTTCCACCCATTCTAGTTGCAACCACAGTACTGTCTAGTGCAAGATCCCAGCCAGCTAGTAGCCACCTCTTCCGCTCTAATGCGTGTTCTACCCTTTCTAGTTGCAACAACAGTACCATCTATGGCAATATTCCAGTCATCTAGTAGCCACCTCTCCAGCTCTAATGCGTGTTCCACCTATTCTAGTTGCAACCACAGTACTGTCTAGTGAAATATTCCAGCCAGCTAGTAGCTTATTCTAGCTGATTCACCCACCTCTCTGTCCCTGTATGTTGTAACAAATAAGATGTATTAAGTACAGTGTATTTAAGAAGTTCAAAGATAAAAATAACCACAGTACTGTCTAGTGCAAGATCCCAGCCAGCTAGTAGCCACCTCTTCCGCTCTAATGCGTGTTCCACCCTTTCTAGTTGAAACCACAGTACTGTCTAGTGCAAGATCCCAGCCAGCTAGTAGCCACCTCTTCCGCTCTAATGCGTGTTGCACCCTTTCTAGTTGCAACCACAGTACCGTTTAGTGCAAGATCCCAGACAGCTAGTAGCCACCTCTCCCGCTCTAAAGCATGTTGCACCCTTTCTAGTTGCAACCACAGTACTGTCTAGTGCAAGATCCCAGCCAGCTAGTAGCCACCTCTCCCGCTCTGAAGCGTGTTCCACCCTTTCTAGTTGCAACCACAGTACTGTCTAGTGCAAGATCCCTGACAGCTAGTAGCCACCTCTCCCGCTCTAATGCGTGTTCCACCCATTCTAGTTGCAACCACAGTACTGTCTAGTGCAAGATCCCAGACAGCTAGTAGCCAACTCTTCCGCTCTAATGCGTGTTCCACCCATTCTAGTTGCAACCACAGTACTGTCTAGTGCAAGATCCCAGCCAGCTAGTAGCCACCTCTCCCGCTCTAATGCGTGTTAAACCCATTCTAGTTGCAACCACAGTACTGTCTAGTGCAAGATCCCAGCCAGCTAGTAGCCACCTCTCCCGCTCTAATGCGTGTTCCACCCATTCTAGTTGCAACCACAGTACTGTCTAGTGCAAGATCCCAGACAGCTAGTAGCCACCTCTCCCGCTCTAATGCGTGTTCCACCCATTCTAGTTGCAACCAGAGTACTGTCTAGTGCAAGATCACAGACAGCTAGTAGCCACCTCTCCCGCTCTAATGCGTGATCCACCCTTTCTAGTTGAAACCACAGTACTGTCTAGTGCAAGATCCCAGCCAGCTAGTAGCCACCTCTCCCGCTCTAAAGCGTGTTCCACTCTTTCTAGTTGCAACCACAGTACTGTCTAGTGCAAGATCCCAGACAGCTAGTAGCCACCTCTCCCGCTCTAATGCGTGTTTCACCCATTCTAGTTGCAACCACAGTACTGTCTAGTGCAAGATCACAGACAGCTAGTAGCCACCTCTCCCGCTCTAATGCGTGTTCCACCCATTCTAGTTGCAACCACAGTACTGTCTAGTGCAAGATCCCAGACAGCTAGTAGCCACCTCTTCCGCTCTAATGCGTGTTGCACCCATTCTAGTTGCAACCACAGTACTGTCTAGTGCAAGATCCCAGCCAGATAGCAGCCACCTCTCCCGCTCTAATGCGTGTTCCACCCATTCTAGTTGCAAACTCAGTACTGTCTAGTGCAAGATCCCAGCCAGCTAGTAGCCACCTCTCCCGCTCTAATGCGTGTTCCACCCATTCTAGTTGCAACCACAGTACTGTCTAGTGCAAGATCACAGACAGCTAGTAGCCACCTCTCCCGCTCTAATGCGTGTTCCACCCATTCTAGTTGCAACCACAGTACTGTCTAGTGCAAGATCCCAGCCAGCAAGTAGCCACCTCTCCCGCTCTAATGCGTGTTCCACCCATTCTAGTTGCAACCTTTAACTTTAACCACAGTACTGTCTAGTGCAAGATTCCAGCCAGCTAATAGCCACCTCTCCCGCTCTAATGCGTGTTCCACCCATTCTAGTTGCAACCACAGTACTGTCTAGTGCAAGATCCCAGACAGCTAGTAGCCACCTCTTCCGCTCTAATGCGTGTTGCACCCTTTCTAGTTGCAACCACAGTACTGTCTAGTGCAATATTCCAGTCATCTAGTAGCCACCTCTCCCGCTCTAATGCGTGTTCCACCCATTCTAGTTG